>JAODKE010000053.1:2989710-3001055 GCA_026779605.1 Mormyrus hasselquistii
AATGGGAAAGGGGGCCAACACAACGTTTTGTTCCCGCCCGTCTGTCGGGAAACCTCTTTTTTTTTTTTTCCCCCCCCCCCCCCCCCCATACCTTTTCCATCCCGAATATCTGAGCTTTTATCTGGAGCTTTAGCCGCAGCACGTACCCTGTGCCTAATAGCTGCCTGCTGTTTTGATAAATTGAATTGACTGAAAGCGAACATCAATGAAACAATCGCATTACCACATTATCACCTCACGGCCATTACCTTTGCATTGTTAACAATTGTTCCCTGTCACTTCAATTCAGTGGAATCGGGGGCCGCATGTCCAACACCTTCTGCTTGGGCTGTATTCTGTGCGTGTCCCTGTTCCATGCTAATAGGTATTAGCATGTCCAGTATGCATAGCAAGGCAGTGTGTGACTTAATGGTTAGTCTTGTGTTCGGTAGGCTGCTGGTTCAAATCCTGGGGCTAGCAGTCTGATGCTGCTGTTAGGCACTTGTCCAAGGTTCTTAACCCCAAAATGTGCCCCAGGGGCCCAGGATAAATGACCATGAGCTTGCCCCCCCCAAGCTTTGCTGTCACCTTTGCATGTCTCGAAGGAGAACAAGATGGGATATGCATTGCAGTGTTTATGTCTCCTACTGGTGCAAATACGAAAAAAGGCATCATTTCATCAAAGTAAAAGGGGTCTTGACCACACAGCATAAAACGCTGAGGCTGGATGCTTGATGAAACATTTTGCAGGGGGGTGCTCAGTGGACAACGTACTCAGGCATCTCCTTATCTCCACCATGAAGGAGTCGCCGTACGTGATGCTGAAGAAGAACCACGACCAGTTCGTGGGGAATGATAAGTACGAGGGTTACTGCGTGGAGCTGGCGGCTGAGATCGCCAAGCACGTCGGCTACACGTACAAGCTGGAGATTGTTCCGGACGGGAAGTACGGGGCCCGTGATTCCGAGACCAAGATGTGGAACGGCATGGTGGGGGAGCTGGTGTACGGGGTAAGCGATCATCCCCAATCTAGGTTAATGTCCGTGTCGGGCAAAAAGTGTCTCTGGAACCTTCTAGATCAGAATCAGAATCCTTTATTCGGCGATAACAGAAAGTACGAGGAATCTGTTTTGGTGTTGGCGGTGGCACAAGGTGTGCGATTAGACATAGAATTAAGAAAAAAATACAAAAGAAAGTTAAACAGAAATAGAAATTGACATAGAATGTAAATATGCAAATAATTAATAAGCATGTGGATATATGAATAAAGGATAGGCGAATGGATGCTTCATAGAAACAGGTTGGGGGTATTTGCAAAGACCCTTATGAAGTCAATCAGTGGGCGATTAAATACGTTAAGGTCCCTTAAGTGTTAGGGTGCTCATCATGTCACTTGGCAAACATACAGCAGGAAGTGGATGCTTTTTTTGCGCACAGATGTCCCGCATCTTCTGCTTTGGGCTTTGGACAAAGCGTCAGTGAACCTTAGGTAATTGGGAAAATGGGGTCGGATGAAGGACCCATTTCTCAGCGGGTTGAGCCTCTTAATAACTGCCTTTAATCCCCTCCATCCAAGGGCTGAGTGCATCCATCCTGAAGGCAAGGGCATGATGAAGAGGAGGTGGGTCTAAGCAACTAGAGGAGGCGGGACCAACCAATCAGATGCCTTGTTCTCACTTTCTCTAGGCGCTTGGATCCACCTCCTCTACAATCTGATTGGTTATCTCTCTGAACTAATCATTTTTTTTTCCCCTCTGAGCGTTTTTGTGTAAGTAAAACACTCATGAGCAAAGCGTATACCCTAAATAATATTTTCATATATACTGTGTGTACACAATTTCTTGTCAAATCGGCACAAATGCGCATAAAATACGTGCACATTCACGCTGCTACAACAGACTGCCACACGTACCGCTTTGAAAGGTGAATGTGTACTTGTGTACCAGTCAATCCCTGATTATAAACCTTTATAAGGGTAGCCTTATTTTAAAGCTGTACAGTGATACCTGCTGTTTTTAAGAATTGTTGATAGTGTCGATGGCTCCTTTAGATTCTAACAAGGAACCTTTCATGCTGCAGCATTTAAATTCTTTGTGAATAGAGAGAGACGTTTGTTCCTCTAAGTTTTGGAGAGCTGTGCTCTGCTTTTCATGCTCTGAATCAGGAGTACAGAAGCAGAACCAAGGACAGAATGAGAGTGGTTCTGCTGTAAGGGCTCATTGAACATGCATTGATTCTGCAAGGCTACAGAAAAGAGTCATTAATTTTTTTATTTCTATGTTCAGAAAAAGCTTTCTTCTTCTTGATGTAATATAATAAGAGAGTCATATGAAAAAAAATTAGCTAAATAGAACTAAATATTGCCAAATCACTAAATGTACACCTTTCCTTTTAGGCCTCCACAAGGATGTGGGTTTGAACCCCTGTTTGGTTCCATGTCCCTGAAATGAGGCCTATAGTCCCTCTTCCTTTAGGGCTCCAGGAGGATGTGGGTTTGAACCCCTGTTTGGTTTCATGTCCCTGAGATGAGGCCTATAGTCCTTCTTCCTTTAGGGCTCCAGGAGGATGTGGGTTTGAACCCCTGTTTGGTTTCATGTCCCTGAGATGAGGCCTATAGTCCTTCTTCCTTTAGGGCTCCAGGAGGAGAAATACTGACTAGAGTGTAATGGAAATGCAGCTTATCATTTTAGTATCTAATTGATGTCACTTTTATGAAAAACCCTGGATTATCTTCAGGGTTTAGAGGTTTAAACTGATAATAGGGTTATGTAAGCAGAACGTCCCCAGAGAGACACTGACATCTTTCTCCTTAAGGGTGAGGCTCTTAATCACGCAGATACTCCATAACACTCATTTACGGAACAATGATGAACAGTGACGTGTTTTAGTTTATTTGAATCATCCATGCATCCGTCTTCTAACCCCTAGTCCTATTCAAAATTGTGGGGGCTTGTCAGAATCATGCATATTAAAATTGACATACAGTAGCTATATTTGGATTTCTAGAAAATTCCGATATTCTGAGGCTGTATGTTTTCTTTGATTTGAAGTCTACTGCTGGTATTGCATCTGGCTGTGTACACTGGGCTGTAGATCCTCATTTGAATGGAAGATGGAGGATAGATGCACATATCTGGGGCTCCAAAGGGATTGTTAACTTTTAAGAAAAAAAAAGATGTTTTTGTGTAATAGATTCTGCCACTTATGCAATAGACTGTCAACAGTTTAAAAGTAGCAGGTAAAAGTCATAGGTGAATGTGATTTCCTTAGATATATTAATAAAATATAAAAAGTATATTAATGATATGAAAAATGAATTATAGCAAAACAATAAATGGTATTTTAAATTGCATGAAAATAATTGATAATATGAACAATAACAACAACTACATTGCTGGTAGAATTATGGTAGAACTTATTTATAATAAAAGCATTATGTGCCCCTGGTCATTGCAGATGTTTGGTTCTCCCAAGCTGGAAGTTGCTGTAGGTGTTAAACTCACTCGCTGCCATTGTAACGAATGCTTTTGCTCGTCGTTTTGAACGTTGTAGCGTCTCGGCTAACCTTTGAGCCGTGCCCCCCTCCCCGCAGAAAGCCGACGTGGCGGTCGCCCCTCTGACCATCACGCTGGTGAGGGAGGAGGTCATCGACTTCTCCAAACCCTTCATGAGCCTGGGCATCTCCATCATGATCAAGAAGCCGACCAAGTCCAAGCCGGGCGTCTTCTCCTTCCTGGACCCGCTGGCCTACGAGATCTGGATGTGCATCGTCTTCGCCTACATCGGCGTCAGCGTGGTGCTCTTCCTGGTGAGCCGCTTCAGCCCCTACGAGTGGCACGGGGGTGAGGTGGAGGAGACGGACGAGCAGCAGTCGGGCCAGCAGCAGCAGCCGCCGCCGCAGTCTCCCGCGCTGGAGAACCAGGCCCAGACGCCGCAGAGCCAGCCTCCGCCGCAGAGCCAGGAGCACAGCAACGAGTTCGGCATCTTCAACAGCTTGTGGTTCTCCCTCGGAGCATTTATGCAGCAAGGCTGCGACATTTCACCCAGGTAGGCTACTCTCATGTGCTAATCCGTTACCATAGGAACATGGTAGGATGTTCATTTTGGGATGCAGGCTTCTTGTAAACAAAAGGAGAGCGTTCAGATCATCATGCAGGTTGAGGCTTCGGTCATTTAATAGTAATCGGTAGCCAATCAACTTCTTTGCTGCTAGATCCCTCTGCATTCTGAAGATTTTTTCTTTTTGTGTTTTTGTGTTTTCTTGCGTATGGAGGGGACCTTTAAAGTCTCCATAGCTGATGCACAGCCAGTGTTCGGACGTCATAGTTATAGCACTGGAGAAAATAATGTGAAAATATCGACTAGGCAGCTTGTGTGGAGTGGGATGAGGGTGTTTGACACGTGGTTCAGAGCAGCAAGGTTTGGAGAATAAACTCGCAAGCAAGACAGAGCTGAAATACCATCAGATAAAAAAAAAAAACAATATCAAAACTCACATGACCACACACTGACATGGGATGGAGTCAATGTGTAAACAGGGTCAGGTGACCTTTAATCACCATGGCGACATGGGTGCTGCATTCCAGCTGTGTACTGTTGCTGTACCTTCTGTGGTTTCCCAGCATGCAAGTGTCATGCAATTACACTCAGTGTATTTGCCTATATAGACAATACATGCACACATATAGACACAGACACACAATGTAATTGTCTATATAGTTAATATATACACACACACAAAGAAGCACCCACAGACATATTTGAATTCATATCTTATTTGGGACCATCTATTAATTTCTAATCCCAGCAATGACAATCTTAACCCATACCCAGCCCTAACCTTAAGCATAAGTGGCGACTATATTTGTGTTCATGATTTGCTGATGCTTTATATGTCAGTAGTGGCAGAGTCATTACTAAGTCATTGCATTCTCTCAAGTAAAGTGTTTTTTGTATCCTTGCAGTCAGTTCTGTTCATGGGAGCACTTTAGAAATAAGGAAGGAACTGTAGAATATGGCTCTTCCTAAGCGCACATTTACTGTATTTGTTGTATACTGCAAGGTCAATTTTAAAATTTCGTTCTTTTAGCTGGGCCTGCAGCTGCTACTGTTTCTTTGGCCTTTCCGCTGCCTCTGCCCTCCTGATCTGATGTGATCCCATTCTACTCTTCCCTCATTGGCCACTTGTCATTTTTTTTTTTCTGCCTGCACTCATTACTCGCGGCTTCAAAGAGGTCCAGTATGCCTTCTCCCCGAAAGAGCATGCCGCCGGTCCTGGCCGTCGCCCGCAGATGTATAAATTTAGCGGCTGACATTTCGGCGGGGGGCACTGGCTGACATCGCTGGGGGAATCTCCAGTTATAATTGATCTTCAGACATGCAGCTGCGATGCAGATGTTGCTCTCTGTGTCCGAAATCCCGCTTATTTACCCGGCTGCCGGTGGAAGGGAAATGTCAACAGTCTTGGCTTGGCATTCCCTTTGGCAACACAGTTGCATCATGGGTATCGGTGCATCGTTTCATAATCTCTCGCGCTAATTTTCCTTGCCTTGCTGTGAGTCTTGGTTGAAAGGAGCAGTTACTTGTTTACTTCTTCCCATCATTGACTGAGCAGTTCCTCCACAAGTTTAGTTGCAGAGTTTTATTTGTTTTATTTGTCACATATACATTTATGCTCATGCTCAATGCTCACTTTTTTATTGATTGGATTTATTGAAGAAGGACAGCACAAGAGACGATGTAATATGTAAAAACAATGCAACTGTTGTTTTGTACAGAGGTGCAGGCTAATTTGCAAACATAGTCCTTGGTTGGACTTTTAAAAACAGACAATAACAGCAATTATCGATATGCACACACACGCACTTACACACGCACACATACACACACAGACAGTCAAGAAATTAAAGTAAATTAATTAATATAACTAATATAAAACATCAGTGTTCACAGGTTTGTTTTGTTTCAGCCATTTTTTTTCACAATGTGAAATTCCCTGCAACTGTGAACGACAGAAATAAGTATAAGAAACAAGACACAGGGCATCGATGGTAAAAATTAAACATTGATCACAGATACCCGTAGTGTGCATTTGGGAGTAAAGTGGCAAGTAGTGCAAATCTAAGAATAAATAACTATGTAAGCTGTACATGTGTAAGTTGAGTAGGCGCTCCTGTTCCCTATTGCTTTCAGCATGGTTTACAGTTCAAAGTCACATCAAGTTCCTTGGGCCAGATGCTTTCTGTCCCGTCATTATGCTGCAATGAATCATCTTCGGCAAGGCCGGATAGTGAGGAATTAAGTCACCGGATTGGAGATGATTCCCACAGCTTTGGCTGAGGTCAGCGTGGCTGCGGTAGACCACGGTCCGCACATGATTCTGACAAAAAAACGTGACTGGGCGTGTCTCCGGCTGTCCTCCAGGATCCAGAGGCTTGTTGGTTCTCGGATGTGCCTTGCGTTCTCCCATTCGAGTGCAACAGCCCCCCACTCTCCATGATACTGAAATAGTCCACTTGCGGAGCTGTCAGCGGTGCCGAATTGCCTGGCTGGCAGCCGGTTTGCAGGAGTCCGGCCACACTGACAAAACAGTGGCCCAGCTGTCTACTGGCTGACATCTTGTTTTTTTACCCCATCTTCATATTTTCGACATTTGTATTTGAATCGTCACTGAGAAACCACGCTTTGAGAGAAACTGCCTTGTTTTAAGCTATTAGGACTTAGGCATTACTAATCGATCTTGATAGGTCTGTGCTACCAGGTGAGCTCGGCTTCATTAGGCTGTTCTTAATTTAAATAAAAAAGAGGTTTCATTGACAGTTCCCATTTTTTGATTGCACGCGCACTATTCTCAGCACATTATTATGTAGAGGAGGCTAGGCTTCTCATAAATTTGCATGTCGTTAGTTATTAGCAAGTTTGCTGGAAAGGTATGACTGTGATACTGAGGCTCAGAGCGGCCCTGTACTGCTTCAGGCTGTCAGGAACAAAGTAGACGTCAATCAGGGCAGGAGAGAACAATGCTTTGCACTTGACTTGCGCTCTGTGTGGCAATTATCTGCCGTGAGTTTTTGTTTTCATCGCTTCCCCTCTAAAAAAATCATCTAAAACTGCTGCCTTTCATGCAGTAATTAGGCTCCGCAAAGCATCAGTCTGTAGCTCGGCGTGTACTCAAGATATGTGACTTTGTGAAGCTTGCATTCCCTCAAACCCCCTGAGATGTACACCAGAGGTCGACCCCCTACCGTGATGATTGCCCCTTTTTACACGCCGCAGATATCTAAACGATTCCAGAAGCTGACGCGGTATCAGAAAGCAGAACTCGGGCAGACTCTAGACTGTCTTTCTGCGTTGGAGCTTGGCTTGGGCTGATCGCCCGATTGCAAAGTATTATCTTTGTTGCGTGGATGAGCCTCGCACTTCTAGGTGAACCATAAATCAGAATTGGGTGTGTGGGCCATTTTCCTCTCGATAGCTTGGTTCAGGTACCCAAAAAAGCAGGAGAGACTGACAATGGCTGTCTTTGTTCACAGGCAAGGAGCTGTGTGTGCCTGTATGTGGCAGCTGCTGAATTCTTGCTTGGGGCTTCCTCTGTGTTCTTATTTGGAAATAAATAAGCCTTGTCATTCAGCCTCTTAATAGTCAGTGCTGCAGCTCCGTGGCACAGAAAGTGTTTTTCCGAAGTCGACCAGGAAGTGACTCACATATGTTGCTCACCCATATTTGAACATGTTCCCTTATTATCATGTTATTTTTAAATGTCTTTTGAATCCATAGCCGGTGAGCCCACGAGATGTCTCCGTGCGGATCCATAGCCTAGCTGTGTTACTGGGGCACCCCAGTCACCAGGGGATCACTGGCAAACCCCACCCCCACCCCCAAACGTAGTTCCAGGGGAGGGTTCCAGTAACCAGGTTCTTCGGCTTTTCTTGGCGTCTTTCGTTGAAGTCTTTATTGGATTGTTGGCTGGCTATTCCCGAGGATTCAGGAGGGGCAGTATGGATTTCTGGTTGGTCATATCCTGGTTGTGGTGAATATGCTAAGACCATCGATGTGTGTCTTGTGATCTTGGAGAGGGCATATGGCCGAGTGCCCTGCCAGCAGGAGGAGATGAAGAAACATGGGCTACCACTGTGTGCCATTTGGTCCCTATATGAAAGTGATAGGAGTCTTTGATTTCTCCCTAGTGAATAAGTGTAAGTACCTCGGTGATGGTGAGCGTGAGATTGGATGGTCTCATGGCTGCAGGTCTGCGATGGGAAAGCAAAAAGTTGATATTTCACACAAGGATTTTGTTTACCAGTAACTCTGTGTTCCCTCGATCACCTGTGATCTTGAGCTGTGAGTACAAGTGGGTAAAATGAGGTTCCTCTGCAGGAGTTTCTCTGGCCTCCTTTTCCGTAACTCGGTGAGGGGTTTGGAGGTCCGGATAGACCGCGAAATGGAGCTGCTGCTCTTTTGGGCTTGAGAGGAGTCTGCTGAGCTAGTTCAGGCATCTCGTAAGGATACCATGTGGAGGGCTTCCACTGGAGCCGCCCTGGGCACAGCCCACTGGATGGAGACCCTGGGACAGACCCAGCACACAATGGAGGGATTACATCTCCCAGTTGGCTTGGCAACATCTGGGAATCCCGTAGAACAGGGCTTGTCAACGTTCGGACTGCAGTAGGGATAGAGACCGAACCACAAATTAATCCTGACCGGCCGATAATGTAACTTATGAATCAATATGGTTAACGTCAAAAGGATTAACGTGGGCTGAAGTACAAAGATACAGTATAGAACCACCAAATCCCCCCCTCCCCCATTAACACAGAGTCAACAGGATTAGCAAGCGTTAAAACTTTCACATTTTTCTTAAATATTGATGTCTGCATCTGAGGTTATTGTTCTGGACCTTTGACTTTGAACAAAAATCTGATGTGGACCTTTAATCAAAAAGTTTGAGCACCCCCTGCCCCAGGACAATGTGGAGTCCGGCTTTGGAGAGAGACGCGTGGTGTGGTATCATGCCACCCTAACCCTCACCAGGAGAAGCGGGATGATGATAAGGAAGAGTAGGGGGCGTTGGCATGTGGATCAACAACTTAGGGTTCTGTGCCTGGGATTGGAAGGTTGTAGGTTCAGCTCTCGGGGTTGATGAGTGATTTCACTTTAATGCCCTTGAGCGAGGACCCTAACCCTAACTGCCCCAGGGATTGTCTGTCCCTGCTTACTCAAAAACGTGCATCGCTTTGGCTGTCTGCTACATAAATGAAATGTTAAAAATGATTAGACATAGAAGAATCTGTTTTTTGGGAGAAATTACTGAAATCCCACCTCACAGGGAGATAAACTGGCATTCACTTGGCAGTCTTCACACCACGGTGATGAGTCCTGGTGGGATTTCGCACCATCACACACCGTAGCCAACTGGGCAAATTACCTGCGAGGGTGCTGATTCTTACAAAATGCTGCTTAGCTTCCCTAAAAGGCACAGCTATGAGGATGCTCGTGCAGTTTACGAAGATAAATAATAAGGGTGTGACAATTCATTGATATGAGTCCATTCATATGAGTATTTTGCTGTTCCTTTGCATGGTTGTAGTTACTCCCGTACAGAATTCCAGCTCCTAACCTATGCCATATTCCGCCTCTCCCGTGTTAACCAGTCATTAAAACAGTCATTAAAACAGGCTTCGTGTTTTTGTTTTTTCCCCACGTATTTTTGACATGTTTTTTTAATTATTTGCAAATTGTCTCTTAACACAGTTTTAGGGATCAACGTAGGAGAATCCTACCTACAGGAGCTTGTAAGTTATTCCTGTGACACGCAGGTCTGTTTGTGTGCTTTGGCGTGTAGCACACTGCCTTGTGCCCTGTTCTACCTGGGAGAAGCTACAGGCCGCGACACTGGGCTGGATAGGTGGCTGGAAAATGGATGAATAAATGTTCAAATCTAAATATAATCAGTTGCCCTCAAACCATTTATAAAAAGGTCACTTGGTTCCAGGGGGGACGGCGGCCATGACAATAATTTCTGGCCTGACTGTTCTTTGCACTTGATGCAAGGTTTTTACTTCCAATATCATTTTAAGTTTGGTGCGTGTTTCGGGCCTCCTGCCTTTAACACGTCTGTGTTTTGGCCATTTTGTGTCTTTTGTTTACGTGCCTCCATCTGTTAGGCTCGTTTACTGAGTGGCCGTGTTGCTTTGTGCTGTAATATGTGTAAGGTATTCAGCTGGAATTGTTCATTATGTTTCTTTAAAAGTGTTTTTTTGGTATTTCGGCGTGAAACTGATTTGTGTGTGAGTGTGTGTATTATATATCTACCATGCGTTATCGCATTATTATTGTTATTATTATTAGTAATAATATTACTGTTGTTGTTGTTGTTTTGTTTTATTATTTTATTTTCTGTGGCCCTGACCTGGTTGGATGGATGGATGGATGGATGGATGGATGGATGGATGGATGGATAGATGGATGGATGGATGGATAATCATAATAGGCTTTGTGTCCTGTGCTTACTGCTAGCTCAGTTTATGGAAATTTGGCATATGATTGAATAAGAGGTGATTTCTGACTCCCATGTTTCTTGATGTCATGTAGAGGGTTATAAAGGTCCTGTCTCTCCTAGCAAAGGCACGGAACAGTTTCCTTAGCGAGCAGGAGGGTGTTATTTTGATAAAAGATTTTCTTCTGTATTGTGTGGCGCAAATTGCAAAGAAGAAAACAAGTTTCTGAGGGTTGTGTTAACTTTTTAAGCAATTTAAGAAAAATAAATAATACTTTAAGTGCTGACAAGGTGCCCGAAATACTGCCAGCTGCTTCTGAAGGTAATTCAACTCTCCTGCTTAATAGGATTCTCTCATCCCTGAGGTCAGTTTCATGAAGCGAGATTGCAGAGTTAGCGAGAACTTCTGGAAGTTATTGCGTGAGGCTCGTTTGAAGTTTATCCCGGCCGATTACTATGGCGGCGTGATATTTCACGCTCTCTGCCAGCTAAGATAAGTTAGTGTATCCTTGACACCGTGGAAAAAGTATTTGGCCCGTCAGAAGCACGAGTTTATATCATATAAGCAGGTTTTTTGCTTTTTATTACTTATTTAAAAATCATTTTTATTTGTCTGTATAATATGTTTTATATGCAGCCAGTCCTTGTATAGCACCCACATTGTATCTTATGGGTACTTATTTTCCAGAAGCAATACATCTTCATAACATGAACACATTTTGGCACATTTTAAGACGGTAGTTAACTTGTGAGATAAAATGGTATGTTATTGTTTTAAATATGAATATATATATATATATATATATATATATATATATATATATATATATATATATATATATACATACACACACCTGGATTATTAGAAACA
>JAODKE010000053.1:3023127-3035736 GCA_026779605.1 Mormyrus hasselquistii
ATGGGCGTTATGTTGGCATGCTTCCAATCAGAAGGTACCACACCTTCAGATAAGGATTTTTGAAACAGTAAAGTTAACGGTCAGCAAATAATATCCCTCATCTCTTTCAATACTATAGGTAAGATTCCATCAGGGAGGGCCCTGTGATTTATTTATTTTGAGCTTAGCTAGGCTTTGCAAAACGTCAGCTTCAGTTATATATATATATATTAGTTATAGACTTAGTGTAATGTGAGCCAAGTGCTGTACAGATGCACCAGAATCACTGAGAGCTGTTTCCTGCTTATTACTTTCTAGAATGTACAACAGTCATTCTGAATGTAATTCTTCACTTTCCTAGACATCGAAAAAGGGGCCATTACTTGTCTGGTAGACATCGTTCGAAAATTAAATTCAGCCATTTGCCAAGAAGAGTTGAAACCACAACAGCATGTTCCTCAGTAGACTTCTGGACTACTTTGTGAACCTGGAAATCACAAATATGATGTGGGAGGAGAAATTCTGCATTCACCATTCTACTATGCAAAATCCCAGCTATTAATCGCTGTTGTAGGTACCCTTGCAGAAACTGCAGCAAAAGCCTTATGGCATTAACATTAAACACGGTCTGCATTGCAGTGAGTGACTGGTAGTTCCATCCTCGGCAAGGATATATACAGGGGCGGGGTCATGGGGGCACTGGCCCCAGCTTAAAGCTGATTGGTCCTTCCTTGCTATTCACCATTTTCAAAACATATCATTGGCTTATGATAAGATCAGCCCCTCTGATGCCCCCCCCCCACCTTAAAAAAATTCTACAATCACCCCTGATCCTTGGGTTCTTTAAGCTATGACATCCTGGAAGATAACCTTCATAGCATAGGAGAAAAACTACATCATTAAAGGCAAACTCTTGGACGGACTCACATCATATGGTCAAAACTGTTATGGCGGGGCATGACAAAGCAAGCCAACAGCAACACAATGAAAAGCCACAATGAGCTACCAAGGAACCGAACGAGTTCAGGCACTTACGTACACTGCTAATAAGACATGATACAAGACAGATGAGAACCATAACTAAATCAACCAATCATTACAGGCACAAGGAACATGTGGGGTACTTTACAATTGACACACACTACAGACTAAGAAATGGGAGCAAACACAGAGAGCCATCAGTACTAGGAGCAATCAATATATACAAGTAAAACAGAACATAGATAAGGCATGGGCAGGATAACCATAAACAAGACATGAATCAACCAAACAGACACCAGGTGATAAAATAAAACCAACATGTGACACAAATGGGAGGCAGGCCTCAGGCTAGCCTAAAATTCATGATGGGAGGCCTGCCTCAGGCCAGCCTAAAACTCATGACGGGAGGCCTGCCTCAGGCCAGCCTAAAACACGTGACGGGAGGTCTGCCTCAACTCAGCCTAAAACTCACGATGGGAGGCCTGCCTCAGGCCAGCCTAAAACACATGACGGGAGGCCTGCCTTAGGCCAGCCTAAAACACATGACGGGAGGGTCTACCTCAACTCAGCCTAAAACTCACGATGGGAGGCCTGCGTCAGGCCAGCCTAAAACACGACGGGAGGCCTGCCTCAGGCCAGCCTAAAACACATGACGGGAGGTCATCCCGTCAGGCAGCATGGAGAGCTGGGAAACATACCAGGGGAACACCAAATAAACGGGGAACAGATACGTCTGACAGAAAGTACATCAACTTGCCCAACACCTCATTCTGAAACCAAGGGTAGTATGAAGTTGGTCCATCCCCTGTTGCTATGATTGATTGTATTCTTCTGGGAAGGTCTTCTGTTAAATGCTGGAACATTGCTGGCGGGACCTGCTACCAGTCAGGTTGTGTGATCAGATCCCTTTCAGTGAACTTGTGCAGCTTCCACTTTGCAGCCGAACTTGTTCTCGGATGTTTTCATTCAGTCACTTCACTTGGGTGTAACCAAGGCAGAAATCACGCATGTCATTTGTCTTGTGTCATGTCTTGTGTTCGGCAAATACATCACAGGGCAAAGCTCTACAGATCATCATGAGGTCTTTCACTGTTCCACTGTGCTTTTTCACCACTGAACACATCTATTGAGTCTTGCCATCAAACTGTGATGTGATGTGAGCAGGAGTTTCCATCCTTAATGGCTTCTTCCCTTTTTCCTTTTTCTTTCCTCCTCCTGCCCTTATATTCAGAATAATATCAGTGCACACTGACTGGGGTGGGCGTTGGAGAACCCCCACCCCACCCCACCCCAGCCCAGATGCTTCAAAGACTAAACAAATAGCTAGCGAGTAAATCATAGTTAGCTACCACTTTAGCAGAACATGCCGCCTCAGCATCTCCTGAATAAAGAATGTGTATATTTAGTGTATTGACTTTTTGTGGCCAACAGGGGGCTCCACAAAAAAAAAAAAAAAAAATGTGTGGTATGGGTGGTGGTAAACGCCATAGCGGCCTACTGGAGAAGGTATATATATATGCTGCACCGTGTTCTCGTCCAGTTCTGATCTTGCGTCCCTCTATTCCCCATTCAGCAAATCATCAACAATGCCATGCTGAGCTCCACTTTGACCAGAATGACCCGGAATGGCAGCGGAGGCGAGAACGGCCGGATAGTGACGCATGACTTCCCGAAGGAGGCACAGACTCTGCCGTGCGTGAGCCACGCGGCCGGCATGGGTATCGGCGTGTCGGGAATGTGAAGGTGCCACGGCTGGACGGAGTGAGCATGCAGGGCGAGCCACGTCCCGCTAGGCTATCACAGGCCCTGCCGTCGAGCGGATCCATGCCATGATCAGACAATTCACTCTGAACTGTGGAGAGAGAGATTTTTTTTTTTTAGAGAAATCGTTTTCATCCACTGCAATAATGAAGCCATCTGGACTTTGCGAGGGATCGTACGAGCGCGTGATGAAAGAGGGAAACCCCCCCAAAATTTAACTCCTGCGCTGTGCCGGCACTATGGTCCTGCTTCCTCCTGTCATCACGTGTGCTTTTTGTTTTTTTGATTACTTAGCTGTCAGTGGTGACGTCACCACTGCCACAAAAAGTCCCTGAGCAGAAACCGAAAGGCTCGTCCCGTTCTCTGTTATGTTCTGCTCTTCGACAAATCTTTAAGTAGATGATAAAAAGAACGTACTAAGAATTATTGTTGAAAGTAGAAAAAAAATGCTTAATGCATAAATTGTCTGTTATTATTATCTATATTATTATTATTATTATTATTATTTACCAGAATCCCAGGTATGGCTGTACCCGCCTCTATCTGCCAATTTTTAAACATAGGCTCGTAGCTCACCGATATCTTTCATTGGGTATGAGGCCACGGGAATTGGATGGATTGTTATACGATTTTATTATTTTTACCGCTTTCTCAGAAATATGACGCACTATGGGCAGTACAGTATAATTCATAAGGAAACAAGTTGTCTGAAGTCCTGAAAGGGCTTTCGTGAGAAGCCTGAGAGAAAGGGGACACATCTGGCTACTCGAATCAAATCAAAATCCAAGAAGAAAAGCCTTTGTTTGGAAATCGGATCTAATTGGAGGATCTGTAAAGTGGCATACGCCTCCGCGACCACATGCATGTTGTCACGGACAGTTCCAGTATTCACATATGTGTTTGATATGCCCGTCTTCATGTATGTGAGATTTGTCCTGGTATCTTGCATGCTTGTGAAGCCGTATTTGCAAATCGCAAATTTACCATCTGTACAATGGCCAGATGAAAGAATGACTGCTCTTTTCAGCATATCTACATTTAAATAGTGTACCGTCCCAGTCAGAAAGATGCAAATATTTTTCTGACATTTATAAATTAGTATTATTCTGGCAAAGACTTTTAGTTCTTAAATAGTGGTTGCACCGTTGTTTTTAAGAGGGATTGACTCAAGTCAGTCTGACACATTTGTGCCAAGATAATTAAGGGAAACTGCTTTAAACCCATTGCTGTACTGTCTTTACAATGTCTGGACACTTTTATTTTGTTGAATTTGATTTTGAAACAGGTGTATGACAGCTTCCGCTTTTCCCTATTACTTTGTGCGCTATATTTTGTCCACACACACATACAAACTACTGTACACAATTCTGTATATACAGATCCACAAAAACTGGATGTAAAAGCATAAGAATTGCACTTAGATGATACCCCTTAAGGTCCTCAGAGATATACATAATACCTTAGTTTAATCATGTCCAAAAAAATATATAATTACTCCAAAAGCATCAGTGAACTGTACAGATACATATTGTCCAAAACAATTAATTGATTAGAATAATCATATAATTTTTGTTGTTTTATGGCACAGCACAGAACTATATAACCCCTTTTCAAATATATTTGAAACATATTCTACTTTTTAAAGAACATTTTTATACCCTAATGCATAAAAACATTGTATACGGAATACTTACGTATGTAAATCTTGTTAAACTTGGTGTTGAGTTAGACATGACACGTCTTGTTCAGTTTAGTTTGTTTTGAGTTTAGTCTTGTTGATTTTGTGACATTTGCAGGGAAATTAACTGGGTATGGTCCATTAAAATATATGGTTTCACAGTTTGTTTGCTGAAATGCTATAAAAAGGTTAATCTTATGTGTTCAGCTCCACAATATTGTTGTTTTTAAGACCATGTTGTTACTTTGTGATTTCACATATTACCAGTGGATAATTAATAATAAAAGTGTTCATAAATAAATGCGGCCTTTTCCAAAATAGACATTTTTGGGTATTCCTTTTTGAACAGTGTGATATGTTTTTCTTTGAGGAAATATGCAGAATGAAATGGATTTGACGTGCATGTGTGATGACATGTTGCACGTGTTTTATCACTCAGTGGTAGCCAGTGTCCTTTTTTATGCTGCTATATGTTGGGGGTGCAGCCAGACAGATAAAAACACCAAGAGGCTGGACTCACTTAAAACAGATTAGAAGGTATAATGGACAACAGGCGACACCCTCTCCACAACCTCCTGGTTGGGCAGAGGAGCAACAGTGGTAGACGGCTCCCCTCACTGCACTGCAGAACTGAGTGGTTTAGGAGGTCCTTTGCCCCCACTGCAATTAGACTTTTTAATAGTGCTCTCTGACCTCATCCTCCCATTCCACCTTCTGTCGTCTATCTATTGTAACTGTATTATAACTAATACAGTTACAATGTGTCATGTGTAATATGGATGTATAATATTAGGTACTGGATATCCGAAATTCCCCCTTGGGGGATGCGTTCACGCATCACGGCACAACAGCAGAATACGTCTTATGCATTTGGAGCATATTGCTCAGGGTAACTAAGAGGTACTCACGCTAGGAGAGTCAAACCAATAATAATCTTTCAATTTCAGAATCAAGTAGTACTGCTAAGCACCACATAATATGCACGATTAACGCATGCAAAGCGTTTGCTCCAGGTGAGGCTCGAACTCACAACCTCGGCATGGCCCCGCTTGCACTGCTGTATAAGTACCGCGCGCTAACCGATTGCGCCACTGGAGCCTCACCAGTCTTTTCCCGACTGGCTAATTATATTTTCCGTAAGTTCCAGTGTACGAACGCTGTATGTAAATTCAAGTTGTGTCAATTATATTAGTTAATTTATTAATTAAAAGTGACAAATTGGTATCCCATGTTTTGGTATCGATCACAATAAATACCCTAGCTCTTTGATTGCACTATTATAGTCTTCATCTGCGGCTGAACCTCACTGAGAAGTTCTACCTCCTTGACAGTTCTGCTCTGTTTAACAGTGAAGCCTCCGCGGTATTTTATGCTGTAGAGACGTTCAGCCAATAGCAAACGTGCCTGAAACTGCACGCAGGACTTGGGGAGCAGACGAGGCTGGACCTAGATTTACCGGCAAAGTAAAGAGCTGCAGTGAGTAACAGGCTACTGTGGTCTCGCACTTTCTCGGTTCTGGGATTGCTGTGAGCATATGGAGTTCGCATGTTCATTCTATGTTGGCGTCCGGCTCGTAGTAAAATGAAAGGTTTACCCCCGCCCCTGAAATTTGTTCATTCCTAACAAGACACGTAGGCAGGTGGTAAAATGATGGGTTTGAACCCGCCGGGAGTTCAATCTGCCGTGAGGGCCCTGACTGCAAGGTTGCTGGATACCTCAGACACTGATTTCTGGCTACAGGCCTGGTTGGTGTAAACTTACGGTTTGGTGAATCGGTGTCTCCAAATTGCCCGTGGCGTGTGAGTTCGCTCCCTGAGGGATTTCCAGCGCGTCCCGGCTCTTCCCGAGAAGCTGACGGCTCACCGTGACCTTCTACTCGAAAAGCGTTATGGAAAATGGATGGATCGAAAAAGTATGAGCCAAATAAATAAAAGAATGAAACGAATATATAAAAATGCGATCAATGTAGGCCTACATTTCGCATATTCTGTCTATCGGGTGCGTTGAGCGCCGTGAAATCGGATAGGACTGGGCAGTGCCGGTAGATCCTCCGAAGCCAAAAGCCTGGGTCTGTTTTACGGCCGTTAGGAAAGATTAACGTCATTTAAATGTGGACAAGCGGAAGAACGAAAAGAACGAATCTTTGCAGGGAAGTGAACCTGAGTGTGTATAGCTCCAATATGGGATTCGTTCACTAACCTCACACCATTACTTGCGATGTCTTTTCTATCCCCCCGTCATAGATGATATGTAAGTCCGATATGTTTAATCTATTTAATGTATTCTCTAATAAATGTTTTTCTCAGTCCTGAGATTTTTGCCTGTATTAGCTACACTTTATTCTGTCAGACAGGAATTTAATTCACTCATTTGAAAAACTCTAAACTTCACACAGGGAAATTACAATTGGGAGATCGCTGAGTTTAACTCAGTAAAATTAATGACATATAAATGCACCGCACTACTTTAACTGTATAAATATACAAAGCCACAACTAGATAGTCAATCACTTTCTGTGATAAAATACGCATAGGGTACAAGAATGGTCTTTAGTCACACTAGTGCTTTCTCATATGTCGTTTCTTTTAAAATAATTATATGGAGTTTAAAAACAGCTACTGCAAAGAGTTTTCTTTAATTCCACTGGTGATCTTTCATGACACTTTTTAGCCTGCAACCCCGAAATTGCTTGGGGGTTGATCATTATTCACTGGAATAACCAGATACAATCCTGTGTAGAAGATAATAGCAGCACCTGTTTTTAAAAAACAGTGCAATTTGAGATAGCACGTCGTTCAGATCTCTTTCACTTCCCCAGTCAAGCAGAAAATCCCTCGTTTCAGTGCACAGTGGGAATTTGTTCTGTGGGAAGACGAATGAAAAAGTTAAGTGGGCTGGTTGCTGAGCGGCAAGACGCATGACCGTGTGCGCTTGCGGAGATGGGAAAACAGAAAAGTGCGTCGGAGATTTTGAATATTTCTTCTTCTTCTTCTTCCCAAGGCAAGTTGAGTAATGAGTGGCGTTTTTTCCACAGCTCCGCAACAGGTGTGTCTACTTTTCAGTGCTGAGAGGACAACTGCGTGTGTATGTGTGTGCGCGCGCGATCTTTAACCCAATTAAGGTCAGCGCCACCATATTGCACCATCACGACTCAAAGCGTAAAAATGAATCATCTAAAAAAAAAAAAAAACACACAGAAATAGTTCCTGATCATGTAACATAAGATGCAGCTCCCCGTTTTTTGCCCCCATGACTAAGCCTGGAAAAGACAAGGCTTTTTTTGGCTTGACAATATGATTACCCAGGAGACTGTAAGAAAAAAAAAAGCATGCTGTACTTATTTGGAGCTGTGGGTTGCAATGTCGTTCCTATAATAATAATTTTCTCTTATATCTGTCTTCTTCTATGTAGCTGTCAAAGAGTGATACGAAATAGACATCTGCTCTGTCAGTGTTCATTGTGAGGCCCACAGATTCTGCCTTTGCTTCCTTTCATTTCACATAACAAACGCAGAGACCTGGCAGCTCGCCGTCGTCGGAGTGAAATCTGAAAGGATTCGGATGGGACCTCATAATGGCGCATCCATTTAATTAGTGTTCACAATAGGCACCTCGGCGATTAATTGCTCTCCACTTCAGCGCTGGGAATCGGCCTAGATCCCTCTAGCAGTAGCGCTTTCCCAGGAAACACACCGGTATCCCCTGCGGTTTAAGGGAATGGAGGAAATCCACCATGTCCGTCTAAAATTTGGAGACGCAGTTTTCAGTTGCACGCAGGCTTCTATTCGTTATTATTATTTTTTTTTAAGTTTGGGTAGTCGCTAATGTTTTTTAATTGTATTTTTAGTTAGTTAACGACCAAAAGTAAATAAATACTGTAGCATTACTGTTGCGCAGTTTAAGTACTGTATAGCATTGAGACCAGGGGAATGAGGGATGAGAGTGGAAGAAAGTGCACAGATGGATGAGAAATGTATAAGAACTGAAGACTGGAAAAGTGCAGCGTTTCAGCTCATTGGCTGCTATTTATATTCCTCGTTTAAAAATTTTCACTATATGCTTTGGTTTGTAGTTTTGCTTTCCATGACTATGTTGGTGGGAAAGCCGGGGGTGTGTTTATAGAGAATATTTATATTCGGCATTTTCTATGAGTTGTTGTTTTAATATTTTAAACTGGCAGTGCTTTATGCGTGCGTACACTACGCCTAAGTCTCGCAATATTCGCTGATATGAGCACTTCTCTCAGGACCATTACGCATATACGCCTACCCTTTTAGTTGTTTTTTTCCCGCTTACAGTATTACAGGGAACAAATGATGGCCGCTAAAGTTAGAGGCTGGACTTCTCCACAAAAAAAAAGCTGCCTCATGCACTCGGCTCGCTTTATTCTTGGTGATGGTGGTGATCCTGCTTTCACCGTGCTAGACAGGCATCCAGAAAAGCCAGCATGTCGCATTTTCTAGAAATCAGACAGGTTCACTTCTCCTCGTGCGATGCACAGTGACATGGCGTTTTTATTTCTGCTTCCCCATTACCCGTAGTGTCCAGCGATGCCTCACCAAACGCTTGCATCCTGTGGGACACTATGAGTCAGTAAACTCATATGCTTAATGAGCTTTACCTTCGTCTCCTTTTTAAGGTAATTTTTAATCAAAAAAATGTTAAATTGTTGCTTCTAAAAAGAATAGCAAGCAGCCAAAACGTATCAAAGTCAAAACTGTTCTGTGTAGAAGAATAGATGTAGGCCTACATCATCATCGTGATGTGCAAGATAGATCAATATGAAACATTTGATTGAAGTCCCCACAATTTTCTACTTAGATTGAATTCACTTTACTTAATCAGTCTGACAGTTTTACTTAAACGATCTTTTCATTGCTCAATTAAACACAGTAAGTATTTTGACAAATGCTATAACAAAGAGATGATATGTGACCTTACAGCAAACGAGTGTATCTTGAAACTGTGACTCATTCTGCAATTAATCAGTGTGTCCACATTCAGAAAACTGTTTTACCTTTTTATGAAACCTCTTGGGTTGAATATAGACAGATCCTCAAAATGTAAATATTTATTTTAATGTTAGAAATACAGTATATCACATTATCAGGGTTATGGATGTGATGTCAACATGGCAAACTTTTATCGGAGACTACAGATTTTCTACAAAAATTTAACAACAATTGTAGAAAGCATATGTGTGACATGAAAGAGACTTGAATGAACACAAAAATATACATTTGAAAAAAAAATGCTTCTGATACTTTAACATTATGAATGTGACCAGTTCTCCACAAATGACAGAAACCCAGTTGCACAATTAGCTATTAATATGAAATACTTAAGGAAAACTGAGAATGAAATGAGACGTAGACATTTTTGAAACAATTCCCTACCTGTGCTCACAATATTTCCATACTATTCCATTTGCATGGAATTGCCCGTTAGCAACTTTAGGCTTAAGACCATTCTGCAACCATAATTATGGTTAGTGGTTAGAAGATGGATGGATGGATTGCCTTGTTTTTTCAGTTGCCATTGGTCTGGTTTGTAGATTCTGTAAGTAAAATGTTTGTCTGATTCCCACATAAGCAGAATAATTTAATTGTCTCACATTAGCCAACATTATTTTAATTTATTGATCCTATGTGAATAATGTTTTTAATTACCCTTGTTTAAGCAATGGAACACTGCAGAATCATTAAAAGAGGCCTTCAAAACTTGACCTTTATGTATTGATCAAAACTGCATTAATGTCATTTATCATTGTTCTTTTTTTTGTATGAGTATGAATGACAAAAGTAAGATAAAACTCTAAAAAAAAAAAAGCAAAGAAAAACATGGATGCAGAGGGTATGTAAATACCAGGAGTGCAGAAGGATACCTTCAAACAAACACCGACAGCGGTATTAAAAAGCATACTTAGCAGGGGGCACCGCAAAGGGGGGAAGTTAGGATGGTTTAAAAGACTTCTAACATAATTGGTTTGGTCTGGGTTGGGGGGGAGGGCAATTTTACATGCTTTTATGTGCTGTAGTGGTGCCTCTGCTTATCAGAATCCTTCTAAGCAGAAAAACAGTCGTTTGTTTTCAGTAATCTGGTTGTGAACATTTCTGGTTATTGATGGATTCCGGAAGCAGTTTGAGAAAACCGAAACTCCAGTCAGGTGAGTTGAATTATAACCACGGGTACAATAAAGGGTTCTAATAATAATAATTATTATTATTATTATTATTATTATTATTATTATAAGCAGATCCTGGTTATTGGTAAATGGATAGAAAAGGTCGGAATGTTCCTACAGGAATTGTAAATGGTGGTGACTGATGAGATGACAGAGGAGGGGGAGGTTACTGTTGGACAGACCGCTGAAATGGGAGCACATGTCAACTGGAGTGGGAGTGACTTGAGCAGCGGGTCATACTGCTAAAAGCTTGCTAACATGATGAAACAACGCTGTTTGGGAACCTTTGGTCCAAAGGATGTGAGCGCTGAGTAATGCAAAGAAGGGAATAGGCTGCGTACCACAGACGAAGTGAATTTTCGATGGGCTGCATTGTTCTAAATGATTTATAAATGAGATGTGGGCCTGGTGTCCGTGTAGGCGGGATGGGACGCCTGGAAGGGAGCTGGTCGCGTGCCGGCGGAACGTTGACACGCAGTCAATAACGAAGCCTGTCGTATCGTACGAAATTCGGACATGTTTAACGAGTTTACGCATGTCTCTGGCGTTGTCAAGTTTCAGTGCTGTTTACTAGATGACAAAAAACAGCGATCAGAACTGTAATAGCTCAGCCGTTGTTTCATGGCAGATGGAGACTCTTTGTAGGCTAGTAGTGAGTATGATAGCTCGCTATGTAATTTGGCGGCAGTGACGATCATTGCTATTCACATGGTGTTTTCTTTATCGTCTAGCGAAACTTCCTACGGTTGTAATTAGGGGGGTTACGAATACATTTGCGGCAGATTAATAACGGACTAGACTGCGCTCGCCACTGGAAAACAATGTCAACGCGTCCTCGCTTCGGTGGCAAGATTTCAATTAATCTTTTAGATTTTAAACACATTAACGAACAACGAGTGTAGATCCAAACAAGTGCCCGTGAATACTAGACCGAGGCGCTCCCTATCTGCCAAGCAAACCGCTCTCTCCCCGCAGCTATGATTAAGCACCACTGAATTAATTTCCATTTTGAATCACCAGACCCTGAGCAATACTGCACCATGGACACACATATAGTAACCAAGTGTAGGGGGGAATAATCATGTATGTTCTTTATCACCAAATGGAGTCAATTACTGCATCCCCACAAAAGTGTCGCCCACAAAACAAAGGTCATTTTTTAATTGTTTTTTGTAGTTGGTGGAAGTTTAGTTAGTGCAATCTGTAACCCACCCATTTCACAATCCAGACAGAATTCTCTATAGCCTAATTGTGTTTCTAAAATCTCCCGCAGAGTTTTTGTTTTTTAATGCCAGAATTTTAAGCAGTGTCTACATATGGGAGTAGCGGCAGTTAGTGGGGCCACTCCCACCCTTCATTCACGCTACACTGGAGCCTATGACACTGCATGACTCGCAGTGTGAAAGGCGGAAAGCATGCTAGCGGGACCGCACACCCGTAGCCGCCAGCTGCTCGCTCCAGGATCTCTCCGCATCCCTCCCGCTAGCGGCTTTTCGTTCTAGGGACGTTTACCGAATGTAACGATTAAGGGATGAAAATGTTTGACGTCCCCCCAGAACGTTCCCCCATACTACCAGTAAGACTACTAATATAAAAACCAACTCCAGTCTGTACCGGGAACTGAGAAGGACGGCTGTGAGGGCTCTGAGGGCAGATAAGGAGGTGTTTGTTAGACGAGTTTGTGAGCAGGTGACAGACCATCTGTGCTCTAGTGACCCTCGTCCTGCCTACAGAGGAATTGAAGCATTACGCACATCTGAATCTGTTTCCAGAGACTTGCAGTGAGGGCGGGTGATGGGCTGGTCCTTACGGGTGACCCTGCAGTTGTGACCCACTGGGCTGGTTACTTTGAGCAGTTGTTTAAAGCTGACCCTCCAGCTCGGACGTTGGACATCTCTGGGTCTACGGTTCTCGAAGCTGACCCTCCAATCACCTGTTTACCACCCAATTTCACTAGGATTGCACGGGTGGTGAATCAGATGGGGGCAGGGAAGGCCGCAGGGATCTGTGGTGTCCGGGGTGAACTT
>JAODKE010000053.1:3040729-3060644 GCA_026779605.1 Mormyrus hasselquistii
TCTGACCACTTCTCTTGGTCAGGGTCTGTTTGGGGGGGGGGGGTGGGTAGACCCTACCCAATGCAAATCTCAGACATACACAGTTGTACACTGGGGGCAATTTAGGCACCAGTTAGCTTAGCTGTGTATCTTTGCATTGCAGGTGAAATCTGCAGGACTCACACACAGAGCATAGGTGGGATTTGAACCCCTTACCCTGCTGGTCTGAGGGTACAATAAGACCTACTGAAGACTGTAGCCTTTATTTATTTTTTTATTTTTTGCATTTTAATAGGAAATGGGGGAGGAGAATTCAATTAGATGTGCAGCAGAACCCAAATATAAATCACTGATTGCAAATACACCTGTTAAAAGAAATCAATTTGAGTCAACTCATTATGGATAACTGGGTGATTATCGTTGCCGAACTCATCTCAGGATGACATCATAAACGGCAGCATTCCAAACTGTGCAAACATTCAGATGCATGTCTTATGGCCGTTGTTTATATGTCCTGAATGTTGTCACTGATAGCATCTTGATTTATGCAGTCAAACATCTGGGGACTTTAGCGGAAATGTCATGTATGGATAATGCCTTGCGTGATTTGCGATGTTTTGGGAATTGTAGTAATAATTATGCATTCGCAGTATGCAGATCCACGTTAGCGATATTGCTATGGTGAAAGTGAAAGTCTTTTTATGTTTACACGTTGCTTAGCAAGAATGTTAGTTGTTCCTATCACAGATAGAAAACAGCCAGCCCTTGTTGTTTTATTCCTTTTAGTATGCATAATGTGATTTTCTGATTTCCTGTGAAGCTGTGTGTTGTTTGTGAAAGAGAAAAATTAGTTCGATATTTATTCTGGTTTGGGATTGTTATGAATTTGTCTGAAATGTTTGGCAAGACCTGCGCAGTATTGCTGCCCTTCTCTCGACTGGCCAGCCGGTGACGATTGATCAAAAGGATGTAGTGACCTTTGCTGTTTGAGATTCTTCCTCTAAGTCCCTCACGGAAGCTGCCGTCATCTGGTTCATTGTTAGTTTACGAACGGCTAATTAGAAGAAACTCTGGACCACTGAAAACGTGAAAATTGCTTCTGTTTATTACCAGTGCTCTCCTCATCATTTAACATTGTTTGCTGTGTACGACAGCCAGAAACCATTCATGGTTTGTTTATAGCTGGGTAAGAGTGAAGCATGACTCATCAGACCAAAGGTCTCGCTCAAAGGTCCAGGAATTGTGCTTCATACACCAGATAATGTACCTTTGTACATTGGCCAAATATCAACCCTAACATATATATTTTCCTTCAGCTTTGTTAGTGAATTTTTTTTCATTATCATTCACTTGCTGCTTTGGTTCGATCGCTGGTTGTTTTCCAGGCTGTACTTCTCTGCTGTTAGGACAATGTCCATCACGATAAGTGTCCGTCCCCCTTAACATATTCATTTTGTAGTTTTTGCATTTGGCCACTTCTGAATTTTGCTAGTTGCATCACGTTGCTCTGACATACCGACCTATCAAAGCGCTTATTGTATAGCTGGTTCCTACTGCTAACTGGCTTCCAACCTAATGCAAATCACCTTTGTAGCTGTTTATATTTTAGCTTTAGTGAGTTTGTATGTGTTGCTTCCCTTTTTTGTTCACACTGTACGTCGACACACATTGCGTGTTGGAATAAACCAACTTGTTGATCCTCGATTCAGGTATATTTATCGAAACCTTGTAGGAAATATTTTAATAGGACAGTTACTAAAGTATTAGCATGAACCCGGTGGCTCTCAGACATACACAGTTGTACACTGGGGGCAATTTAGGCACCAGTTAGCTTAGCTGCGTATCTTTGCATTGCAGGTGAAATCTGAAATATTTTAATCGGACAGTTACTAAGGTATTATAGCATGAACCCGGTGGCTGGTAGTTCGTAGGAAGCTGCTGTGTTTGCCGGAAAGTGCTTATTTAGCGCTTAAAATAAGGAGTGGTTGTGCATCAGTTTTTTATATAAGATTTGATATAAGACGCACAGTTTAAAGACTTTAATAATGTGCAGTAGCTGTGCAGTTTATTTTATTGATTTAATTTTAATTGCTTCAGCTCATTTGTAACGCAAATTCTCAAAGTCTGCAGGCCTACGCTGGTGGCACTGTGGGGGTTTCCCTTAAATATCATTCAATTCAGATTGTTACGTAACTAAAGAGTTTAAGCCATTGATCGGTAACTTGTGGACTGTTCTCTGTTACATATACTGATGCTGCATTAAGATTTAATTTGAGGTACTTTTCTCATTTCTCTTGCTGTGATTTGTTTGTTAAATTATTTGTGTTGATCTCTTTACCTTGTAGCTGTTCAGACTGAAACTGTTATAGCTGGACAGGATTTTTCTTTTTTCTTCTTAAGTGGATTTTTACAGCTTCCAATACAGTATCGCCACCTTTCCCTTATCTTTTGAGCAACTAGCTTTTATTGCCTTGAAATGGAATGGAATGCAGTAGATAAAGTAACGGTAGTCTGGCCCAAGTCAGTGGTTATTTGTAATCACAGCCAGGTACAGAGTATACGTTACAGGAATGCATTTTGTTAAACACATAAACACCTACTTTATAGCGGTTCTTGGTTAAATTAAAGGTACACATCTCCATCTGGTGAAAATCTTGTGTATTGCATCTTGTAGGCCGACTTTTGTCCCAAACATGCACGTGACATTTCAAAAACGATTATTTTTTTAGATTTGCTCATTTGGAAAGGTACAAATAATTATAAAAGTTTGCTTAAGCACCTTTCCTCAATTCCCACAATTGTGTTTATCGTATTTCTTTTACTGGGTCTGTCTCTTGGACTTTTATATTAAATTACACGTGCGCCTCAGATTTTAACATTACATATATTACCTGGTTAAGCGAAAACAAACAAATAGATAGGTTACGTTTTATATATCTGTTTATATTAGTTGGTACAGTTGTCATTCACTGTTAATCTGAAAGTCTTCGTGTTGAGGCTGCATTTTAATCGTCTTGAATTAATTAACCGCGACCGTGTACTGGATAAGCAAAGGTGGACAGATGGATAAACGGATATATCCAGTCTATGTATCTTTGGTTCAGTAATACACAGAAAATGTATGAATTCAAGAAAAAAGGTGGAACAACGACCCGTGCGCTGCGTTTGCCGTCGGTTTCAAATCCAGTAAACTGGGATTTTCCTCCCTGCTTGTTTTAATGATAATCTTTTGTTGCGTTTATTTTATCTAAACTGTTTTCTCCGAAGCCACGTACGTTTCAGAAAGCAGGGTCAGAGTCTCCGAGGGCAATTCAGCCGCCAAGGGCCCAAGGATAAAGTCACACTGTATTCTGTAGATGTTGGGATTTGGCTACATATTCCATTAAAAGACGAAATAGTATTAGGATAATTATTCTTCGAGCCACGTGCTTTCCATAGTCGCTTATCCAGGTGCAATCGAGGTAGATTTTATTTATTTATTTTACCGCAAATCGTGTTATAATCAGTATTAATGCTGAATTTATCTATGTGTTCTTTAGTAATTTTCAGATTTTTTGGTTAAAATTGTAAATTACAAACGAAAGTCAAGTTCTTTTTGTGAAAAAGATGTTAGGCGAATGACAGTACAGTTTTAAAAAGTAACATTCATTATCCAATTCAGGTAATTTCCCTTTTAGGAACAAAAAAAATCTTTAAAATGATGAAATACGTTAAAGATACGATGAATATCAATTCAGTTTTTGTTATAAGACTATTTAATTTAGACTATTTGTTTTGAGGTGCACCTTTGTCAGTTTCCGTAGTGTAGTGGTTATCACGTTCGCCTCACACGCGAAAGGTCCCCGGTTCGAAACCGGGCGGAAACATTTATTGATTTTGAACATGTCTTTGTTTCAAAATAGCCCAAAAAGAAGTTATGCAGCAAAAGAAAGCTAAGTAGGTATTTAGACATATAACATGTAAAGGAATTTTACGTAGCAGTTTTGTAAATACATTTTCACATTTTTTCGACGGAATGGACCCAGATGCAGTGTGGCTCTGCACATTGACGTCCCCCACTGCCAAGTTGGCAAGTGTTTCGGTTCCCCAATGATAACTTTTGCCGAGAAATACATTTTACCCCCCCCCCCAGAGAATGCCCCGTATGTCAGATGGCCAGTTCTGCCCTGTCTGGGGCCCCTATTGTTCCACCCGTTATAAGATATCTCTAGTATTGTATATTACTTCTCCTTTTTACCATAAGTATCTCTGCCGCTACATTATTACTAAATGTATTCTCTCTATTTTGCATGCAGTTAAATGTATATTTGTGGTCTAGATAGAGTATAGCACTACTGAAAACAATGGAGGTAATGCTCAGTAGTGGAATATCTATCCGTACATCTACCCTTCCATCCATTTTTTGTAACCGCTTGTCCTGTTCAGGGTCGCGGGGGTCCGGTGGTTACCGGCGCAAGGCGACTGGAATATCACAAACGGCAAATCTGAGTATATATACCAGGAGCATAGTGATGGACTGCCGCGAATGGCCGCAATATACAGTTTAGGCATTTCTATCGACACAGATGGTGCGAAAAGAGTCCGTGCTGCACTCTGCTCGAATTACAATGACAATTATCAATATCAATAACACAGCGAAAGGCGTAGAAACCAATATTGAAAAGGTGCAAGATTATCAGAAAAAAATAAGGTGACACATACAAATGGGATTAGACGCTACGTAAGCCAGTAAAGATTTTTCAGTGGTAGGCTTAAATACCCTTGGTTCGTTGATTCGTTTATCCTTCCAAGGACACGCTTACATATTTGTAATTTTTAGTGAGCTTGTTGGTAAGTACTTATAGGCTTTGTCATTTAGTGATGCAAAATGTGATATCTGCCAAAAGGCGGATGAAGCCTTTGGGCGACGATGGGAGAGCAGCTGCGCCTTTGTGGGTCTTTGTCGCTTTAAGAAACGCGCTTGTAGGCTTTTTTTTGTTCTTGTGTAATTGATCGTTGAACTGTGAGCCTGTTTTGGGGCCGGAGACCTGTCCCGAAACACGGAGCAGCCGCTATATATCAAGGAAATTGTATTTGCGGCCATTTCCCCCATTTTCTGTTCCGCAGGTTTAGCGTAAAAGGCTGAATAACGGCGCCGTTTTGAGACCCAGCACCTTCCCAAATCCGGGTGATGCTGCGGCACAGCCCCTTCCCCCAGTAGCGGCACCGGCTAATGGACCAGCAGAACCAGCGGGTACGTGTAATTGCATGCAACTTGTGCGGCCGGCACGCTATGGACATTTTACAGCGATGAACCCGCAAATATTTTCGTGCATTTGCTGCATGGAAGCTGCGCCGGTACTGATTGTGATGCCATGCTTGTGTTGCTTAGACGAACAAAAAAAAACAGGGTTATGCGATACAAATGAATAATCCGGTTAGTGTATACGGAAATATATATGAAATGCATTTAGGTTATTTCTCACATTTTAACGGAATGTAACGCGTAGCTTGTTTGAGTAATGCTGGTAGATAAAGCCTAGCATCTACGGATTTTGGATTGGGTGGGGTGATGCTGCATTGAATGTGTAAGGTCGGGCGTTTTTAACGCAGGTCTAAGCTGTTTTTCAATTAAATGTGTTTTATTGGTTAAAGCGTATTTCAGGCTCATACAACGGCGCCGTATTAATGTTGACCTCACCCGCGACACGCCGCTAACTGCATTTATGAACGACTACAGAACCAATGATTTGATTGATGAATTTACATTTTTTTGGATGCATTTTTTGTTCTAGCATAAAAAAAATCCAGTTTATGTTATTCCTTTACCACCGATGAATGCGCAAATTTTTTGACAGCATTCTACGTACGCACTATGTCCTGAATTATTCATTTTATTTATATGCATGAATATGTATGCGAAAGATATTTGTCACCTCAAATAGTTACCTATTAAAGCCAAGGGGATGCAACAACAATAATTGTCTACCCTAAACTCAAACACTGTGCTGATAATCAGTAATGTTCAGTAGAGTTAATGTGACATTAGAAGTGCTAAAATTATATATTAAGATTGTTTGCGTAGTCCTATTGGAGAACACTCCAAGTGGTAAATGAACACTATTGAACACCAATGTAAAAGCTCCGACCATGTATTTAAAGAAATTAATAAAGCAATTCAGATAGGACTGGAGAATGTTTCTTGAATAGCAGGGGTGGAATGAGAAAAGTGATTAATTATCTTCTTATTTAGTGATAATGGAATTGTGCCCTTATTCAGAAAGATAACACAGTTATTCTCACTGAAACTCAGACTTGGTCTTGTATCAGATTCCCTTGTGGGTGATATCTGTGCAGGATATGTCTGATGTGAGGTTTAAGTCATGTTCATACGGCTTGTGTTCCTCCCTGACAGCTGCGTGCTTGGTGTTTGGCTTCAGCCTCCCTGACGTGCTGCCCCGGACGCGCAAATGAGCAAACAAATAAATAGATACATTTGACTACAATGAAGCTATGTGGTTTGGGAATAAATACACAATATCATTTATTGTTATAATAAATGATTGTTATTGCCGCTGTTTCTGTTATAAACATTGTTTCTATTCGACAACTGTAAGTCTGTACCAGTGGAACTGGTTTCGAAAAAATGGGTACATTTTTAATCAATATAGAACTAAATGGCATGAAAAACAAATGAAAAATGATGAGGAGCAGATATTAGTGAATGCACACGTTGGCATTTATCTACTACCGAACCGCTCGAGTAAATCTTGATTGTCTGTTTGATTATGTGCTTTTGTCTGATGTGAGGAAAATCTCAACATTATTAACTGTGTTGATGCTCAGTTGACTAGTTTTGCTTGGACAGACAAATTAGTCATCTTTGTGTTTTATTGGGATTTCATGATTATTGGGCTTTTGTTTACTATGGACAATACAGCTCGAACATTTTATCCAATCATTGAGTGGAAAACAGGGATCGGGCCCCATATAGGATTGATGGATGGATGGAAAAATGGTTTAATAGACAGACATACAGACATACTTTATTGTTCCCAGCGGGAAATTCAGCAACTTTTTATTGGGAAATAGCAGTATAGCGGGTAACAGGAATATGTGTACAAAATCTCAAAATGCGCATCACTGACTATTTTTAAAACACAGTCGGCCCTCATTTATCGCGGTTAATCAGTTCCAGACTCTACCGCGATAAGTGAATTTCCGCAAAGTAGGATCCTTTATTTATAAATCGAATATTTTCATAGTTAGAGCATATAAACCTGTTTACGACCTTCTAAATACGGTTTTTAACATTATTAGAGCCCTCTAGACATGAAATGACACCCTTTAGTCACCATTACTGTTATGATTGCTGGACACGGAAGCAGGAACGGGGAGACGAGGAATCAAAGGGTTTATTTGGAATCACTCCAAAAACAGGACACAGGAACACGTAACATCAAAATGTCAACGACAGACCTGGGGTTACAGACTCTGACATGGACTTAAATACACTGGACGAATCAACTGACAGAAAACAGCTGGTCACAATCGGGGTTACACACGTGGTTAATAAGGGGGCGTGGCACACAAGAGGCAGGATATCGTACAGGCAGGATATGACAATTACACTCGTATTACCCCATATGTTAGACAAAATAAGAGAAAATAAGACATATTAGATGTTACAAATATCATATAATTATCATTGTACATTTAATTACAAAGAGCAAAGATGCTTCCGACGTGTAGCGATCATTTTCACTGTCTCAATCAACTTTTTAATGAATATACAAAAAACCGCGATAGAGTGAAGCCGCGAAAGTCGAAGCGCGAAGTGGCGAGGGACGACTGTATATCATAAAATATGTAGCTATAGATACAGGAGATGCTGTCTGTTCAGCAGACTGAATTTGACTTTTGAGAAAATCTTTCTCATGACCAAATGTGTCGGTTCCCCCCCATAAGTACAGCAGTCTGTCATACGTGAAGCTGAAGCAGACAGACTGTCCTCTGGCGGTGTCTGAAGCAGACCGGCTGTCATCTGGCGGTGTCTGAAGCAGACCGGCTGTCATCTGGCAGTGTCTGAAGCGGCTCCCTGGCAGGATGTTTCATTTCACAGCTGGCACACGGGCCTCGCACCGCTGTCATGTCATTCTCTCTCTCTCGCTCATTGAAAAGTAATTCCTGATTGCTGTACCAGAAGTGTTGGTGAATTTTGCGAGTTGCGGTTGAAGTCTTGCAGGTTTTTTATTTATTGTTATTTTTTTTTATGGCTGCCCAGTTTCTCCATATTCTTTTGAGGCATTCGAAATGCATTGGACACAACAGGGAGGGATTGCATGGATTTTATTTATTGTATTTTTTATTGCTTCTTATCATCGTTTATGGTTTTTACACCTCTGACAGACGGTTATGTGATTATTGGCAAATATCCGTATCGGTGGTGATTTACAAAACATTAGTCATGCTGCTGGACATTTTACAGACGGATTTCACGCTGAGATAGGCTTATATTGACTTTGTTCCGAATAGACTTATTAACAATTGAACCTTTAATTTGTATTATTAGTCTTTTTTCTATACACTGTGCATTTAATTTTTTTTTCTCTGTTGTGTGACATCATTTCCTGTTGGTGATGCTGGATTATATTTTATATATGTTGAAAATATATGAACCAACATGGTATCAGATGAATGAACGTTAAATGGTGTTTGTGACTGTTGTCTGTTGTGCTTTGCACTGGGCTGTGACACAGGCTGCGGATTCTCTTTCAGACAGTACTGTGAAGTGAACTTTTCGCTACCATGACGACCCAAGTGACCCTCGAAGATGCTCTGTCCAACGTGGACCTGCTGGAGGAGCTGCCGCTTCCAGACCAGCAGCCCTGCATCGAGCCCCCCCCCTCCTCCATCATGTACCAGGTACTCATCAGGAGGTCCCAGGTCACCACTCGTCATTATCTACTGTGGACCAAAAAGTTCTCTGTATGAGATGGTAAAGTCAGACAGGCACTTGACCCTAGGACAGTATCAAGACTTTAACAGTTAATTCTTTGTGGCATTTCAGGATTGTGGTCGATTTAATATTAATTAATGGTGTTAATGTTATTTTGACGAGGGTGGCACTGCAATGCAGTTTAGTGCAGTGGTTAGCAGTGTTGCCTCACACCTCTGGGCATGTCCCATGTTGCATGTTCTCCCCGTGTCATTGTGGGATCCCCCCCCCCCAGTCAAAAACATACTGTGTTTAATTGGAGTCACCAAATTGCCCTCTGGTGTGCTTGTGAGTGCACCTTGTGATGGGTTGGTGCCCCATCCTGGGTTATTCCCTCCCTCGAACCCATTGCTTCTGGGATAGGCTCCAGGCCCCCCCCCCCCCCCCCATGACCCAGAGTAGGACAAGCTGTTACAGGAGATGGATGAATACTTTAAAAATAGTTATTACTAATTGTTTAATGCAAATTGTTTATTGTTAAACATCATTTCAATATAATATGCTTAAACAAAGAGCTCACTTGTACACCATTACGTAGTCGTGTTTTACGGACTGTTTAATCGAATGAAGAATCTGATGAGATATGTGTCCGGGTGTTTGTCTGGGGCACTGACAGATGTGTATTCCGCAGGCTAATTTCGACACCAACTTTGAGGACAGGAACGCGTTCGTCACGGGGATCGCGCGCTACATCGAACAGGCCACCGTCCACTCTAGCATGGTGAGCGCCGCAGGCAGACGGGGTCACTGGGCGAGTTGCTCCGGGGTGGGTTTCCCAAAAGCTCCCGTTAGCAGCTTATATAGTTAGGGCCATTCAGCTGCATGGTTCCGGCTATGTAAGTCGCTAACATAGTTAGCCAGTATGCTAACGCAGCCCGCCACGGTGATGCCAGTGACCCGACAAAGCCAGTTGGGCGTGCGATTGGCTGAAAGTCAGACTGGAGCTCCCAGATGTGAGTGTGAAAGCAAGGGGCCATTTATAGCCCAGCTGTGCCTCAGGCTTTCTGCCGTCTGTGACCCCCACACCACAAAAACACTGGGTGCTTACTTTTCTGTGTATGTTGCTTCTAATGAGGTTATAGTTTAATGAAGCGTAGCTTTCAAAGGGGTGGAAATGCGAGCAGCATCGGTGTCACTAGGACCACAAGTCTGCCTATGACTGTGTCTCCTGGTCACCTGCTTTTGCTGGGAAAAAAAACAGATCTCTGTAACCACAATTGTTTATCATATCCAAGTGACACATTTCAGGTTTGGTGGGATGTTAAGTTTCCGTAGCGCGGACAGTTAACATAAGCACTCAGTTAAAGTTCACTGGGTTCCTGACAGTTTCTTTGTCCCCCAAGAACGAGATGCTGGAGGAGGGCCAGGAGTACGCGGTCATGCTGTACACCTGGCGAAGCTGCTCTCGCGCCATTCCACAGGTAACATCGCCCTGGCCCACCGCCACTTCCTGGTTCGGGTAACAGTTTCCTGTTTAGGGGTAATGGGGACGTGAATTTTCATTTTACAGGGTGGTTTCGGAGTACTCATTAATATTCATGAGAGAAGATCCCTGATTGGCCAGTGAACATGCTCAGGCATTCACTGTCCAATCAGGTGGCACGGAGATTCATGATGGGGACAGGGTGGGGAAGGACAATACTGTTGGTGAGCTTTAAAAATAAGGCCATTAACTGAGGCAAAAATAAATGAAAATACGCACCATCCTCAGAGCTGAGGTCAGCATGTTCGTAAACATTACTGGAAAAAACAGACCAAATTGTCTTTTTGCCGGTAGAAACGCCAGGTGAGCGGTATTAATTCTGTAAGATTCACCTGTCTCTTCTTTCTAAGTCAGGCCGTAGCATTGCCCACAGTTTGGTGTCATGGTGATATTGTGCATTTGCTAGCTTTCACAAATATGTAACAATACGTCATGTGACATCTGGGTAGGCGATTTCTCAATAAACATTTATGGTTAAATATGTACCTGGTTAAACATAAGCCCAGAGCTTATTTTCAAACCAGTAACCTGGTAAAGTGTTTCTGTGGATGGCTAACGGAATGATGAATGTGACAGTGTCCTCTGGTGTCTAACAGGTGAAGTGCAACGAGCAGCCCAACCGAGTAGAGATCTATGAGAAGACAGTGGAGGTTTTAGAACCTGAAGTTACCAAGCTCATGAAATTCATGTACTTCCAGGTAATAATCCCAGGCTTCTCAAAGGCCGTGTTTTCCCATGTAAACAAAATGTTTGGCTGCATGGCTGTGAGGGTTGACAGGGGGTTGAATTTCCGCCCTCTTGGCCCGTAGAGGAAGGCCATCGAACGCTTCTGCAATGAGGTCAAGCGCCTGTGTCACGCTGAGAGGAGGAAGGACTTTGTGTCTGAGGCCTACTTGCTGACGCTTGGCAAGTTCATCAACATGTTCGCGGTGCTGGATGAGCTGAAGAACATGAAATGTAGCGTCAAGAATGACCACTCTACATACAAGAGGTGCGCGCTTTTGCATGCATGGGTCCCCTTCACAGCTCCGCCCCCCCCCATGCCGGCTCATGTTAGCGACCAGCTTTAGCGACACACCATCTCCTTAGCGACTCGAGGCCCAGATATGCACCAGGTCTCCACCTCGTTTGGCTGAGCGGTTTTAAATGATGACTCATATGTATCTGCAGTCTTCTTACACGGCGCCCGTTTCCATGCAGGGCGGCGCAGTTTCTGAGGAAGATGGCCGACCCGCAGTCTATCCAGGAGTCTCAGAACCTGTCCATGTTCTTGGCCAATCACAACAGGATCACACAGGTGGGCGTCCTCACACACAGCACGGTATTCCGTCGTCCTCCACCCTGTGTCCCAGTTTGCTGTCACTTTGCTATTTTCCTGCTCTGAGAGGTGTCAGAGCCACACTGCTACATTTTCGTGTAAAAACAATTCCCAAACGAAAACGATCTCCAGCCATATGACTTAGCTATTAGCCTAAATTGGGCATGTGTGCATCAACCCAGTGATCTGTAAATTAGTTTCTTTTTGCGCAAAGGTGCAGCAGTCACACTGTGCAACATGCTATTTAGCTACATACAGGTCAGCAAAGCAGCATCTCTATATCAGCCATGTTGGAATACTGTTTACTTCTGTGTAGGGTGACCAGGTGTCCAATCGGAGGATGAGAGGGTCATGTGATGAGCAGGGACCAATTATGGCATTTTCACTCATTCACAATGTAACAAAGTCTTGAGTTTTTAAACGAAAACACAGCAGCAGGGACAGCCTCAGACGCATACAGAACTTTAGCCAGTGTTTTATCGCAACTAGACAAGGTTCATTGTCTTCTCCATCCAGTGTCTTCACCAGCAGCTGGAGGTGATCCCAGGTTACGAGGAGCTGCTGGCCGACATCGTCAACATCAGCGTGGACTATTACGAGAACAAAATGTACCTCACGCCCAGCGAGAAGCACATGCTGCTGAAGGCCAGTTATTGCAGAGGCTGAGAGACACCTCCATTTCCCTGGTGATCCTCACGGTGTCCATCACACGTGTGAAGCTGACCGCGGTTCTCCATCTGCCCATGTTACAGGTCATGGGCTTCGGGCTTTACCTGATGGACGGCAACGTCAGCAACATCTACAAACTGGATGCCAAGAAGAGGATAAACCTCAGCAAGATCGACAAGTTCTTCAAGGTGCGATCTGTCGTTCGAAATCCGTCCCTGGTAAAGTTTTTTCTTTCTTTCCTCTTTCAGCAGTAGCCACTCTTAAGGTTTTTCTTCACCCTGTCGTCTTCTAGCAACTCCAAGTCGTTCCCCTGTTTGGAGACATGCAGATCGAATTGTCCCGATACATCGAGACCAGTGCTCATTATGAGGAAAACAAGTCCAAGTAAGTGGAAAGATGTTTAAAGTGGGTAGGGTGGGGGGTATGTTCAGGGGTGTCTCGGAGTGGTAAAACTCTTTGCCTGTGATCAGGGGCTTGCTGGTTCAAATCCCAGCATTAGCAGACAAATGTCACCCTTATGATTGTTCGCGGGACTGCTATCGCAATTGCAGAACCAGTTTCCAAAGCTTTCTCAGTTTATTTTCTGTTGTTTTTGAGTCGAAACCCCCAGTGACCTAAAATGAGGCTTCCTTATGTTATGTCACAGTTTTGGGAACTAAAAGTCAGTCCTCATGTAATCCGGCGAAGAATTTTGTTAAATTTACCGCACAAAATGCGCTTACTTACAAACCGGACCGAGCGGGTTTTGGAAATCCTGCTCCTCTTGTAAAACAGTCACTAAGTAACCGAAATGCGAACGAACAAAGGAGGCGTTCGAATGATGTCGGTCGTCCCTGTCTCCCACCCACCCCCCCCCAGGTGGACATGCACCCAGAGCAGCATCAGCCCACAGTATAACCTGTGTGAGCAGATGGTACAGATCCGTGATGACCACATCCGCTTCATCTCGGAGCTGGCCCGCTACAGCAACAGCGAGGTGGTGACGGGCTCGGGCCTGGACAGCCAGAAGTCAGACGAGGAGTACAGGGAGCTCTTTGACCTGGCGCTCAGGGGCCTGCAGCTGCTGTCCAAGTGGAGCAGCCATGTCATGGAGGTGGTACGTATCGTGTCAAATCAACGCTGTGAGTACGCTGTAGCCGTGGACTTGTTTGTTACTGGGACTGAAGAAAGTGTTGATCCCGCTGATTGGAACTGAAGTGCTGTTTATATCTAGCATTAAATAACCCACCCTGGGCATCATAGCAACAGGTCTACGAAACCCTTCGGATGCCAGCGCCGATTTCACTTACCTCCGTTAAGTTTATTCGTACTTTACGAGGCTAAAAAAAGGGGAAAAGTAGTATAGACACTAACTTTATAAGGCTAAATGCATAAAGAGCGACTTTGTAGCTGCTCACCATTTTTCCGACGTTTGTCGGAAGATAAATGGATACTTTGTTAAATGTTTGTTTTTTTCTGTTTCGGTACAATTCAATGTATCGCAGGGTGGGAAAACAATAAACGCCACATCTATAACTATGTCTCACGTAGCGTTTTAGCAGTAATTGCTGTGCGACAGATGCAGCAGCGCACAGGTATAAATACTCATAACGACGTGGGCCACTTGCGTAGATCACGACGTAACCTCGACACAGGAGTATAATCAGCCTTTCCCGGTCCCATTTTATACTTCACTCCCACTGCATATGTTTATCATTTGTTTACTCATTCCTATTTTGCATTGTTTGTCTTGCATTGCACTTTTGTTTGGCTTAGTGGTGGCGGAACGAATTTGAACAAGGGGGTCTCACGCACGCCCACTTGACTGTTTTGCTTTTGAAAAACTCGGACGCAACCTTCTGCCTCGGAATTTTATTTTTTTGTTCTAAATCGTTGAAGCTCGCTCATGCCGCATATCGCGATCTGGCTAATGCTGTCCATGACGCAGCATTAAAAATACAGCCTAAAAATAGTCTATTGGTAGATTTCCAATCGCAGCAGTCAGTAACATTTGCCTTGCCGAAAAAAATCACGGTTTCGTTTTAAAAAAAAAACAAAAAACATGGATATAATTTTCCTTTTAAATTTCGTATTTTTCTAATTGTTCGTCGCTCTATTCTTCATGATTGCAGCCCAAAAGTATAAGGCTAAAATGATAAGGTTAAGTGATAAAATATACGCATAAAATTATGTATTACAAATAAATATTGCTGTAGAGTAAATGGAGAAATAGGGTGTGGATCAGGTAAATGCAGCTGCTCGGGGGAAGGAGCTATTCTTGTGTCCTGATGTGGTGGTTCTGATGGACCGAACCATTTCCCTTTGGGGAGAGCTTTGACGAGTTTATGGCCATGCTGAGAGGGGACAACCATGGTCTTGCCAGGGGTGACACTGACGTTCGTTTCCCAGTATTCGTGGAAGCTGGTCCACCCGACGGACAAGTTCTGCAACAAGGACTGCCCCGGCACGGCGGAGGAGTATGAAAGAGCCACGCGCTACAACTACACCAGCGAGGAGAAGTTCGCCCTGGTGGAGGTCAGGCGTAGTGCCGGCGGGGGGGCTTCCCGCTCTTTCCCGGGCACGTTGCCACGGGCCTTGGGCCCGGTCCAGCCTGACAGAGCTCAGGTTTAATACGCAATTACAACCCGCATGGAGCGCTGTAGGGCTGTTTCTCCTCTGCGAAATGGGTTTAACCTCATTAGAGTGGATTTAGGGCTTCCGGGAGATACGGCAGGGGGTGGGGGCTTCCTGCACTGTAAATCATTCCAGTTTCGGGGTCCAGTTTTTCCTATTTTTAAGGTCACTGTCATGGTGCTCAGTTAGAGTCGGATGCACACTGCAGGCAGAGAGCACTGCTAAGGCCTGTTTCATAGCCGTGGGATCTCCTGGTGATTTAAAGGCACCGTGAAGATCTCACATGAGCAGCTCGCTGGCAACAGTATCCAAGTGATGCTTGTACCAGAATCTGGAGGGAATATGGTATATGAGACTGTACAGAGGATAGTGTGTGAAGCAAGATCGGGTGAGATAGCAATGTTCTCCCGCATCCTCAGAATGTCACATTTCGGTGTTGTGTGTGGATCACTGCGTTTGCATGCTGTGGACTAATAGGGTGATTTTACCATTGAGCCTTGGAGTAACAACCTTTGGTCCTTAAAGACTGTCGCTCCAAAGAATAGCTGGTCGTGGTTTTTTAAAAACGTACGACGCTTTGGGTAACGTTTTAAAAATCGTTCACTTTAGATGCCCGAGAATAATGATCTCTTTGTTTTATGAGGCTCCATTCTCTTTGACTGAAAGATTTCTTCACCTTTTTACAGCAGTGGGTAGTTCAGGTCCAGAAAGTAAATCTCCAGAGCAAGATTTTGATTTTAAAAACCAGTCGAGTATTCTGTGACTGTGACTCTTTATACTGGTTGATTAAACTGGTTGAAACAAAGTCATGGTGTGGATTTTTACTTTCTGGACCTGAACTACCTTTTCTCTTTTATTACTGTCTCACATCCGTGGTTCCGCTTGCGCCACTTTGCAGGTCATCGCCATGATAAAGGGCCTGCAGGTTCTGATGGGCCGCATGGAGAGCGTCTTCAACCAGGCCGTCCGGAACACCATCTACGCAGAGCTGCAGGACTTTGCACAGATGACCTTGAGGGAGCCCCTGCGACAGGCTGTACGCAAGAAGAAGAATGTCCTCATTAGGTAACGCAGTAGCTCTGTCCTGGCACCCTGTGCTGGTGCCCGAGATAAAAACCGTGTTCACTAATAATCATAAAATTAAAGAGTCAGTAAACACAATTTATGGAACCTAATCAGAGGGCCCAGGAGTATAAGGGCAGTGGTAAAATCCTTCTTCTCACTCATAAATGTCATTTACAGCCATCCGTCTTCCTGAATTGCTGATCTAGTACAGTGTTGTGTAGCCTATCTCAGAGAACAAGGCAGGGGGCGCGCACACACACACACACACACACACACACAGAAAATGGATCCACCTGTAGCAGAACAATAATATCACGTTAATAAAATCACTAGCATTGCTGTGTGAATCTGCACCCAGTCATCATGTGTCTCCAAAAAGTATCAGCATAAATATTAAGTAAATTATATGTATGTGTGTAAGTAACAGTCCCTAGAAAGTGTGATTTAAAGGCAAGATGTGAAAGAATTTCTTTGTCAAACAGAGTAAGTGACTGCAGCACTGGTGCCATTATCCCCAGTGTCCTTCAGGCAACCAGGAAGACTATTTGTGACTGGGAGGGGGCGAGAGAGCCACCCAACGACCCCTGCCTGCGGGGAGAGAAGGACCCCAAGGGCGGCTTCGATATTAAAGTTCCCCGCCGCAGTGTTGGTCCCTCTAGTACTCAGGTCAGCTGATAGGCCGGTGCTACCATGCGGATCGTGTTCCTGGCACAGTCCCCATTCCCTCAGTCTCCTGGCACAGTTTCTCATTTTCTCACAGTCTCCCTACACAGTCCTCATTTCCTCATAGTCTCCTGGCACAGTCCCGATTTCTTCACAGTCTCCTGACACAGTCCCGATTTCTTCACAGTCTTCCTGCACAATCCCCAATTCCTCACAGTTTCCTGACCCAGTCCCCAGCTCACAAATTCTCAACATCCATCTCAACATTTTGCTGATAGTCTGTCTTCACACAGTCTTCTGACGCAATCCCTATTTCCTCATAGTCTTCTAGCATAGTCTGTCTCCATACAGTCTCATGTGTCCTCACCTGTCTCCTTATAGTCTTCTGACACAGTCTCTGTCTACTCACTGACCCCTTTCTCTTCACAATCTTTTGATGTGGTCTTTGTGTCCTCGCGGTCTACTGACACAGTCTGTGACCTCAGTGTCTCAGTCCCCTGACTCTTTCCCCTCCCACACAGCTGTACATGGTGCGTACCATGTTGGAGTCCCTGATCGCCGATAAGAGTGGCTCTAAGAAGACTCTCCGCAGCAGCCTGGACGGCCCAATCGTGCTGGCCATCGAGGACTTCCATAAGCAGTCCTTCTTCTTCACCCACCTGCTCAACTTCAGCGGTAACACAGCGGTGGCGGCCCTGCCCCACTGCGCGAAACGCCAGATGGCGAGAATGGAAAATTTAAACTCCAACTGCGGCATAGAAACTCGATTTAATGTTGTGTCTGTGTTTCTGAAATTCTATGTGTGGGGGGAGGGGGGGTTGTATATTCTCATGGGATTTCTCCTACATTCAACAGACTGCTAAACTGGCATCTCTAACTTGCACAAAGTGTGCGGGAGTGTGTATGGATTAGGTTTATGTTACATTGTGGGGACCATTTTTCAGGTCCCACAAAGGTCTGTGAATACAATGAAAAAGGCATAGTGTGTGTGTGTGTCTCCGTGTGTGTGTGTGTGGCTCGCTAACTGCAGGTGTATCCTCCTGACCTTGTGTCTGTGTTTGTTGCTGCTAAGCTGCGTCTCTCTGAGTCCCAGCCTGTCCCCCCCCCACCCCCCGTTTTCCTGCAGAGACCCTGCAGCAGTGCTGTGATCTCTCCCAGCTCTGGTTCCGCGAGTTCTTCCTAGAGCTGACCATGGGCCGCAGGATCCAGTTCCCCATCGAGATGTCCATGCCCTGGATCCTCACCGACCACATCCTGGAGACCAAAGAGGCTTCCATGATGGAGTAAGCATTCTTGACTATTCACTCCGGCTGAGGGTCAGTGTAGTTCTGGCCATAGACTTGCTCCTTCAGCACCTCCACCGAATATCTTCCTGCATTTTACTCATCTCTCCAGGTACGTTTTGTATCCTCTGGACCTCTACAATGACAGTGCTTACTACGCTTTGACCAAGTTCAAGAAGCAGTTCCTCTACGACGAAATCGAGGCAGAGGTAACGTCCCAAGGGTCGTCCTTGCTCTCATTTAACATCCCAAAGTCATAATTCCATCAAGACAGACAGTCTGTGATCTCGATCAACAAATTTATACCTGGATTGTTTCATTTCAGGTTAATCTTTGTTTTGACCAGTTTGTCTACAAGTTATCAGATCAGATATTTGCCTACTACAAGGCAATGGCTGGGAGGTAAGTAGAGGTTAATCATTGCCAGACTTAATCCTCTCCCAGTATGTATTATACAAACTGGTTCTAATACCGGAATGTTTTTACCCAAAACTAACGTATCTAAGGTTGAATCTCAGGTGTGGAAGGTGAGAGATCGGTGACCGTCACCTCACTGGTCCCGTCCTTTTCTCCTGCAGCGTCCTGCTGGACAAACGCTTCCGTGCTGAGTGTAAAAACGACGGTGTGATTATTCCGTACCCTCCCTCCAACCGCTACGAGACGCTGCTGAAGCAGAGACATGTCCAGGTACGTAGGTGTACGTTCACGCAAACATATACTGATATAAGCCTAGTGCTGAAATGTCTGTGCTACACCCAGAGGTAGATAGTTCAGGTCCAGAAAGTAAAAATCCGGACCAGGAATTTGCTTTAACCACTCAGTTCACTATAAAGAGTTACATTCACAGAGTGCTCAACTGGTTGGTTAGAACAATTCTTTTTCTGGATTCTGGATGGGGGCGCTGCATGCTGGCTGACCCTGCACTGTGACCCCAAGCTTGCTCTCATTTCTATATGTATCTCAGTCTCTCATGGAGAGCTCTTGTGCCACATGGAACAATAAAGCACAGCCATAAATAAAATTATATTTGTCTGAGAAGATAAACACAGTATGCTCAGGACTTTTTCAGAATTAAAACAGCAGTGATTCGCATCGTTGGGAGTGATCAGGCGTGTCTCTCCGTAGCTCCTCGGACGCTCCATCGACCTGAACCGCCTCATCACGCAGAGGATCTCGGCCGCCATGTACAAATCCCTGGACCAAGCCATCAGTCGCTTCGAGAGCGAGGACCTCACATCCATCGTGGTGCGGAGATCTGCCCGGCTGTGGTGTGATGGGGATCGTGTGGCCGACACTTCACTTTAATGATCCTTCTGGCCCGCAAAGCCTAGGAGATACGGCCTTCAGCCCGTACACTTTGCTGCCTTTAAGCCCCTCCCCCTCAGTTCCTAACTCCGGCCACTGACCGTCTCCCACAGGAGCTGGAATGGTTGATAGAAGTGAACCGCCTAACTCATCGCCTGCTCTCCAAGCACATGACCCTGGACAGCTTCGACGCCATGTTCCGCGAGGCCAACCACAACGTCTCAGCCCCTTACGGCCGCATCACCCTGCATGTCTTCTGGGAGCTCAACTTTGACTTCCTGCCCAACTACTGCTACAATGGCTCCACCAACCGGTCAGTGTGTGCGCCCATGTCTTCACCTTCCTGGATCTTTCTGGCTTCTCCTCCCATACACTAGTGGCCACCTAGCTTTTTTGTCGCTTAAAAATTACTACACAAAAAATCAGCGGTAATGTTTATAAACAATCAAAGAATGTCACAAATATCATACATTGGATGATAGTGGGGCTGTTCCACGAAGCGAGCTAACCTCAAAAGCCAGGCTTATTTCGACAATCCCGGCTTAATTTTTCCAAATTCG
>JAODKE010000053.1:3060744-3082484 GCA_026779605.1 Mormyrus hasselquistii
AATTGCAGAATATGGGAGGAATTGCTGGTTTTTATATATGAAATATGAATTTGTCATTCTGTATTTAATAATACACTTTGTAATAAGCAGATGTATATGTGACAAAATATGTTGTGCATATAGACACATTTTTGTATGTGTGTGTCTGTGTGTGACAGTATATATGTATGTATGATTTCTCTGTACTACATTTATTTACATACATGTTCCTAAAAAAATGTAAATATATGTAAATAAATGTATACAATTAAAAGAAATATATATACATGTGTAATGAATAATTTAAATTAACTTTGAAGTGACGTGTTAATTATGGTCGTTTTGTTAGTCAGTGCCTGTTATGTTACCTTATTATCATTCAGTTACTTAAAAAACGTACTTATTTTTAATTATAGGATTAAGTTTTTGTCTTTGTCGATGCTTCGATTCCTTGGTTCGAACAACAAATGTTTCTGCTGAAAACGACCAGATATTATCTATCAGTAAAATGTCGACGCTGCGTGCCCTGATACCTTTTTTCAAAAATGTATGTCCATATTGGCCACGGTTTCAATGCAAAATACCGTTAAGTATAATCTGTTACACATATTTGAATAGAAAAGCAAACCATTTCGTGATTAAAGAAACAATTTATTCACAATTCGAAGGCTGTTTTGGTCATTACAGATGCTGAAATCAAGTGGAATTCCAATTTCTTATTGAACTGAGAACAAAGAGATTATTGATAGTCATTTCTATGCATATTTGCTCCAGATGATGGAAGGCGAAGATTTCAAGGCACAGAAGATAATATGCAGGCCTATTTAAACCCGTTATTTACGCACAGTTTATATACATTATGAAACAGACGGGAAAAAAGTTTTTGTTATAATTAAGTTTAGTATTTTCAAAAACAAGAACACTTTGGTGTTGTAGTGGGCAATACAGTAGCCCTGTAGCTCAGTTCCGGGCCCAAATTCTGATCCCTCTCTGAAACTTTCTTACTGCCGTCCAAACACATGCTGCATCCCATTTACAAGCAAACACGCCTTATTTGCTATCTGTGTAAATACCGGAACATTGGAATGCTTCTCTCGGCTAATGTGCGGTTCCCTTGGAGCCGAAGGGTTAAGGGCCTCGCTCAAGGGCCCGCGGACGTGTGACTCTTGTGCAGAGGCTGGGACTCAAACTGGTGATCTGATCACAGGCACAGAGACTCGCACCACCTCCTCAGAAGCAGTTCCAGTACAAGAAGTCAGAAGCCCATTTAACAATGCCAACCCTAGCCTGGTTCATTCTTAGCTATCGTTAGCAACATTTACAACGCATTATGCAGTATTTTCCGCATACGAACACCATAGCAGCATGGCCACAGATAGCGGCTGGACTGTACTGTATGTAGACACAAATAAGATGTAAGTGCTAATAAACAGTTTATAAGTACACCTTTCACCTATGTTGATAAAAGGTGCAGCCATCTTGAATTCCCAGGACGGGGCTGTTGAGGTTCGTCCGACTTTCTGAGTGGGAATTCCAGTTCAAATTTCTGACTAGCAACTTGGAAATTCTGACTTTCGAGTTCAAATGGAACGCACCATTAGGAAAACTGCCATCCCATCCATGGTGTACCCCTGCCTTGTGCCCTGTGCTGCCTGGAAGAAGGCTTCAGTGCTGGATAAGAGATCCAAATATGCATGGATGAACGGATTTATATCAAGTACTGCAAATAAAAGATGTAAATGATCAGCTTTGTGGCGATGTCGTGTTTTTATATCCAGTTCTGTGGTCGCATTCATTAACCATCAATGATCTCACAGTCGTTGGATTCTTGCCAGGACAAACATACATTTATAGCACGCATGAGCATCCCTGTGGTGACCAAACCGGAAATCTCCCAAAGTGCCCCATTCATAATTGAAGGCTAAGAAATCATTTATAAGGAGGTCAGATTCCCAGCCGACGGTGGAACGGAGAAGTGAGTAAAATAAATGAGAGTTGGATGTGGGCTTTACTTAGGAGATGCCCTCAACCCAGACTTGAACCCTGCAGTGGAGATGCTTCTAGGGCAGGGGGGGGGCTTTCTGGACCATTCGGCCCCTTTTGTCTTTCCGGGACATGCCTGGGAGCTCAATGCTTCACACTCGGATTCGCCTGGCTGTGATGGTAATCAGCCTGAGCAGATGTCCTCGACAGCTGCCGCTAATGGCCGCCCCGTGCTGGGCGGACAGGCTGAGGAGGGGCTGCCTGGCGTTCCCGCCGCTCGATGGCTTGGAAGCCAACCCCAATCAGCCTCAAATGGGGGGGTGGGGGGGGAGGTGAAAGGACACGACCCAACCCTCAGGTTTCGGGTCTCTGATGCAGGTGATCTGGCCTTGAGCGCGGTAAATGAGCGGTATGGAGCTCTGGGCGGTAAATGAGCGGTATGGAGCTGTGGGCGGTAAATGGACCAAGAGAAGGACGAAGTTTCAGGGGCTGTTTGGTCTTTTTTTTTTTTTTTTTAAAGCATTGATATTATTCCAGGTAACTGTGGAATGTTAATGTCATATGCAGTCTACTACTGAACTATATATATGGATGTTTATATTATAATGATGATGCCTTATTGATGTATTGGGCAGATTCTCTTTGCCCTGCAGCCCCAGTTGCTCTCCATGGCAGACAGACACAGGCGGTGAGAGCGAGCCTGGCAGGGAAGGCCAGCTGGCGGCAGCAGCATCCATGGAGCTGGGGGCTTAAGGGCTTTGCTGAAGGGCCTACGGACACAGCCTCACACTGGCAACCTTTGGATCACGGGCAGAGAGCAGCCACATGCTGCCCGACAGGTTTACATAGATACACATACACACACACATATGCATATACCAGGGCTCACATGACTCACCCCTGATTAAATCTCACTCCAAACTTTTGATGAAACTTGGGTCCAGCACATGACAGGGACCCTTGAATATGTAAACTAATTCTGTAGTCCGAACGCATACAAATACTAATAAATATTACGTACCAAACATTCCACAACCATGTTTTTACGAGTAAATGCAAAAATACAGAATAAGCAGCAAATATGAGCGATCTTTATAACAATTGAATTAGATAACGAGGAAACCCCGTGTTGCAAAGCGGTTTATGTTCACGCGTAACTGCTTCCATGTCGGAAGTTATGAGAGCTGCTTATTGTCTAATTGGAAAAAAAAAAACATTTCCGTAAATAGATATTTTTCATTGCGCATGCAGGCCTAATTAACTGAACTCATTCGTTATTGTAGTTGTATCTTTTGTGTCCAATTGAGAGTATTTTATACTGATGATCTAGGTCTTTATCATAACACCGTCTTTAAACGATTTTGTAGTCTCACAATCATGCTGATTATACGATGTTTTCTGCAAATCAATTTGGGAAAAAAAAAACACCTGTCAATTTTTCAAACGCAATTATAAACGTATTTTTACATATGCTGCATGTACTTTTGTATACCATTGTTATCATATTAGTTATAATTATTTCTTTATACTAGCTTTCTGTGATGATCGACGCGATTTTCTTACATACAATCGATGACCTATTTAGGCGGTGTTATAGGCTACACGAATATATTAGCATCTGAATTTTATATTCACGCTCTCGCCCCCGCACACAATGTGTTCTTCCTTTGCTCATCTCTATACAACTCAGAAACAGACACCACTTCAGGTGTGCTCTACAAATAATAACCAAACAGAAGCTGCAGCGTAAAATAAAATTAAAGTCACAGCGGCTGGTTATCGCCGCCCTCCGAATGGCCATTAACGCGGCCCAAAGTGGCTGATTGAACATCTCCATTCGCCGGACCCGAAATAAGAGCGGCACCCAATTTCACATCTCATTCAGCAGAACGGGCTTATTGAATATACCGGAATTAAAATTCGCTTCCCTTACACTTCACCCGCATGCGGCTTAATGGAGAAATAAGCGGCGATCGGCTCGCTCCGGACCGTCCTGCAGCCTGGGCCAACCGGGCCAAGACAACCCTATTGTTAAGGATAATGTGTTTTCAGGATCCCTTCTTTTTGAAGACAGCAGACATCCTCTCTTTTCAGACCTGGAAAAAAAAATCATTTCCTTCACCTTTAAAAAGGGACGCTTTTATTTTTAATAGCAGGCATGGAGTTTTTTTTTAAATATATATATATATATATATGTATTACTTTACAGCGTTTTTAGAAACGGGAAGAACTACATGTATTTATTTATTTTATTTCCCAGACGCGTTCCTTTGTAACGCCCCACCTGCCTACGGCTGGATTAATGAGACCACCGCTGGTCATATACTTTGAGCCCGGGAAAGTATGACTTGTCGCTGTTGAAGCGATCATTTCTTTATTTATTTCTTCGTTATCGCACACTGCTGGAAATCGAAAGGCGTCTCCTGTTTCCTTCTCCTGTGTTATAATTTAGGATGCAGCGTTAAACACACGCACAGTATCACTCTGATTCCTAGTGTCTAATTAGTCCCTCTAAGGGCTACAGTTTACCTTATCCTCCCTCAGTTTCCATATGAAGGTAGCTGGCGTGTCCATGGAGTCCCTGTATTCTCTAGTTCCTGTAGGGGTGATTCTTCGATTGGGGTACACAATCAGTTACTTCATTTTTGACAAACTACGTTAAAACCGAAAGGCTCCTGTGCTTGGCTAAATAGTTTGGCTCCTCTAGTACTTTTACTGGTTTGTTTCCTTGACTGAAGGACTCATCCAGCTGTTTCACATGATCATTAGTGACACATGCATGATTATAAGAGACTGACCAATCAGCACACAGCAAGAACTCAATGCTAAAAGTGAAATCCGTGTCCTTTTAATTGAAATGGATGTAACAGTAATTGGCAAACCCTGTCGTAGCTCATAGTCTCCCTCATGACATGGAATAAATGGTCACCCCAAAGAGGCGCCATAATTCCTATACAGGTGGCCAGCTTTACCACTAGCCAATGATATGTTTTGAATCGGTGAGTGACAGGGGAGGGGATACTTAGGTGGCCAGTCAGCTTTTAACAGGAGCCGGTGCCTCTGTGGTCCCGCCCCTATATATATCCCTGGGTGCTTGGGAAAGTCTCCAGACTGACTGAAATCTTCCACTAGATAAGTGGTTGCAGAAGATGAGTGGGTGGATTTATTTGAATCTGCTCAGTCAATAAGACACTGTGATCACCTATGGGCGACGTCTCGCGAAGCCTCTCCTTCCCTAACCATTAATGACAGGTTTCGCTGTTTTCCAACATCGCCACAGGGGTACGATCGTTGAGCCTACCCCCCCCCCCCCACCTCAGCCTTACAGGGTAGAACACCCTCTGGCTGCTTTTCGGGCCCAAAATCATCAACCCTTCTATATCAAATATTCATTGATTAAAAAAATACATTTTAGCACCTTAAGAAGTTTAGAGAAAATTAGCATAATTGGAGAAGAGATAGCTCTGCGAGGAGAGCTGCCGTGGGTGTCTTGGTCGCCGCAGGGAGCTTTTCTGCCACCTACTTCCTGCCACTGCAGAATATCTCCTACATCTATATAGTGTGTCCATTTCGGAGCCAAAGACCTCAGAAGGCCCCAATTTACCATACAGTATATGTAACCTGCCATTATTCTGACCCACATGTCCTCAAAGCCTGTCTGTTTTCACAGAATAATTTATTAATGTTGTACTATTGTGCCTGTAGGCTGTCTGGCAAATTTCCTTCATTGCTTCCGCGTCGATGTTCCAGTCGGTGACCTTTTCTTCTGTCTTTTCTCCATCCGCAGAACAGGAACTCATTAAGGGAGGCCCCTGCCAACCTTCACCCTGTTTGTTCTCCCTCTCCCGGCTCTCGGTGGCCGGTCCTGCTTGAGCCATCTTCTCATTTACCCCCGGCTTGCACTTCCATTAACCTGCGAGCCTCTCCTCTCATTTCCTGCGATAACACTTGAAAGCGCCCCGAAACCGGGTAATGGATTGACGGCAAGACTGAATGAAAAGACTGCGGGCCGGTGGATTTTACGAGATGTCAGGGATGGAGATGGAGGGAAGTGGATGAAGGAGGTGCCTGTCATTAAGAATGGGGGCAGAGTCTCTGGTGCTGAAATGCATATATACACCGTGTGCCTGTTTGACAACATTCTTAAAAAGCAACCGTGTGTGAGGATTAATTGAAAAGGCAAATGAATGTTTATGACTAAATATAACAAACATATATGACATGGGGTCACAGGTGGAACAGAAGCTTAGTGAAAAGCAAGAAGAGTTTCCTCTGTTCTCCAAAAAGGTTCCTCATATATTATTGGACAGCTAGAAGTTCCCTGCTTCGGTTCCACATAATTAATTATTAAATTTCACCACCGGCTCACTTAATTAACTAAATGAGTTAAATAACTTGATGAGGTATTGATTAGCAATACGAGGTGTGCAGGTGGGTGAATAAGTAGCTACGGGGGGGCGGGTATTGGATGGTTACTACGAACACCAGGGTGACGTTAGGAGAGGTTTTGAAATGCCTGAGCTTAGACATTTTGACAGACGCAACATCATACTGTAGTTTTACACCAACGGAAGATCATTTAAACATTTTTTGATGGCCTATGACTTGTATAGCTTATATACCATTCTTTAAGAACATAAGAAATTTACAAACGAGAGGAGGCCATTCGGCCCATCAAGCTCGTTTGGGGAGAACTTCACTAATAGCTCAGAGTTGTTAAAATCTTATCTAGCTCTGATTTAAGGGAACCCGGGGTTGTAGCTTCTGCTACACTAGCAGGAAGACTGTTCCATACTCTAACTACATGCTGTGTGAAGAAGTGCTGCTTCAAACTTTTCCACTTATGGCCACGAGTTCTAGTATTTAAACTAATATTGAAATAACCATTTGGCTGAACAGCATCCAGACCTGTTAGAATCTAACAGACCTGGATCATGTCCCCCCTTAGTCTGCTTTACTCCCTTTTTGCCATAGTGCCAAGATTTCACAATTTCCAACTAGCCTGCTAACCAGGAAAGACCCCAAAATCAAAGCAGTCTTTGCTGTCAACATCAATCAACCCCGGAAACTGCCCGAAGGTTCTTTAGTGTAAGAACCTGGGTGACATTCACCATAACCAAGCTTTGATATTTTTGAATGAATGACTTCATTTAGCTAACAGTATAAATAAAACAGGCCGTCATCAATACAACAATATACCAGATTAACAGAAACTACAGTTTATGGTACTGGAAAATGCATGCGCCAGTAGAGCATGTCTGTTTTGTAAGTGCTATGAAATTGTGAAAGATGCAGGTGGAGGTGGGTTGAAAGGCGCTTAGGGGAAGTGTGCGGTCCGAGTGCTGTCTGAAGGGGAGGCGGAAGGGTTATATGAGCAGTGAGGGAACGCAGAAAATCTAATGAGGCAAATCTATGTGGTGCAACGGAAAAGAGTTAGAGACTGCAAGTCCTGGGAGGGTGGCAAGGAAGCGATGGACTTCCGAAAGATGCTGAGCAATGTCATCTGGGAGGCGGCGAGTGATGGTCTCCGGAAAGCTTTATTGAAGGGTTAGTGTGACCAGTGTGTCCCATGGTTCACACCAGGCACAGACTTTTATCATTGGCGCTAAATCAGAGACACGGCTAAGCTAGGAAATAGTTTATGATGCAAATCCATTGTCTTTCTTATTTCACACCGGTGATTTCAAAAACAGTAAACAATAAGTATGTATATTTCGGTTTGTTATTGTGGAATAATAAAATTTAACAGTTATTTAGGACAGTTTAATGGGCACGGTAGTCGATACGGCACTTGCTAAAATATTATGCCGCAAATACGAAACGCATTTCATTTTGACAGTCGGTTACAACTTCAGAATCATTGGCCTTCTTACCCCCCCCCAGTGTGTAGTAAGTAAAATCTCATCCAGGTGCATAGAATCTATCACATTCCATGATGGTGAGATTTTCATTGGACGTGACTTACATAAAAGCAATTCTGCAGGTGCCTTTATTTACCCAAGCCTCTTGCTTTGAGCTATCGGTGAGCCCATGTGTATAAGTCATCCCAGAACTCATACTTCTGTTATTTTTCTCATTATTAGACGGATTAGACAGCCGTAGGTGTCCCTCTGTTCGTCACCGGTGCTCTTTCACCTCGCTCAAAAGAGAAAATATTCAGTTTGATTTCCGACTAGATTATCTCGGCAGGAATTGTCTCGCACTCCGCTGTAGACACGCATGCCCCCCCCCCCCGTGCCTTCCACTCCTCGTGTAGTTGACGCTGGTTGAAATTATCATTTGCGACGTTGACTTTTTCGTTCTTTTTCTGGAACACGGCGCACAGGAATCAAAGCCTGCATCCTTCCCTGGAAGCAGCGTGGAGTTTTCAGACCTACTGGCCTCACGAGAACGCGCACGAACACCACCCAGCACGAGGAATGTGGGGGTCTGCTCTGGTTCCCCCCCCCCTCTGTTTTGGGAAACTGTATCACCCCTCACCAAACCTTCAGTCAAGAAATATTCTTTTAAAGCTCATTACCAAATAAGCCGCTTTAATATCAGCGTAAATACTGTAGAATTCAGTAACACTTTGCATCGACTGCATTTTCATAATGCCTTCATAATTCATTCATAGAGCATTCATAAGTAGCGTGTAGGTCCTAACAACTGAACATACTTTAACAAACATTATTCAGTATGTCAAGATATTTATCTGTCACATGCACAGTTGTACAGTATAATGGCAGTGAAAGGTTATTATGGCAAAACAGCTCCATCACTGTGCATAAACATAAACTATAAGGGATGAAGTCATTATGATAAAATTGAGAAAAGATATGATAATAACAAATATTATTGTATGATGTTTGTTATTAATGTATTTTAAAGTTGTTAAGGCCTGTTATGATATACTTACATACTGCTTAAGAAGTTCTATGAATGCATTATGAAGGTACACTGAATGCTCTATGAATGCATTACGTAGGGGCACTGAATGTTCTATGAATGCATTATAATGCATTATGCATTATGAATTACATTATGAAGGTACAGTTAATGTAAAACATTACCCAGAATTCTCTAAATAAAATGATCACACCTCTGTTTACAGCAGTCTTTATTCCTTACCTAGTCAGTGAAGAAACTGTCATGACTCACCAGATAGGGTGAAGATGAAAATATTGAAAAACTAGTTCATTGCCCATATGGGGGCAATTGATGCATTTGAAAACTTGTGTGTCATGACGTGTTTCAGATTCATTAATGCCGAAGACATAATCGATAATCGATCGATGTCGACGAGGTAGAGTATACGTGGAATCTCTGCAAAAGTGTTGCCCATTCAGGACAGGGGACCTTCTACTTGTTGACTACACTTGGGGAATGACGTGTTTGCCAGGATATATAATCAGAGGACCAACCTCACGGGCAAAGAAACAGACTAACATCATGAGTCCTTCAGCTGCCTATGGTGTTATCAGTGAATCAATAGTCCAGCTCTTGTTCAATTTGACAAGCATCTACATGAGGGGGGAAAAACGCAATCACTTACCACCACTGGGTCTATGATATTGACTGGCAGCGATAAGGCTGGTCCTTTTCAATCATGCAGGCCAATTGGGTTTGTAAGATTAAGGGTCGAATCACGTCTAAAATGCCTATGTGCCGTTCACTCAAGGGGCTGTAATAATGGAGAGTCATATTAAACCTTGAAGTCATTTCTGTTTGGCTATATGCGGCTAATATTAACCCCATTGTAAACACGTCAACAAAGCCGTCCACACGAAGCTTGCAGAGATGGTACGGGCGGTTGATGCATCTGCTCGTTGATGTCTTTTAGGACCAAACGGGGACAAAGACAAATAAGTGTTTTCTGAAGAAAAGATATACATTCTTGGTTTTGTACATTTAAGTCCAGGTTGTGTTAATTGTGGGCAGTGGGCCGGACGCCTATGAACTCCTGGACCAGTGTCACATGACTCCAGGTGCAACATGCCAGCACTGTGGCCGAGCTGCATGTTGCAGGACTGCACTGAGGCCCCTGGAGGCTTCCTGGCACATGCTGTAAGGGGCAGACAGAAGATGGATGTGAGACAAAACTGGAGATGACCTCGGTGAGAGCTAAAAAAACAGCTCCTGGCAGAATTCCGGCAGTAAATCACAGGCTTAGGCCACACTGTAAGTTTGAGTTTCCCTTTGGCATCTTTAAGAAAACAAACTTATTAATTTCAAGGATATTTACTAAGTCAAAACAGAGCCTCCTACTCATCTATCACTGCAAAATCGGAATCGTGCACAGGCCTGCTTTATTAACGTAAGACTCACACTGAAAGGATTGTAATATATTTAATTACAGATGCTCCCTGAGTTATGATGGTCAATGTTACGATATTTCGACTTTATGATGGGGATTCCAATTCCGTTTTTCACTTCTGGTACATTATTCAATAAATTACATGAGATATTCAACACTTTATTATGAAATAGACTTAATGATTTTCCCCAACTGTAAGCTAATATAAGTGGTCTATGCCTGTTTAAGGTAGGCTAGCCTAGGCTATGATGTTTATTAGGTTTGGTATACTGTATTAAAATGTATTTTCGCCTTACGATATTTTTGCCGTACGATAGATTTACTGGAACGTAACCCCATCGTAACCTGGGGAGAGTCTGTAATACAATATAATCTGTGGGCGGGTCCTCCTTATCTTATTTTTACTGTTCTATTTATTTATTTGTATGTTTGCTTGTTCGTGATTTGCAGTGGTTTTTATATAGGTGAAGCCAAAAGGTATAAATCAGTTCGCCTGGGGGTAAATCCGCTTACCCCTGGGATCTGATTACCCATAGTAACTCCAGGTATTTCCCTGTAACTGCTCATTCATGTGCTGAATTCCGGCAACTCTCCCAACACGTGGCGATTCCTATGAGTTTTGGGATAGAAGCACATCAGCCTCGAACCATGGCTCTGCGCAGATGGCTCCTCCCACGATTCCATGTAATAAGTGCACATCTGTGACACCCTGCGCTTCCAAAACTGCAAACAAAACAAAACAAAACAAAACAAAACAAAACAAAACAAAACAAAACAAAACAAAACAAAACAAAACAAAACAAAAATGAAGCAGTTCTTCTTCACAGATGACATCAGAGGCTGATTGTTCTTCTTGACAGGAAGTGTTTACGCTTCTTCGATTTCCATTGGCGTATCTCCTGATTTCACAGTGCTCCTCGTGGCCAGAAATAGTGCAGTAGAGAGGCAATCAGTGGCTCACGGGTAACAAGTCACCGCGAAGATACAGGCGGTGTTTTTAAACCAGCTTGCGCTTTCTGCTTGTTTTATGCATCCGACACGCCTTGGCATCTGCCCACCCACCGGAGCAACGAAAGAGCCCATTTATGGGTAATGATGGCTCTCCCCCCACCCATAGCGATAGTCTCATAAGGACTGATTTCCCCCGTAATTCATGGCCAACCCAACGTGACGAGCTCCAGTAAATGCGGCATTCGTCGGCCAATCTGCTGATGCGCTTTCCTGCTTGCGTTGGTGTTTTTACCGGTAATCATGCGCTACAGCGTGTCGACGGCCCTCATTAAGATCCATTAGGAGATTTAAGTCCGGGCCCAGAGGTCGCGGCATTTCTGCAGTTCTCCTACCCCTGAAAAAAAAAAAATCATCTGTCACTCTTCAAGGCCCCCATAAATACCTCCACTAGTCTCATATCAATCCCTGTTCCCTGAATGTTCTTAATGTTGCATTTTCTGCTCATTCAGTAGTTGTCCTATTAGGCTTTCGCTATGTTAGAAGATGTTGCGTATCTCCCGCTCCAGTGCTGCTTACACTCATACCTGGGCATTTACTGGAAGCTCAGTCTAGCTGCACTTAGAGTACGCCTAGTCAGCTCCTTGACAGCGTGTACGTCTGTAATGTGCTGTTTGCCTCACTTAGTCACCACTTTGGACAAAACTGTCTGCTATAGAAAAATAGATATATATGTAAATATAAATGCATTTGCTGGTAGAGGTATACAGCCCTTTTCAGACTTGGAACGCTTTTCGCGAAATAAAAGTGCGCAGATTTGATTATGCTAATCAATTTCTGCTCCTTACTTTGCAAATCAACAAACAGACATTAAAACCTGCCTGTTTAAGTGGCTTTTTTTATAGACAGTCTATTCTGCTGTTATCCACCATAAAGTGCTGTTTCTTGGTGCTGAAGAGACTATGATAAAGATGGAAATGCATTCTGTAGCCTGGTTCGAGTATGACACGCACCGCGGTGATTTTAAATGACTAATTTAAGAGCGAATCAGGATTCGGTGTGAGCCCGGGAGTGCGGCTTTGAAGGCGCGGTGGGGCACAGAACTGCTCCCCTTCCACTGACAATGCATGTGGCTGGAGCAGCACAACTGAATAAGCCTTGCGGACGTATTGTAAACACAAAGGCTCCCCGTCCAGATCACGCTGAAGAATGGCCGCGATAGCAACTGTACCTTCGGTGGAAGACCCAACCGCCAATATTATTAATGCTGCCGGCTTGAGTGTTATGAAGGGAGTCTCACATTCTGCACATTGTCAAGCCGAGGTAGATGCTACGCTGTTAGAAACGCTGAGCTCCCCCAGAATAAACAATGCAACGATCATTGCGAACTCTAGTGCCCCCTAGGCAGCTTTGTGGTGCTCAGTAAATAACACCAGAGCATTCGGATTTCTATGATGCAGTCTGGCTCAGCTAGCACTCATATCGGAGTGCACTCTTATTCAGCCAGGTTATAGAACCCGAATTATCTAATTATTTATTTAGCCAAATTGACTAAAGCAGGAGCAATGTAAACTATTACAAATGCTCTTTAAAAATTGTGAATGTGAGAAATATCCAAATATATTTATAAATTCATGGGTGGCTATACAGTCGTGTTTAGGTAAATAAACTGAAGTCAGGCATGCTGTCCTTTACTTCATCACGGTTTTGTCTATTCTTTATGTGTGTGTTTGGGGTGAGGGGGGTGTTTTCTGTGAATGTCAACAGTTTGTGCATGTTTTTCTTGTTGGGTGCAGTTAATTATGACCCCTCCTTTCACAGCTAGGCTCACGCCACACGACAGCCGATCGCGGCATCGTTAAAAATCGCATCTACATGCATCAAAACAGTGCTCTGTGGTTGATTTGTATTTACACTGTGAGAAAATAAACATTTTCAGTAGTTCGGAATCTTTACTGCCACACGAGCGAGGCCGGTGGAAAGCTTGCTGCTGTCGGAGAGACTGTGACAATAGGCAACTAACAATTAAGGCATAAAGCAGACAGAGACTAAATACAATAATGAACACAAGTTACTGAACAAAAATAAATATATGCAAGCAATGTGATACAGCGGTCTGAGGAAATTGAAATAATGCGAAGCAGAAATTTGGCACACTACAGGCAACATGCATCTACGTACAGAATACTGCAGTAAGTCACTGATTTTATTAAAACAAGACTAGACAAAATAACAATACAAATTCCAGTAAATTCTATTCTTGTTTTGCACCGTTTGTATTAGTGTTTATTTTTTTAAACACACCGCTATCTACAGGCTAGCGTAAGTCAATAGTCCTGCCCGATGACTCGATACGTCTCGCCCTTTCACCTCTAATATCGATCCGGAAAATCGACCGGGACGCGTTTCCTCATTTTATTATTGCTACATCTTTGACAGCATTGACTCACAGTATCACAGACTTATTTGATGCATTATGATTTTGGACAGAGTTCCCCAGGGCCAGAACCTGGGGGTGGATCACGGGAACATGATCTGCAATTGAATGAGAGGAATGACAGCTTTACGTCTCTGCCGGGACCCCGGCACGTACCGCCCGGTCCAGATAGCGCTGATTCCGAGCACAGTCAAAGTGAGCAAAGTCCCCGGCCAAACAGAAGGTAATTTCCTTGCTTTTCTTCTCCTGGACAGTGGAGGATTGGTAGGGATGGAGTGGTGGGTTTTTGTGTAGGGGGGGTGGATAATAATCATAATCTCGTCCCGTGTGAGATGGCGGGGTTGGCGGGATTCTCCCCGCTCGCTCACCTCCCCGCTGCCACCGGAGCGGCAGGGAAGGTGCGGACCGCGGCGGGAGGAGATTAAGCTTCGGTGGGGGGTGCGGTGAAATCCTCTGCTTGTATTAAAGTTGTGTCTGTTTAGTACATGGGAAAACTTTCATCTAATGTCATCTTTAAAAAGACATTTTAGGAACAAAAATATATTTTACAAACCAAATAACAAAAATGTAATGTCAGTATCATAAACAACAACAATAATTTTGATAATAATAATTATTCTAAACCATTATAAAATACAATCGAACAACAACAATTATTATTATTATCATCATGATCATCATCATCTGGGATTTACATAGCTATATGCAAGTATGCATTTAGGTGTAAAGGTTAAAATGAGCTGTAATTTATAACAGCACAAGTACATATTTATTTTATGCACGTTTTTGCTGTTCTAACAAGAAACTACAAGAAATGTAACCAATTTTGTTAATCGATAATAATAATAATAATAATAATAATAATAAATGTATTGGCCTTCACCCAATAGAGGAGAAGGGGATATTCCAGAATTTAACAATAATAATAATAATTATAACATCTGAATCACTAAATTATATATATGTTATAAGGACATCATTTTAAAGTTAATTTTGCTCTTTAATTTCACACATACCCCCTGTGAAAGATAAGTGTTTATGGAATGTGAAAGGCAGGGCTGGATTTTAGTGTTTATGGAAAGTGAACGGCAGGGCTAGATTTCAGTGTTTATGGAAAGTGACAGGTAGGGCTGGATTTCAGTGTTTATGGAAAGTGAACGGTAGGGCTAGATTTCAGTGTTTATGGAAAGTGAAAGGCAGGGCTGGATTTCAGTGTTTATGGAAAATCAAAGGCAGGGCTGGATTTCAGTGTTTATGGAAAGTGACAGGTAGAGCTGAATTTCAGTGTTTATGGAAAGTGAAAGGCAGGGCTGGAATTCAGTGTTTATGGAAAATGAAAGGCAGGGCTGGATTTCAGTGTTTATGGAAAGGGAAAGGCAGGGCTGGATTTCAGTGTTTATGGAAAATGAAAGGCAGGGCTGGATTTCAGTGTTTATGGAAAGTGAAAAGCAGGGCTGGATTTCAGTGTTTATGGAAAGTGACAGGCAGGGCTGGATTTCAGTGTTTATGGAAAGTGACAGGCAGGGCTGGATTTCAGTGTTTATGGAAAATGAAAGGCAGGGCTGGATTTCAGTTAATTGTTTGGCATTATTTTAATTGGCACCTTGTTTATAATTGACAGCAAAATGCTCTGAAGGAATTCGGGTGTGAAAATGGTATTCCGGCATCAGGTGGGGGGAGAGGGGGTGGCTGAGGTGGTTTCACATCCTGGGCCTGGTGATGAAAATCCATCAGGTGGGGGTCAGAAAAAATCCATACGTCCCATTTACTGGCGGAACGGCCCTTTTCTGCCATCGGTCTGCTGGAACCTGGGTTGAATAGGCACAGCAATCCAGCAGGACAATACACTAGCTGCTTGTGTTAAAACACACAACAAGCATTCTGCATCACATTGAATATGAGTTTTTACTGAGGTTGTTTTAAATGAATAAATTAATTTTAAAATAATACATTTTCAGTTTCCATTCAAAAATCTGTTTATTATAATTTTCTTTGAGTAAGCATGTTCCCTGTGTCCCTCTACGGTCCGTTGAGCACAGTGCTGGACAATGGAAGGTAATCGATAGACGATTCCTGAGTAATTGTGGATGGAGTGGAATCGTCCACACGTAGGTGGTAGTCGGGGGGGTGCTAGAGCAGTGTGGGGATGTTTTAGCTGACCTCGGTCCCTGAAGAAAGGGAGAAGGAGATGAGAGCTGATAACTCTGAGGTGAGTTTGATGACAGCCGAGCCGTCACTGAAAAGAGAGACTGGGCATGCATGGTCGTAAAAAGAAAAGAAGCCAGGATGAGAGATGAGTCACATGACAGTCACATGACCAGGGGTCAACGTGATATCATAACAAATCATGGAGGCAAAGTGGATTATGTTGTCATTTTCCCATTAATCTGTCCTTTAAGGTCTTTTAATGGTTCTCATAACAAAATTCTTATTATTTAGTAGTTATAATTGTGCGCTAACAGCTCAGCAAACATAAACATTGTCTGGCCCATATTTCTCCTTTTTCACGTATTTAACTCTTTTTTTTTTTTAGCCACCTCTTTGCTTTTCCTCTCGTCTGTCTCTCTGTCCATCCCCGGTCCCCTACACTTGTGTCCCCGCGTGACTGGGAATTCCTTCAGCGATTGCCATTTTGCCCATGTGCAGTAAATCAATACGAAGTTCATAATATATTTATGTGCAGACTTTGCTCCCAGTAAAGCCACGTGAAAGACACAGCAGGAAACAAAGGAAAAACGCAGTTGTGTTTCTACAGGAAATGCAGGCCCATGAGAAGCTCACTCTTACCATTATTATTAAACAATTCCCTTGCTGTGAAAGTGTTATTGTGTTTTGTCAACAAGACCACAAAAAAAAAAACACATGACGGTGTTGGAGAAAAATAAATGTTGTTTTTGGATGCATCTTAACTGAAACTAATTTTGTTTCAGTAGGAACATATCAGGTCAAAGACAATTCGAGAAGAATGCTGAGCATCTATCAAAGTTGAATTTGTGACTACGTAATCGCCACATATACCACGGTTTTGTGTTTTCAGCGCTGGGACACTATTGGATAGTCGGTGTGTTCTGTTTACTATTTAGCAGGTCTGATATTTAATCAATGATGAATCTGCCTGGGCTTCTCAAACAGGGATGTTCAATGCGCCTCTTTTTCATGCTGTCTCTGAAATTCACAGAGGAAGGGAAATGTTGTATCCCATCTGGGCAAGATTTAGGCAACATCTGCTGGTCGTCCTTATTCCTTGGATAGCGAGACCGGAATGCCATTGGCAGCTTGCTGGTTTCTTTAGAACACACACACACACGCACACGCACACGCACACATGCGCGCACAACCACCTCTCCCTCCTCCTGTCTCTCTGGCGGAATACACTAATCTTATTTTCAGAATTGTGTTCGGAGCTCTAATGAGAGTCGGCAGTGGGCCGTCTTTGGTTGTACTAATCTTGTACAGCCGACACATGCACAGCTGGTGTGTCTCCATCTTTCTCTCCCGAAATCCCTCTACTGACCTCGGGTGCCCTGGGCTGACTCTCCGTGAAACTCTGCCTCGCATTGTCCTGCATAAATGTCTCCTGGAATTATCACAGACTTCCGCACCTGTCTCTATATACTTGGTCTCCTTCGACATTATTCGGGTGCTTACGTGAACCTTTGAAAGTTTTTTTTTTCTTTACCTTTTCTTTTGTTGCATTGATCTCTCTCAGGTTCAGCGGCAGTTGAAAACTTTGTGGAATTACTTCACTAGTATTTTTTGAATTTATAGTCCGTGCGGAGATTAACTCCAGGTTAGCGCTCCAGCTGGGGTGTGCAAGAATAAACACTAAACGAGTCACAAACTCAACCCGTTTGCTTGCCAGAAGCTCCAAGCTGGCGACGCCCAAGGCCGAACCTCGAAATGTCAGGATCTCGGCCGAAGGTGCCCACTCAGCAGACTCGCTTTCTGAATGAATATGGATGAAATGATTGATGCGAGCTCTGACGCACGGAGTAGGAAAGAGCCAAGCGTGTGAGATGAGCAACACTCCCTGATTCAAGGCTGACATACACACATCAAACAATCATTGCCCTCAGCTCTACATCCAAAACTATCCGATATATGCTTCTCACCCCCCTGTGTGGATTTTCTATACCCTTGCAGGGCTGGGCTGGCCATCTGGCGTACCGGGCATTTTCCCAGTAGGCTGGTGAGTCGGCAAAATTTATCACACGGCTAAAGTTAACATGGGACCCCCCCCCCCCCCTTTCAGTTCACAATATTCACTGGGGGGGGGGGGCATAAAGTCCAGAGCCACTGACACAGAAAATGTCTTCACAGAGGCTTGAAAAATTTGAGAATTTGATATTTAGGAATGCTTGGCGTAAAGTATGGCAAAACCAGCCAATACAACCCCCGGACCCCGTTAGATGGGTAGAGACCTCAACCCAGAGTTAAGCCCCTCTGTTACACCAATATTTCCATGCATGTATAACATCAAAAAATCATCAAAAATGCTCAGATTTAGCACATCCATGTGATATGTCTACTTTAATAGCCCTCAGCTACACCTCAGTGTTACAGTCGCTCTTTAGTTTTCACACTAAATGATATCTAAGTGTTAGATATCTAGTTTCAGAACGTTTGCTGAGGAAAATTGGGTTATTTTGCTATCTGGGTGGTGTCTAACTACGTTTGGAACCTTCATTCACTGACGAGAGATAGCGGTGATTCATCGAGAAAGTCATCGTCTTTGAATTTACATCTTACTCCTTTGTGTATCACTTGCAGTTGACGTGCTTTGGTGTCAGCTTGAATTTTTAACGTAATCGATTCGGCCAAAGAAGGGTGGGGGAACTGGTGTGCTTTTGCGATTTTCCACAAGGTGAGGAATTAGCTGTTTGGATACACTTACACGCGGATGTATTTCGTTGCGCTGGTTACTGCTATCCAGCGGCGCCGCAATTTCCCTGGGAGCCCGAAGAAGCTGCAGAAGCAGGCCACGCTTCCTGACAGCTTTCATCTAATCTCGGAATCTCTGACACCGTCTCCATTACCTGGGTCTATGGAGACGCGCCATGATTCCACTGATTAATATCGTCTTATTTTCCGAGGTGTCCTTTGGCAACGGAGCATCTAGCAGCAAGTAACAGTGTATATAAAAAAAAAAACAAGCAACAGTTATTAACAGTAACCAGCAGCGTGTTTCCTGCGATGTGTTTCCTGCGATGTGTTTCCTGCGACGACAGGAGCACAGGCTCGCGAATAAAAAAAAAAAAAAGGACAAAACAAAAATCAAAGCAAGCTATCACATGATGTTTGAGTGACTCAGCGACCCAGCAGATCGCCAGCTGCCTCTCCTGGGGGGTGGTGGGGGGTGGGTTCGGGACGGCGTGCTGAAGGACATCTAGAACTCAGAAGTCAACGCCGGACTATTTATTTCTGTGCATCTGAAGGAGATTAAGCAAAAAGACGTGAAGAACTGCCGCAATCAAAATCAGAGCTGAACCGTCGTGCTCACAGCCCCGCTGTTATTTTCGAAGGCTGGTTCCAATCAGGTATTTGAGGGACTGCATCAGTAGCTTCATCGACTGGGGTTGGCGATATATGGGTCAATGCTGCTGCCTTGTGATTCCAGCTTTATTGGTTTGATTCCATCCCTAGTTGAGACCATAGAATGAGCCTGTCTGTGTTTTTGTGGGTTTTTGTCCAAGACAGTGCAGCTAAAATGAAGACTATATATTAGCCTATAAACCGCCCCCCTACCCCATGCCCTTCGCCTTCTGGGATTGTTTCTGCCTTGTTACAACCCAACCACACTCTAGCTCTTATACGCGCCCACAATAATTATGTTACCATGACAAGTCACCTGACACGTGCCTTTGTGGGGATCAATTTGACCCCTGGGTAGGCGTGAGAATTAACCCAAAGACCCACTTTCCCCAAATCTTCTCTGTTTCGCGCTGTAACATGTCTATTGCCCCAGCTCAGTCATGTTCCTCGTTGAAGGACACATCTGCGCAGCCTCACCGTCAACATAAGTATCTGCTTATGGTTTTTTTGCTATTAAATTTCATCAGCATGTTTCCATTTTTGAATTTTGAAATGATTTATCCACCATCTGCGACCCTTACTGCTCAAGCCAGGACGCTACGTGTTTAATATCTGCCGCTGCAGACGTTAAACCTCATCGAGCTGTTCCTTCCACCCGGGAAATACCCTGTTTATAGCTTTTAGGTTTTTATTCATTTACTGTATAAAGGAAAAGCATGCATTTGCTGACTGCCCTGTTTTAATATAATATTGTCTTCCTTCACGGGTTGTTCCAGAAAGCCACAGAGTCGGGCTCAAAAGAAAATCACGATGCCAAATAAACCGGCTGCAAAGGCAGCCTGTTTACCTTCAGGTGATGCAGACACTCCCAGTCCTCAAGGACCCCAGACAGTCCACATTTTTTCTCCTTCCCAGCTTCCAGCCAATCAAGATCTCAGAATACCTGGCATGGGCGTGTTGGGAGCCGGGAGAAAACAAAGACATGGACTGTCTGGGGTCCCTGAGGACTGGGCAGGGAAACACTGACTTAACAGCACAATCGAGCCGCACATTGAGCCAATATGGTCTCATAGCTTTGAGTGGAATGACTGCAATTTCCCTTGGTTGGCAAATTTGTTAATTAAAGATTCAATAGTGGTTACAAAAAAAAAATCAGGGCTCATTCCTCGCAGGAGAGCGGGTACAGAGATGACAACACAAAAAGCATTTTTTTTGCGAGTTATTTATTCGCTCAGACTGTGATCCTGTATTTATAACTCAGGCAGCACATGACGAGACCCAGGCACTGCGGTTCAGTGACCGATGACCTCAATACATAGGGGCATGAACCAATCACAGTTCACTGTGACTCCATGACACAGCCATGATGTTAATGCCAGACGCATCTTAGTAATTTAGCTCCAGCCTCTGAACTCTATTGACCTGCCATGCCTGCGTGTCCTGTCCCAGAAACAATAGGTGAGAGGCAGGGATTAACGTAGGATGGGACGCCAAAGCGTTGCAGGATACATTCACCATGTTTTTGGTCTGTGGGGAAAAGCCAGTGAACAAACCAGAAGGAGAACATGCAGACCCCACACACACAGAACTGGGGCAGAGACCCTGAACCAGGTCTCAAAGGTGCGAGTGAGAACCACTGTGCCACTGTACAACTGCCCCTCCCCCCATTAAACTTATCGATGCTCCAAACTGCAGAAGCAACATTAAAACACTGTCCTACAATTGCAGTGTCCATTGTCCTCCATCTCGCAGTGTCGGCTAATTAGCGTAATTCGCATGTTAGTACACTGTCAATTGCAGCAGCGACTGGATGCGCGAGCTCTTGACAGGCATAATTTGAGACGGCCGTGGGGTCCCAGTGGTGTAGAGGGCTGCATGCATAGCAAACTGTCTATTCCCGTTAGCGGATGGGGCACTGGGGCGCCCAGCACACACGTAGCAAACCGCGTTTCTGGTTGTTTTCTCCAGCTAACGCAATCCAATCAAAGTCATCCCCCCTGGATGCGATCGTCGCCTTGACGTTTATTTAAATCCAGGGTGGCTTTCGCAGTCATGGCTCCGCTGGTCACGCTTGTGTTTCTGAACTGTCATGTGGCCAGGATGCTTTTACACGTGAGCATCTCTTAGGTGATATATGTCTAATGTGTTACGTCGTTTCCTATAAATTGCCTTCTAATATAAAACCATGCCTCGGTGATTCAGTGCAAAAAAACACTTCCTGTTCTAAGGAGTCTAAACGCTTTTTTAACGGTTCCCTTTTCTTCAACATCAACTGTGCTTCAGTTACTCAAGTCACTGCACTTCACAAATAAGAGGCATATCCACACTTAGACACTTATTAGAATTTAGATTGTCCTATTTCAGCTGGTTGTGACAGATGGGGACATTTGAGGCATCTCTGTATGCTTTTCTGGGATAGACGACTATGAGGCTCACCCTGGGGGGGGGGGGGGGGGGGGGTGGGGGGGGGACAAGGGCGGGGGAGGGGGGGGGGTCGTTTTTGGTTCGGGGGGGAGGGGGGGGGGGGGGGGGGGGGGGGGGAGGGGAGGGGAGCGGTGGTGGCGG
>JAODKE010000053.1:3103953-3122260 GCA_026779605.1 Mormyrus hasselquistii
GGGGGGGGGGGAACTAGTACAATTATAAAATTGCAATTATAAAACCATGATTTATGCTGCACCTTTACATAAGTGGCTTGTTGGTACCCTATACTGTAGGTGGATAAAGTAATACATTTTATATGCATCAGATATGTGTGTTAAGACAAAGGGTCAAAGGGTTAGCAAGATGTGTTTTTTTTTTTTTTTTTTTGACCCTCAAGTCCAAACATCAAACTCTGCCTACACATTCGTCACTAGTCTTACAAGATCGGTAGAAGGCAGTAGAAATGCCTTAGTGTATGATAACTGCCATTATCTGACTTTTACGCAGTTTATTTTGGGGGGAGTATTATTTTGGATATCTTGTGTTTTTCATTATGTGGTTTTGTCAGGCTGTAGGCTACGACTCTAAGCACTAAATAAGCCCCCCGCAGTGCCGCTGGGCACGCTCTGTTACGAAGACTCTCTCCCCGCTGCAGGGTTCGCTCGCCCCATGTGGGTTTAGCCGCTGGCTGTGATTACTAGAGGCCTCCCGTAACCGCGCCTCTCCGTCCCGCCGTACGAGACACCGGTGGCAGCGGTCGAACAGAAGCGATGGGGGCGCAGTGCTGATGAAGTCCTCTTGTTCTCTTTTCTCAGAATTGTTTAATATTTTATGTCTAATGGCTTTTCTTTTCATACTTCTGTCCCCGGTTTTAGAGTTTTGAGCAACACTGTGCATGTGACAAATGGGTCTTGGATTGATTGACTGATTGACCATACAGATCTGTTTATATCTGTTTTGTTTGCTCATGGCAGTTTTACACAAATATGTTCTGATGGCAGAAGGAAACTTGATTGGTTCAGAGAGATAACCAATCAGATTATAGAGGAGGTGGGTCCAACCACTCAGATGTCTATGTTTCCACCTCCTCTAGTTGCTAGTTGTTAATTGTTATCTTCTGCCCTCAGAACAATTTTGTGTAAGTAAATCTCTCAGGAGCGATTTTCTAAACGTTAGTATAACTTTATTATTCTTCCCTGATAAATTATTTAACATTAAGCTGCTTCTTTTTCTGTTTCTACAGAGCAATCGGGAAACTGTCACTTTTAAAATAAGGAACAAAACAAGTTATTCTCACGTGGTTCTATTGTTTGTCAGTATTTAATTAGGCAGGAAATTCATCCTGACACTCAGATTGGCTAATTTCGTACTGGCGCGTGCCTAAGCGCCGCGCGGAGCTCTTTAAAGTGAATGATTCAAATCAATTTTAAAATATATAAAAACTTTGCAAGTAAAATTAGGGAATAACATATCACTGATTAAGGTAGTATGAGGGTGAGTAAGCGTAAGTGAAATGATATGGGGGGGGAGGAGGGGTGGCGCTCTGTGCTGCTGCTTAAAATGTCAGACGCAGTAGAATTTTCCCATCAGCTTCCGGACTGGCATGTGCGGTTCGGCAGCTGCTCTGAAATTGATTTGACGGGTATATCTGGCCTCTGTCCACATTTAATGTTAATTGCCTTGGAAAAGTAATTTATTGAAAAGGGAGACAGAGGTTCATTTGAAATATACGTCTGGTATATTTTAGCGGCCACCCTTCTGATCTTTAGGCCTTTCCTCTGGTGTAAAACAGAATATTAAGAAGGTTTCTGTATGCCACAGGCTGAATCTCGTCAATACTAGGTTAGTTACTAATTTACCTTAGAAACTGGTCGTTAGTTAGGGATATTGGACGTTTTATGCATAATATCTTATTCTTAGGGCAAAAAAAACTAACAAAATATTCAAACAATTAAATCTAAAAAACAAGGTTTGCACAAGGGTTTTATAAAATTAGTATTCGTTTAGCCTATTTACATGTAGTAGTTATTGACATTGCGATTATTTATTTGTGAATTTCATTGTCATTGGGGAAACCGAGCGCGGGGAAATAGGCACAGGTGTCAGTTTGGGACTGGAATATGCAGATATGTTAGTAATGCAGCGTGTGACGTCAGGAGGAGTGTAGTCTGGAGCCGCTGAAATAGGACAAGCCGGAGCGGAGTGGGGGGCAGACGCGCGAGGATGGGGTGCCGCAGCCGAGACTCTGAACGCTGAAGCACGTCGCTGTTGCCGGAGCCCTGGTTTAAATCACGAGAAGTGATCAGCAAACGCGTGGCGGGTGGAAGTAAGGCGGCCGCTTCGCATCCAGACCGAAAACCTCTGCTACTCGTTGGGGTACCGGCGGTCTCACATTTCTTCGCCAGCGGAGTACGAAAGGTATGGAGCACTTACAAATGATAAGCAGGCATGGTATTGTTTGTGCACATACATATTATTAGTGACAGAAAACCGAATTCCTAAAAAGGTTCCTTTTTCAAGTTTTTTAAAATTAGTAATTAAAATATATATATATATATATATATATATATATATATCGTTTTTATGATTAACTGAAAAATCTATTTGACTGTACATTTAGTGGAAGCACATACAAAAGCTATTATGTAAAAAAAAAAAAAACAGGCGTAATGAATCTTCATTCATCATTAAGCACATCACGTAAACACACGCGGTCGTTTTTCCCCTTTTTCTGCTTTTAGATGCCTTTAGTTTGTTTATTGTCGGTAATTCCGATTTCGAGCATAATTGCTCAGAGCTTTGTGACTTGGCAACGTGACACGTATTTAAACAAAAATCCTACTTTATAACAATTTTATACGTGTTGGGGTGCAACTTTAGAGGGAATCGCGTGAATTAATCGCGAGACAAAAGCTATTTGTGGTTTGCTTGTACTAAGGCTTAGTCGCTTAAAATGGCTTGGCCAGTGCTGGTCAGTGATGCTTAATAAATCTGAATAAGCGCTCATCCTTCTTGTAGTTTGACTTTTCGCATCCAAACGGGACGGTTAAACTGGAGGCTTAACCAGTCGCAATCAAAAGACTGAAAGAATAATCCGCTAGAGAAGTTAGCGATCGGGAAATAGCCTGCATCACAAGTGCGTCCCATCCTGACTAGAAAAGCGCTCTGGCAGCCCTGTTAAATAGTGCCTCGCACGTCTTCTTATAGCCAAGAAGAAAAGACCCCCCGATCCACGAAAACTTCTGTGTTTTGTGCATTTCTGAAAGCAGCGATGCCCGCATTTTGATCTTAAAAATTAAAGCATTTCATTATTTGTGCATTAAACAAAGTTCACTAAAGACGGAGCTGTCCACAAGCGTGGTGCTGAAATACAGTAGTTTGAATACGCAACATGTGAATTCCTAGTACGTTCGAAACCCGAGTAAGCAAATAGATTGGATAGAGACGTATATAGATATATTCACGATATATCGGTAAATGTTTTTCAGACATTGTACAATATTATGCTCATGTTTGAGATATATGCATGCCGTTTAGGCACTCAAGTTATGTGTTGGAAATGGCGATGGAATGTAATAGGGAGCCGCTGTAGTACGGGCAGTAATGCAGTAATCAGAATATCCTTGGTGCAGTTTTATAATACACGGCAGGCGATTGAAGATCCACTTGCATCGATGCAGATCGTCCAGTGGTAATGCTTGACTGATGTTCCTGTCTCTAGCACAATACTCAATGCAGCACCATTATAGCAAATGTGTTACAGTACGTCATTTAAGTATTCTTTTCACGCTTGTTTTACAAAGTAAAAGGTGACAGGGTCACACCATGTAGGCTACTAATATAGCCTTTAAATCTTATTTATATAAGATTCAAAATATCTGAGTGCAGTACAAAATACATTTGCACAAACACTGTGAAAGGTTCTACAGGATGTTTTGGTAATTTATATATATAGTTTGAATTTTTATGATCTGGCATATCTTGAGAAAATACACAAAACTAAAAAATGCAAATCAAAACAAACAAACAAACAAACAAATAAAACAAATAAAAGACAATTGCTGTGGATTTTGTCCCTCTTGTAATATTGGTGAATTTAAATTTTATTTAGGAAATAATAAAAGTATTATTTAATTCAAATTATAACAAAGTATCAAATAAATTAAATAAATCAAATATATATATATCTCTTGATACTGACATATCGTTCCTGGTTTCCACTGTACATTAACACACAGAATTTACATTTGCTTCTCTATGTGTCACGTGTTAATTTAGACAACAGTGCTGCTTCTTATGGGATACATATGACATGCAGTCCTGAATCTACCTCTGGTCTGCATTGGATGTAAAAGCTTCAAACGGGTGTCTAAACACAGAAATCAAACAAACACGTTCTAGCTGAAAGCGGTGTGGTCTATTCTATGTGCACGTTTGATCATTTTCAGTTGTTTTTTTTTTTTTTTTACTTTTACATGTAAACTAAAGGGGGTTGCGCGCGCATCGCTGGATGCGACTCATGGAAGCGTTTTAGCGCTAATGACGATGACTCATTCACATTGTTCCGTCTACAAATCTAGTTAGTTACAGCTGTGTATAATGACGTGAGAGAACTCTTTATATTTGATTTGATTTGTATGTGTTTTTTTTTTGTGCAGGTGAAATATGTACGCACACGTCAAACAGACAAAAACAGCCTTATTAAATGAATATAAGTATATTGGAGACCATTGTGCTAAAAAGTAAAAAAGTGCTTAAAACCGCTTTGAGACAATGTAACAATGTAATATGCACTTTATATGCCCTATACAGATAAAATTGAATTTAAACAAATAAGCACAAAGGTCTTAAATGGATGTATACACACATTGTTTACATTACGTAAATATGGTATATCTTACACTATATACTAAGAAACTAGGCAAAAATACATCCATCTATTCATCTATTCATCATCCAAGCACTCGTCCATATATGTGTAATTCTTATAATCTTTTATTTTCCTTGGCTGAGCGTCATGTTTTAGTCCATCTTGCCCCCCAAATGGCTGAACCCCCAGTCAGCAGGACTCTGACTCGTTCGTAGGTAGATTAGCTTGTGATATAGAGAAGGCTTCTTTTCATCTTGTGCAGGACAGCAGAGGCACATCACCACAAGGTCTTACTTTCTCCTGGCCACTGCACCGTTCTTCTAAAGGGGTTTAAGTAAGAATGTCAGATGCTAATTAACATGGACGGCGGCTCGGGCAGGCCGGGAAATGTCAAGGATCTCTATATGTGTAATTTACGGCTTTAGCCTCTCCGTGCTGACTTTGTCCCAGCATGCCGCAGGCTATATAAACACCGGTGCTCTGAGAACTAAGCCGTTTTTTTAGACGTGTGGTACATTTCAGTCCGGGGACCTTGCCCTGCTCACAAAGCATCATCAAATAATCTCCTTACTCTCCGAACGAAAGAAAGAGAAAGGTCAAAGTTGTTACGCTTATCTCTATTGAGCAACTAGCTAGTAGCTTCATGTAGGTGAACAAAAAGAAAATTGGCCCAAATGAAACCCAGGTGTCCTATAAAAAAAGTGTAAATAAATGATGTTCCTCACAGCTGCGATAGGTACGGATGATCATGGAGGATATCATTCATTTGAAGCAGGAAGGAGCTTCCCTCTGGACCTCAGGGCTTTAGGTTTTTGCTCGCTTTTTCATAATAAAAAAAAGGGACATTTGTCCAGAAACACTGGAAGGCTACAGCTCCACTACCTAAATATTAACTAGCGTGTGATTTGAGAAAATTTTGAGAAATTCTAGACTCTACAGTATTGTATTGCTGAGTAGTTGTATCATAGGACAACTTCTCTGCACGTAATTTAGACACCAAGTAAATCTTTAATAAATGTGCTTCCTGACCTTGTTTGCACTGAACTGAACTCAGTTTCTTTGCATGAACGCGTCTGCTAAATTAATAAATGTAAATGCAGTCCTGGTTTCTGCGATTCTCCTGTCACCTTCGTCTCAGCTGCAAGTCTGTGGGTGCATCTTCCTCCGTGTCAGGACAAAGAACGCTTCACCACCCCAGCTCCCCAGTGCCATACAATTTCCGAAACACTTCAGGAGGCTGGAGATTTACCACGTAGTTTTGTCATATAAAACTTCGGGAAGAATTCATCCCGTTAACCTGGTGTCAGAGCGATAGTGGGTGAAATACGAGTTGCTCTCTCCCTGATGGGCAGCTCGATTTCCTCTCTCTTGTCCAATCCACAACGGGCACACAGTAACCGACGGCAACGCAGCACTGGTCACGGCCTCGTTAACGCAACACGGGATGTTGGTCTGCCAGCAACCGTGTTAAAAGTTATTAAGTCTGTTAGCGAAAGTGTATGGGTACGTGTGCCGGCCACAAGCATGGGGCCTTTCGTCTCAAGTGGTTGGGGACTTTGATTAAATTAGCATAACGTTTTTGCCCATAAATTAGGCGGGTTAATTTGGGGTAACGATTTTCATTTTTCTGCTGGTATCATTTGTAGCACTTGTCGTACCGGCTAACGCAGAGTCTTGGGAAATCAGGTCCCGGTCGCTCGATATATGTTCACGTTTAGCAAAAGATATTCTCATCCGCGTCCTTCTTGGAGGCTGCCGGACGACGTTGAAGGCATGGCGACATGCAATACGGGGCAGCAAGACAAGAAGAACATCGTGTGCACCAGGCTGTGGACGAGACAGTTGACCGTACATAGACCTGTTTGCCACATGCTTGTCACTACAGATACTCTGAAACAAATCAAATGACCTTAAACTTGATTTCCACAAAGTCTAGAATGACAATATCCATAATCAATAAGAACCAGATTGAAATTAAATTGAGCTTTTGGAGAAAGCCAATATCCCCTTGGGTATCGAACAGAGGGGAAAAGGAACAGGAACCAAAATCATTGCATGTTTGACTGCGCTGTTTAATTCACTGCAACCTTCCAACAGTTTTTCCTCCCTCTATCCTGTGTCTGTGATTAACCTAAAAATGCGCCCGTTTCCTGTCTATATTCGGCCCTGGAGGTGTTGACACCTACATCAGGCAGTACAGGTGCATCTTATTTCTTGTTTAATGCCTTGTCTGCTGTGCTCTTCGCTAGATTTCTGTGTAACCGTCTACAGCGTGTTAACAACTTCCTGGATTTTAGGATAATTTTTTCCCCATTTACATTTCACTGTGAACATAAAATGTCATATTAATCGCAGGACTAATTCTGACTAACTTTTACACCCTATTACATAATAATAATTATTATTATTAATAATAATAATAATAATAATTTTTGAATGATTTTTATTATTATTTTGCATTCTAGGCATTAGAAGTCACATACTGAAGCCTGAAAGTTGTTGCAGGTCTAGATTCTAGATTATTGAATTCTGACCCTGTCGTTTTAGGTGAGTTTCCGTTTAAAAATATGAACATATTTATATATTATCAGTCCCTTGATGTCAAGTTTCAACAAACATAACACCAGATATACTTAATCCTACTTTATATTATCGATTTAAACGTTCGAATCATTACAGAAACACATTTAATTGATTCCACAGACCTGCACGGTCGTGTTACTTTTAGTAGATACAGCGGATTTGTAATTATTTCATAATAACCCAGCTTCACTGTCTGGACGCTCAGTTTGACTGGAGAAAAAGAAAAAAATGAGAACGATGACTGAGGGCTGCCTTTCAGTGAACTTGAAGATACCGCTGATGGTGTTGCGAAAACTCCAGTTGCTCCACTCAGTAATGGGCCTGGCGGAGGCCAGTCGTCGCCGGCGGTCGGCTTGGCGTGAGCTCTTTGCGATGCGGTCGGGGCGGCGGCCGCTTCACTTCCGCTTTGTTCTCCCTGACAGATTGGCGCCGATGGCCTGGACGGGGCTATGGACAGTCCTTCTAGGGGCCTTGCTGTGGCCAGGAGAAGGATGGGCCAGCTCAGAAGGCGAGCCTGGAGCAGAACATACTGCAGCAGTTCTCCAGCTTAAGGTAAGTGTAGTATTCATATCTGTCCCCCCTCCCACCCCCAACCCCCACCCCCTACCATGTAATCCAGCTAAAACCGACGCCATTAACGAGATTGAGTAATGAATTGCAGAGGATGCTTCGGTGCAGCTGTTGAAGGTGCGGAGTGGGAGGGTCTGCAATGAATCTCTGATTGGCTGTCATGTAAGAACTCATTTTCATTGGCTGACTGGAGCCTTGGAACGTGCTCTGCGACCATTAAGAAATACTGAGTGCAGGAATCCATTAAAAGGGCGACGCCCACACACACTGTTCCACTATCTCCCTCCTGAATACTCTCCTCCTGTGCCGGGTCCTACTTCCTCATTCACAACGTGCAGACCCTCGAATCGATACCTCATCTCCAATAACACGCCCCAGTTGTTCGTTTGATGCATTTGGCGGGGGGGAGGGGGTTGCAGTTTGAAAAATGCTCCCGTCTGGAGGGTGGAGCACAAAAGTGACAGCAGAGGGATTCCGATGCATAAATACAGCTTGGGACTAATCAAGCATCCGCCTAGGAGATTCCTGAAAAACTCCCCAGGGTCACTGGGTATATGGCTTCCCCCCTCCTCAGACCCTATCCTTTGCTCTCACCCCTGCGTGTGTATTCCAAGCAGAGCATGATGGGATATGCAAAAAGACTCCCTGACTGTCATCCCCCAGTTCGCGATGCAATTAAGCCTGTCCACTTTCACCCATGGGAAAGTCATGCAGGCGACAATCTAAGAAAATGGTCGCCCCTTCCTTGTTTCTGGGACAATTCTGTCCTCTGAAACTCTCCAGTGCAAACAGAGCACCTGCCAGGCTTACAGAGAGAGGGAGGTAAAAATAATTAAAAAGCTGTTTTTTTTTTTGCAACTTTTACCACTGAGGGTACAGAAGGATAAGCTTCGCCAGCCTACATCGGACATATGGTACCAGAAAGCACGTTTAAGTGGGGCGCATTCCCTGCAACGTGTGTTTCAGGTGGGGAATTTGGGAGGAATTATTTACAAATCAGATAAAATGACTGTCTTACCATGCTATCGTGGCTCTGGTTATTGGTTTGCTGCCGCTCGTAAGGGTGCTTTAATCTCTCTGTTTAAAAGCAGAGCACATGCTGGCTAACAGTTTCGTGTTTTCCCATATTTTGCTACATACTTCTGTCAAATTACTTGACTTGCACAATAATTGGTCATATTTAATCATGACCCCCACCGCTAACTCTATGCGATAAGCATATCTCCGCGGTTACAGCTCAATAGCATGTGCGTACACTGAACCAGCTGATACGTTATCAACCCAATTTCAAAGTTTATAATTTCCCCCCCCCCCCGCTTGTATAAAGCAAGAGAGCACCAGAAACTGGGATCAAAAGCCACTGAAGAGGACACGTCCTGCAGCCTCGGCGACTTCGGTTTTGGTATAAGCTGTACAACAGTCGGTGAGGATGAGAGGTGCGGAGAGGCTGCATGTCCGGCACGTGACAGGTCCCGGTCTGAGCGGTGCCGTAAGCTCGCCAGCAGCTGTACTACCGGCCAATGCGGCCGCCTAGGCGAGCATCATCTAGCGCCAGCCTCCGTCTGTATGGCAAAGTGAAATTGGCTGGTAAATTGGCTGGTCGCCCCCTGAGAAGTCTGCGCCCTAGGCGACCGCCTATGCCGCCCGTAGGATTGACCACAACTGCTGTTCACCATGTAGCTACCATACCGTACCCCTCAGGTGTAAATTACACGAACATTGTTGATTATTATTATTATTATTATTATTATTATTATTATTATTATTATTATTATCAACAACTTGGCCTATATATAGTGTTTCACATATTTTGTCGTACTTATTGCAATAGTTAGGAATAGATTTGTATCTCTTTGTCAATAATATAAATTTAGTAATTTTTAAATGTAATGCATGAGATTCATATTCATTTGCCTTGTGGCGTAGATTCCCAATCACTCCTGTCCACGTGGATTATTCCGTGCTTCTGGTTATGATGCTATTTAAATAAACGCAGTTTCATCTCGGATCGCCGGCTGTCATAACCGTGTGGAGACTGCAAATGTCACGTCAGAGAAAAAAATTAATTGTAATAACTTTAATTAAGCCCTCATTTCTTTTCCACGACTTTGTGTCTGAGAGTTTAGCATAGCATGCAGAGTAATTATAAACGGCATGGCCACACACATCAGTACTGTCCTGTGAAATAAAAAGAATCATTCTGGTATGTCCGTTTTAACTTCAATAACTAACTAAAGTTAAGTTATTAAACTAATTACGAGAGTCCTGGGACAGAGCATTCTCGCGAACATAAATATTCAAATACCACTCACTTATTTTGTGTTTGTCAGTCATAGAAACATATATTTGGGTCTGGTCCCTGGCTGTGACCGCAGTTTACGGGTTCTGGGAGCCCATTAGCCGGCATCCCATCCGTCACAATGCAGCCCTGACTCCGAGGTATGTTTACAGTCTGTCTCTGCCAATGTAGTGTGGGGGTAGCAGGACTTTAAGCACATCATTTGAATTCAGTGTTAATTTTTCCAAAATACCCCCCTCCCCAAGAATATATTCGACACCCATAATACGATTAAGCGACAAAGTCGTTTTTTTTTTTTAAAAAAAAAGTCGATTTGGTAACGTCGGCACTAGTTAGATTCGAGCGATCAGGGGAAATGTAATCCTCAGAATGTGCACATGTTCACGTGTGTATATATGAAGGTATGCAGCATTGCTTGCTTACTTGTTTGACCCTTTTAAACTTGGCAGAGCGGGATGAGAAAAAACTTCCTTATGCGTTTTTTTTTGCATTGCTCAAATTAATTATTTTTAACACGATTTCACCTGCCTACTCTCTGTTTATTCTATTAAAATTGTGCTGACCGGGTTTTACGAAATATCATCAGTCTTTGTGATTATTCCAATTACTTAAGAACTCATAAAATCGGCAGCTGTACAATACCAGCCTGTTTATGCGTGAACTCTGTATATTAGCTGCAGAGAGTTATAGGAAAATTATAAATCAACCAACAGAGCTTGACTTTTAAGATGAAGCCGCACTACAGTACATGAATCCTAGCAGCGAGGGGAAAAAAATTGGTAGGCTGTAATTTATTATGGAGTATATGACAATGGTTTGGCTTTATTTGCTAAAACCTGTCAGAGGAGAGAACTATATGCTCTGCTTATAGCACCTGCTTGTGAAAAATACTTACATCTCTATATGGATTTGCATCCACCCAGAAGAAAGTCTGGTAATTTAAAATGTTTATTGGGTTTATATTGCGATTCATATGGGTGACATGGTGTTATAAGCAGACCCAAGACAACTGGGTTGATTTATTACCTCATTCCAGGAAACTGGGTGGGTGGGGGTGGGGGGGACGAGGTGCTTTCAATGTTTGTACCGTAGTTAAAATTACGAGAGCAGGTAGTAAGTGGTAGAGGTGGATAGTTCAGGTCCAGAAAGGAAAAAATCCGGACCATGATTTTGTTACAACAAACCAGTAGTTGAGTATAAAGAGTCCCAGTCATAGAGTACTCAACTGGTTGGTTAAAACAAAATCTTGGTCTGGATTTTTGCTTTCTGGGCCTGAACTACCCTCCTCTGGTAAGTGGTAATATTGGGAGGAGTTGGAGGGTGGTCTTCATGTGTGACGTGGTATGTAAGGTTAGTTTGTGACAGGCTGTTTTAGAATGTAAGGACACATTTAAGAACATTTCTGTCTAATTTTAGTATGTTAATTCAGCTTTTCAGATTATGGTGCTGCTACCGTGAGACAGAGCTTGCAAAGATGACAGTTCTTCTCTAAGATGTGCGAACATAAATCGAGCAAACCCTTCATGACGGGGCGGCGAGGTGTCTCTGCGCTAATGCCCAAAGCTCATGTGCTCTACTTGTGACACAGGAGTGGATTCAAACGTACAGCCGTCTTCAGTATGGATGCATCGTTAAATTCAGATGACAACTTAAAGACCTGTCATTGAATTAGAGATTAACTGTCATTGTTGACACACCGCAGCACAACGAAACGTGTCCTCTGTATTTAACCCATATGTGCCAGTGTGACATAGCAGGGGGCAGCTAATTCAGCTCCCGGGGAGCAGTACCTTGCTCAGGGTACCTCAGTGGTACCTTGCTGGTCGGGGATTCAAACCCGCAATCTTTCAATTACGAGGGCGCTTCCCTAACCATCAAGCCATCACTGCCCACAATATTGGTGTCTAACCATTATTATGTATTACAGTAGGATTATCAAATTTATTACATTCTTTCATAGACTGATCCATCCATCCACCCATCATCCATCTATCCATCCATCCGTCCGTCTGTCCATCTATCAATCCATCCACTTATCCAGTGGTTATGGGGGGGGTCCCATTAATATACTGTAGATTTAGTTTGTATTTCAGATTTACTTCCCATAACTTCTATATTCAGAATGTCTTCTGCATCATGTGTCATCTGGTGGTTAATCCATCATTTCATGTGTCATCTGGTGGTTAATCTGGTGGTTATTCTCCGTGCTTAAATTCATGCACCTTCAGCAGATTTATCAGTCCTAGACACCCAAAGCTTATTTATTAGAAAATGGGCTCAGCAGCGGTTCGAGATCCACTAGATATCATAGCCCTGTAATGCATGCCATTTAGAGCAGAGATAAATTTGGGGTTGGAGTTTGGGCAGATGAAGGATTTTATGTCCATTGTATTTGATGAAATGTGGTTTTTGTGGTCACATGGTATGGGTAAGGCCTTCTTAAATGATTCTAATGCCAATTTCTAGACAAGCTCAAGCTTTTTAGGGTTTTCAAAGATGAGCCTCATCTGAAAATATACTTTAGATAAGAAAAGAGTTTGGTCTAGTCTTATGTCTTTCGGCAAACAAAATTTCATTACAGTTTCATCATCGAGGCATTATTCACAAAATACTCTCCACAGCCAAGATAGCTGTTCCCATTTAAATTATATTACTGTGCGACTGTTTCTCTTTTAAATGCCTTTTTAATTTACCCGATAAGCCCATTACTTGTTTGGATGGAGAGAAGAAAGGAAAAGGAAGAAGGAAAGAGTAAATAACGAGAATGAAGAGCAGAGTGGATAGAGGAAAACGATTGAAAGAACGATCGCACCTCTCCCAAAACAAAAGTACTTGACAATATCATTTACTTTTAATAATTTACAATGAATGAATTCAGACGAATTGCTCGCGTATGTGACTGGCCCTTGGCTGCTGCTTACCTGAGTCACTGTAAAGTTTGTAATGTAACTGACTGTGATCCAGGAATATCCACGACAGTGAGTAAGCAATATAAAAAATCGTTCGTCACTGTGTGTCACTTTTGTACACAGGGGCACATTTAGGGTACTTTTCCTACTTTTCAACTCGCACCGCAACCTCTGAATACCTCTCAGTGCCCACCATTTTCCAAAAATGTTTCTGCTATAAATTTAAGAACTTTTTAATTTTACAGTCCTCAGTTCTAGAAATAGTCTGTTATAAATGGAACAAAAAAACCTTCGAATCATGTAAGACACAAAATCTAAGCAGTTAGGCGATAAATATTTTGAATCTTTCATCCACAGCATCTCATATCCAGAGACGTATAAGGATGAGCTTGCGATATTTATTTTGGTGCTCTGTGGATTAACATGTGGTTAGTGTGGAGACCAGATTTTTGGACTGTTTGATAAAGCTGGTTTGGTGATAAAAGAGAGTGGATTTGAGCCTTTGCAAAGCAGCTGTTCCCTGTTCCGGTTTGTAGGGTGTACTCTGCCAAAACGCCTTCTGGGCTTTGTGATGTCGAGGATGAGGCCACTAACCAGCGTGTTAGCCCTGAACATGTGATCCACGTCAAAGGCCTGCCCTGCCCTCATGTTGAGCAACAATTAGCACTCTAATTACCATAATATTCCTAATATTATGGCCACACACGTGAAATATAATCCCTATATTCGTGAAGCATGTGTTTATAATAGATGTATTATGTGTTTCTATTAGTTAATCACGCCACTAAGGATAACTTAAATCAGCAGTTTTTTTTTTTTTTTTACAGAAGTATAATTTATGTAGGCTGTTAATTTCACACTTAGATTATGATTAATTTTTCAAAGCCTATTTTGTTTTGGTTTGAGGAGTACTCATTATTAGCATTTTTTCAACAATAAATAGAATATTTTACATTGTTTAATTTCATCTATCCATCTTACAACCAATTACCCAATTTGGGATCACGGGGCAATATGGTATATTTTTTTATTTGTAAATACTTTCGATTCAAAAGAAAACATCTTTGTAACTACTAATAATTAAGGAGCAGCTTGTTGTGGCATGGTCGTGAGCAACAAGGCAGGTCAGAGGTCATGGGCAGCATTTAAACACAGACATGGGCTCCCTCGGACCTTAATGATTGCTGGTGTTTCTGCTCCTGGAGCTGCTGATCAATCACCATGGACACGCAGCTGACCAGGCTAACCTGAACTCCTTCACGAATGTTTACAAGAATGTGAGAATATGAAAATCCATAAAATATGTTTAACTGCTTCAAACACCTTAATTAGTTATACTGTCTTGCTGTGGCTGTTTTGTGACGTTGCACTGTGATGAAAGAAAATTTCAACAGATAGATAGATAGATAGATAGATAGATAGATAGATAGAACTCCAAGACAGGCCTAATTATAAAATGGGCACAGTGTATTCCTACAGTCGTTTTGTACACAGACAGCAGATTATCAGCTGCATAATGCTAAATAACTCATCTGAAATGCATAATTTAATACCTCAGAATGTTCCTTTTATATTTTATCCCTCAAAGTAATAGGATTCAAGCAACTCAAAGCATTAGCACAGCGTCTTGCTGCGCTTCTGTAACTGTGGCTAATTTGCTAATACTGTATATTTCTGTACCAGGATCAGCAGAAAGTTATCAGGCGGGTTTCATTCTCGGGGAACTTTATGTGGTACGATACTTCATAAATCTGAGGTAGTGCGAGTGTGTTTGTTTGCGTGTGAAAGATAAGACGGAGGTCTACAGTTTGACGAGAACCTCGGAGTCATGGCTGGTTTATCAGAATAAGTTCATATCTGCTGAAGAGATCGGGATGTGCTTTGGGGATGGACAGAATGTTAATGCTTGTGCTTTAGAAAGCCTGTCGGCGTTATCAGACACAGGGGAGCACGTTTGTACAAAAGCGTGTTATTACGCCTAGAGAGGCGAACAGCCAAGTGGGATTTTTCTGTGCGTCTCTGAGACTAATCTCAGGATCTGAACAGCTTAAGGACTCTTTAAGAAATTTACTTTGGACATAAAATAAGGCGAAATTATGTCTTGTTTGTCATTTTTATAGAAATTTCCGTTTGTGTTAAGGATTCGACTTTTGAAAAAAAGTCGTAACGGCTTAGAGAGTACGGGGCGATGGACCACAGTGTCGCACGACCGGCATATGCGTTAGGGACTGCCGACAGATGACTTAGGAGTCAACAGGCTTCAAGAACAGCCAAGTGATTTGTCATCTAATGCACTTTTGCTGGCAGGTCTCTCGCCCTTGGCACCTTTGAGTGTTTATTTCAAGGTCGTCACACCTCTCCGTCATGTGCACTTCCCACCTCTACAGCACGCCATGGCACTATCGACAAAGAAATGAAGCTAACGTTGCCGTCTAGGATTTCTCTAAATGGATATCTGCTCAGAGAACTTAACGATGCGCATGTTTCTAAGCACTCAAACATGAGAATGTAGAATGCTTGCAAGAACTCTGCTTACAGATCTTGTAGATTCCTTTATAATAGAGGTTTAATTCATAATATATATTTTTCGAAAAGTTGACCTCTAAAATCTACTGCTAAAGTCCACCTACCATAGCCTTACCCAGTACTGTGCCTTGTCATCCCTATAAACCATCCCTAAAAACACTGGGATAGGGTATTAGTCAATAAAAGATTTAAGAATGATTGATAAAAATATATCGTACAATAAATAATAACTTGAACTGATATATATTTCATAGATTAGTATTAAAAATTGTAAAGCGTAAGGCCATAATATATATTAACATTGTTTTGGGATATCACATGTAACTGTGTTCAAATGCATTCAGGTCCTATATGTATATTTTCTAGCTGAGAAAACGTTAAATCTGTCAAAAAAATACATCGAATAAGTAAATCGAATGTGTAACAACAAATTGATGATTTGACCAGAATTGTACGTGAACCACTTTGTTGGAGTTCTTCATTTCATATGTATATATACAGCATGTATGAAAGGTTCCTGGTGAATGATCTGCTTTTTTAAAGGGGGGAGCCGCCTGCCCCCAGGTAACCCACTTGAAGTTAAGCAGGTTTGGGTCTGACCAGAACTTGGACCAACTAGGGATGCTGCTGGAAGAGGTGTCGGCCTGGCCAATTAGGGGAGTCCATCCTGTGGTCGGTGTGGCCAATAGGGGCAGCCCATCCTGTGGTCGGTGTGGCCAATAGGGGCAGTCCATCCTGTGGTCGGTGTGGCCAATAGGGGGAGTCCATCCTGTGGTCGGTGTGGCCAATAGGGGGAGTCCATCCTGTGGTCGGTGTGGCCAGTAGGGGGAGTCCATGCTGTGGTCGGTGTGGCCAATAGGGGGAGTCCATCCTGTGGTCGGTGTGGATCCCAATACCCCAGTGCAGTGACGAGGACACTGTGCTGTGAAAGTGACACCATCCTTCAGCTGAGATGTAAAATCAAGGTCCCGACTCTTTGATGTCATAAAAGATCCCTGGGCATGTTTTAAAAGAGTAGGGATGGTACCCCGATGTCCTCACTAAAATTACCCATGTGGCCCGTTCAAATCTGGCCTCCTAATCATCCCCTGTATCTAACTGGTGAATTCTCTCCTGCCCCTTCACCACCTTAGCTACTGTGTGGTGAGCTTACTGGTGCAGAATGGCTGCCGTCACATCATCCAGGTGGGGGCTACACAGTGGTGGGGGTCGAAGTGGCTCCCCATTGCTTCTGTAAAGCGCTTTGGGGGTCTTGAAAAGCGCTATATAAATGTAATATACTTTATTTTATATAGGTTTATAACCTGGCAGTTCTCAGTTCTAGTTAAATGCATTATAACCTTGTTTTTTTAATCTGTCCTTTCAAATCAAAGAGGTTAATTAACTTTCCTAATCAATGTGAGTTCATGGGCATTCTGTGATGCCTGTGGTTTGATTTTTGTTTCCTAATTTAACTTATCAGCTTAATCCTCTAGGTCAGTAGCAGAGTCAAACGCCGGCAACAACAGCAACAAAAAACATGTCCATTGCAGATGATAACATGGAGTCACTGTTTCAGGCGATATAGCGATATGGGAGATCGCTAATGATGAATGCTTTTCACGTCATTTTACTCATTTTATTTGACACAAAACAGGAATCACAATGACAATACAACAGAAATGTTTTTGTAGCACACTGTCAGAAAAAAAGGGATTCAGCCCTTATACAAACAACACTAATGTACTCCCAATGGTACAAAAATGTCCCTCAGAGTCCATTTCTGTACCTTAAAAGGTACATTTACTTACAGCTAAGGGTACAATTGCTAGACCCTTGAGGGTACAGCTCCAGCGACAATCTCTCCGAGGTATAAATTGGTATTTTTTCTGACTGTGTAAGATTTCGCCGAAAAACACAGAAAAAACAAATTCTAAGTTATGTTATAAGAAACATCCAGTAATTTCTAATGCGAGAGGACTGGCTCAAATCAGATTAAGGACATGTGTACAGAGGTTATGAATTGGTGGGTTGCTAAGTAAATAATATTTATAAGGTATTTCCTGATTTGTCAGAAAAATATGGGATATTATGAACAAAGAGGTATTTTTCATCGTACTCAAACACGACCCAGTAGTGGACTTTATTTTGACATTCGTAGAATAGCTGGATATCACAATTTTCTCTAAATATTTCATGGAGTACAGTTTTGCCAAGTGCAGCCGGCAAAGGCTCATAAAAGGAAGTTTTTTTTGGGTTTGGAGGTGGTGGAAGGTTTTCTGCTAAGAATGTTCTGGATACATTTAACTAATTACTGGTAATGGGATCTAGAAGTCAGTCTTTAGAGGTGTTTAAATATTCGGTTTTATTCTCCAACCTGAATAGAGATATAAGAAACTACATAATAACACTTTCGGTTTAATATTTTGACTTTTTGTATATGTATTCTACTGTAACACGTTCCATTTATTATGTTTTGCAAATCGCAGCAGTTGCTGGGTTTCATTCCTGGCTGCCTGCACAAAATCCCAAAATCTGGACTGTAGGGCTGCTTAACCTGATGCAGTGTGACAGGATTTTAGCCACCGTGACACATTTCTTCAGGACCGTCTCACGCCAGACAGCAGTCACAGTGCAAATGACACATCTGCCAGACTGCAACAGAGGTGGAGATTTCAGGTCCAGAACGTACAAATCCAGACCAGGATTTTGTTTCAACCAACCAGTTGAGTACTTTGTGACTGTGACTTTTTGTACTCAACTGG
>JAODKE010000053.1:3132897-3143943 GCA_026779605.1 Mormyrus hasselquistii
ATGCTGCCCCCCTTCCCCCCACAGATTATCCAGACACCACTGTGTGTCTGCATGGTGATAACCGGCAAGCCAGGCCGCCGAGCATATGCCTCCCAGGGGCCTGAAACGCTGCGCAGTTCCCTCGTGGTGTCCTGTTGCCATGCCTGCGTGCAATTCCGGGTCCCCCACGTGGAGTCACACCTGGACATTTTCTACATTCATTCTTTATAGAATGGTTGTGAAAAGTCCAGAAAGTTGTATCGGTGTAGGAAACAGACAATAATTTCTTTATTTTGGCATCAATGTAGTAGTATTATTTCCTTTGTTCTCGGCTAATTGAATTGGTTGTGACCAATTGAATTTTTTGTAGGTATGTATGCAAAGGGGTCCTCAGGTCAATGGGTAGGCGTCTATCCTGCTGCCTGCAGATCAGGCCGCGGTCAGGTTGTATCGAACGCTCCAGCTAGTTCTAAACTCCATCAATTTATTTTAACGTTAAGCACCGCATAGAGGAACAGACTGAATATAATTGCCTGTTGTTCAAGCCAGAATGCCTCAAATTAAAAGCTGTTCATTAATTATATATTCTTGTTTGCATGAAGGGCCTTGCAAACGGTGTAGGCTGTTGACGGCTTGAGGCTTTCAAAAAATAAGCTTTGTCAGGCGAAAAAGAGTTAAATGCACTTAGAGCAGAATTACAGAGCTTTTAATATTTGTACTGTCTGCTCTGCATCGTTTCTTTTTTTTTCTGTATTTCGCTCTCTGACAAGCAATTACTCGCATCCCCGTTTTGGCAGTCGAGATGTGGTGGCCTTGCCAAGACTCCGACTCTGAAGGTGTACTTTCCCGAATTCAATATGCAATTTGGATCTCTCTCCGAGGCACTTTATGGAAGTCTTATGCTTTTATATTTACGACACACTGTAGCATGGCAGCATGGGGGCATGGGGGAGGGGGGAGGGTAGACGAGAGTCACCGTTAGCCTGCCCCCCCGCCGGCCATACGGATGCGATCGACCCCAAATTAACGGCTTGCCTTTTTGTCTCGCTTAGAAGTGCCATTTAACAGGACCTGTACTTTTTATGGGAATTACGCCTTTGGGTGATTTAACTTCGCCCGGACAAACAGCAACAGCAGGTAAAAGGCCGTTAATAACCAGGAAGGACCATTGATTTCCCCCAAATGCCACCTTTAAAAAACATGAATGAATTTGACAAAAATGCAAATGAACAGTGAATGCGTGTGCTTTGCGAAAATGTGGGGCTAATGCGAAAGCCGTTTGTAAAACCGTGTCTCTTCCATTGTCGTGAATAGTACAGCTCACCGTTATTTTGGCGCAGCTTGCTAAAAACAAAAAAAAAAACAAAAAAGTGAAGAAAATGTGAAGTAGAAGATGAAATGGGGAAACTGTATCAAAACGATGTCACTACATCTGTGTCATGGCAAAATTATGAAAGAGACGGGAAGAGTCTTAACCTGTTTCCTGGGGATGCACTCAGGAATAAAAGGGTAAATAAATCAGAGTAATTATGCCGCTCTGCCCTGTCTCTCCCTCTTTCACCCTGACTGACCTTTGAATTAGCCGACTTAGCACTTACATTCCTCAGCGTGAGCCAGATGCCAGCGATGTCTCACCCCGGACGTTGTCAGCACCTTCAAAGCCCCGACATCACACTCGGCACTGAGAGACTGACATCAGGGGCGATTGTAAGATCTCACCCTTAGGGGACACCTCTCCTCCACCTAAAATTAATACTAAATACAGGATAAATCAGTAAATGGTTTTGTAGTAGCTATTTTCAGGAGGCGAAAAGTGGGGGGGGGGATATATTGTCCCTATGATTGACATTTCCACACGGACGGAACAGGGGCTGTGGGGCTGTTAGCGTGGGGCTGTTAGCGCGGGGCCATTAGCGTGGGGCTGTTAGTGTGAGGCCATTAGTGTGGGGCTGGTAGCATGGAGCCGTTAGCGTGGGGCTGGTAGCATGGGGCGTTAGCGTGAGGCCATTAGTGTGGAGCTGGTAGCATGGGGCGTTAGCGTGGACCCGTTAGCGTGGGCCTGGTAGCGTGGGACCGTTAGTGTGGGGCCGATAGCATGGGGCCGTAAGCATGGAGCTGGTAGCGTGAGGCTAATTTATTTGCTGAAATGAGTCACGTCCTATACTAACCTCTGAATTGCCTTTTGTTCCTCACTGGGTGTAAAAATCATATACTGCATGAAGCATACTGGAATAATACTACAGACAGCTTTAGAAAATAATGGCTAATAATTTTAAAATAGTGCTCTGGGATTACCGTGAAGTTAGACCTGTGCTAATATTGGTAATAAATTGGGTCGCGCGCTCACAACCGAAACTCCAAGTTATTTCCTCTTTCACTCTTAACCAAGTTAACCGGTTGGAATGCGGTGTCCTATAAACCCGGGTCTTTTTTTAATGCAGGCAGGGGCGATTCTCAGATTTTTTTAAGGTGGAGCACTTGGGAAGGGCATAATTAATGCAGAGGGCCCGACCTTACCGTTAGCCTGTGACATGTTTTGAATTGGTGAGTGACAGGGGAGGGGCACTCCAGGGGCCAATCAGCTTTCAGCTGGGGTCAGTGCCCTTGTGGTCCCGCCCCTGTCTACTCTAAAGACGAATGTAAAGAAATGTACTAAAGGAAATGTGATGAGTGGTTATTGCGATTATTCGTAAATGGGGATAACCTTTCTGTATGAGGTGGTAACAGAGTGCCATGGTAACTGGGTCTTGCTCGGGCCACACAGCTGTAGGATTGAGATTTTAAAATTCTGCCCTTTTCTATGTATGTGGTGTTTGCTTGTTCTCCTTGTACTAAATAGGTCTTCTCTGGGGACTCTAATTGCCTCTTAAAGACTATTAGGTGTATTAGCATGTCTAAGTCTCCCGTTGTGTGTAATTCGGGACGGACTGGCATCCTATCCAGGTTGTCCCCTTCTTCGCACCCTGTCCTGCCTGGGATAGGCTGCAGGCTTCAACACGACCCTGTCATGGATAAGCACTCGGAAGACGGATGGCTACCTTTTCGCATTGGTCACATGACGGGAGATCAGTTTTTTACACAACGGTAGCTACAGCTGTACGGGTCCAGAAACGCACTAAGCCATTTGTTTCATTAGTTTGTCGTTCCTTCTTAAAATGGTTAGCTTCCTGTTTTGTTTCTGCTGTAACTTTAATGGTACTTTATCCTGGGGCGGAATATTGCTTGTTTAAACCGCAGTCGCAGCCCCGAAGCTGTAGCAGATCCTAATTTATTAGAGCGGTGATGTTTTATTTAGGCTCTCGGAGATGCCTAGCTCCTGCTGTACCGGCGAACGTGCCGTATAATAGCTAGAAGACAATTTTGACTAATCAGCCAAGCACTCAGGGACTATTTGTTTTGTAATTGCAAGTACTCAGGCGAATGTTTGCTTTAAGTGCATAATAAAAACGCACTAATTGTATTCCGAAGGTGACGAAACTCCCCAAAGCAACGTTTCAAAATAAGATCTGTCTGAAATATGACACAAAAAAATAGCGTACGGGTTAACGGATGAAAAACTCGCTTTTAATAAGACTGCCTGTCACATTCTCATTAACGTTAACAGGCTGTTTGGATTTAAAAGCCCGATATGGGATTGAGGTAGAACTTGCTTCGTCTTTTTTAAATGTTAAACGTTATTTTTAAAGTCACTTTTTTCTGTGCTACCACTTTTAATCTGTGGAGATACAGCTGACTTTTCACCTCACAATCAGAGTGGTATAAATTGATTACACTTTACTGCACTTGACAGGCAAATTCTCCTGTCCTTAATGAAATTGTCTGTTTTCATTATGCATCTCTGTGTTTTTTTTTAGCACACAAAGGCGTTAATGTCCAGTTAACATCTCATCTAAAAGTGGTGCACAGATTGATTCTGAACCTCTGTGGTGGGTTTAAATCTCAAAGCCTTGTGGCTGTTTCAAGTGGCTGTTATATAACAATTTGTGTAACTTGGAGTCTGCTCTGTAAGGGGAAAGCGCCGAGGTCTGTTTATGATCTGTCAGCTGCTGTGTTTTAAAACTGTATTTTTCTTTTTAAATCCAGAGCTCTAAACATTTTAAAAATGGAATCTGACTTGAAATATTTTCAATATAAATGTGTTTGCTGCGGGTACATTGTTTTGTTTACCTTCTGGTTGCTATGGTAGCCTGTAGTTTTCATAAGACAAATCTTTTCCTTTCTGGGGGGGCTAGCAGGCAGCCTTTCGAATCAATTACGCCAATTGGGGGCCTCCAGCTGACAGCATGAGAGAGGGGGAGGGACTCACGCTTCTGGAGAAATTTGGAACCGAAATAACATCACTCATAAGCGTAGCTGCTTAGAATATTGTGCTATTTTATCGGCTCAGTCCTAACATTTGACCGTGGGGGACCATTGAAATGTCAGTTATAACTGGTGTATAATGAATAAAGATAAAGATAATGGATACCATAACGGCAGAAGGTGCGTGTGATCTTAATGCATATTTATCCACCATGCTTTTTCATGACAATGAACTGTGTATAATATCTCAATCCGATCTTCAGGGACCCCAGACAGTCCACATTTTTGCTCCCTCCCAGCTCCCAGCACTAGGTATTCCAAGGTCTTGATTGGCTGGGACGGAGCAAAAATGTGGACTTTCTGGTAGGTAGCTGGGAGGGAGCAAAAACGTGGACCGTCTGGGGGTCCCTGAGGACCGGGTTAAGAAACTCTGGTTTACATCCAGTATGCAATGTTCATATTTTAAAAATGTGTGTCTGATCATGACAGGCGCATGCTTTATTATGACAGGAGCCCTCTCTGCAGATTTATGCAGCTCTTCCTTGTTGTTATTCTGTAGATTCAGACCTAAGTCAAGTATTGGTATTATGTCTGCAGACAGTTTAACGACACGGCCTGATTTACTGCAAAGAACCGTCTTCTTCAGTTCCTCGTAAACAGCAAGACTCCACACTTTTACACTGGAAGAATTTGAAAATAAAATGCAAAAACAGTTACACTGCATGCTGCGTTACTGTGAACACTTAACAGATTCATTTCAATAATTAAGACTAATCCCCTTGCCGTACGCATGTTTTTTTCATGCAGTAAAATCATTTTGTGTCTCAGATTTTTAACTGCGTAGTTCTAGGTGGGTCTTGCCTGTGGGTTCCCTTGTTCTACTATTTTGTTCTTTCAAAGAAATGTATCTCTAAATAAAAATGGTTTAATTATTCAGATAGGTAGAGAGGCAGACGTTATTTTTACACTGAAGACAATTGCCTTTACGGGCAAATACTACACTCTGTCTGAAAAAGTGGGGATAACTTAGCATAATTTATTAACCTGAATAACAATTCCATTTGCAATATTAATATCATAAAAGACTGAATATAAAGCACTGAACAATAAACGAGCTGCAGACCTTAATTCTTTTTCATTCCTAGTTTTCCTTATTATAAAGGAACGCATTTAATTACTTTCACTGTTGCCGTTTTTCTGTATTTAAATGCGACGACGGCTTCTGCAGTTTTCGTCGCAGGTGGTTATGCCACACTGCATGCAGTCTTTTTTTTCAAACAGCCTTGAATCAATCAAAAAGCTGACACTTGCTGTTTGCGAAACACAAGCCACCCCCCGTCTCAGCAGCCCAAGCAGCTTTCTTTAAGAAGCCCCCGTCAAATTAAAAATGGCCGCCGAACAACAGAAATCACGCGCGATCGGGTCGAAACACCGGAGCCCGGCGACCTCGATATACTGAAAGCGCCTGGCCGCAGGCCACAGGTGTGTGTGGTATCGGAGTATGTCGTTGTCGCCGGTCAGCTCGATGGAGCAGAAGTTGGGCCTTTCTGATAGCCTTTTTCAAGCCTCGAGTCGGACCGTCTGCATGCGGTTCACATCAAACCATGCGATGCCATTAGACAGCCGCTATCTGAACACCATCACAGCGCCTGGGGTGGCCTGAAACTGGCCTCGCTGAATAATTCAGGGTCTGCCCTGGATGGGACAGCGCTCTGCCACAAAGCACTCATACCAAAGAGATTTAACTCTACCAGCACAGTAGGAGTACAACAGCAGGAAGCAGGACGCGGAAGAAAACAGGAGATTGTCCCAACAGGTCCAGTCCCAGAAACACGACAAAGACTAGGATCAGTATTCAGCATTATCAGAATACAATGAGGCAACTATCGGGTGTGAAATTCTTGTGCCACGATGTTGGGATGTGTCCCAAAATCCCAGAGTGCTTTTCAGCATCACCCGGTACGTGTTCACCTTCAAAGTGTGACTGTGTGTAGCAGCTGTTTTATGTGATGCCTCACTCACATCAAAGAAGATGCAGCGGACAAAAGGAAACATTCTGGGTTCCTGTGTATTGCATTCTCTTCATCTTCCACACACGCAAGTCCAGTCCTGAGTTTCCCCCAAGAAGAAGAAAGTTTTTTTTTTTTACACTTGAAAATAATTATTGCAGAGCAAGTGACTATTCTAATTCTTATTTTAAGCTTTGTGACTATAATTGCTATTCTTTACTTTTGCAAAGCCCCATCTTCATCGTAGTGAATTTAACTGCCCCAGTTTAATTTCACCAAATGCTCCAGTGTTCCCTAAAACCATACCAAAACATTCCAGATTGCAGTGCTGTAAGGAATTAAATTTTAATTTCGTTTTTCAGTTGCTTGAAATCTGAAAGGCTATGGTGTCAGGAGACATTGTAACTCTTATTTAGTCCACCAAGGAAGTAAGGCATACAGGCTGCATGCATCGCCTATATGGGAATGAATGTTTATTTAGATACGACGCACATACAATAATTAGTATAGTACTCCCAAGACAGTGAACAGTCTCAGATTGTTGTGTGTGGATTGGCTTAAAGGAGTCAGGTGACCTGCCGAAGGCAGACCATGTGCATCACCAGAAAATGCTTGCAGCCCAGTTCAAACCAGGAACGGCAGGTTTTTCCACGCTATAAGGGTTTCTGCTCGCAAATATCACTGCGCTGCACTGTTCCTCAGACAAAATGTCAGCAGAATATTAATTAATATGAGTAATGAGTGCCACTGATTGAACCATGCATATCTTGGGTAATTCACAACTTGCATGTTTTCACTTGCGAGTATAATGCATGTCTTGGCCATGTTGGAATGTAGTCTGGAATTATGGGGAAGCAGAGACTGCTTTTGGCAACAAAGTGTGATTTTATTCAGGTTGCCGGCTTTCAGGAATGGGCAAAATGTTCCGCTCTGTGTTCCATGCGTCGGCAGTCATCTGTGATGCTGTCACCTGTGCTTCACTGCGGTCCTTGTCACCGCCGCCAATATGCATGACAGCATACTGTCATGTTTTCCGGAATGTTTTATTGCCAGAATTGTAGCAGTGATCTGACAGCAGGCCTCGAACTCCGAACCCACTTTGTTTTTTTTGGGAATCGCCGGCCGTAACCCAGGGAACCGCTGTGCAAAATGAATCCCCTGGGGCTAAGAAAAGACAAAAAGGAAGAATAAAGAAAGACTCACAGCCATTGGCCAAATCCCTCACCCCTAGACTCAGAAATAATCAATATCTTTAGTACAGCATCTATAAATCTGCACCTTTTCCACTCCACAAAACCGTTCTTCTTGCCGTTTTATCAGCGAGGAGATACTCCGAGGTGCTCAGGTGTTTTTGGGAGGGAGAAGATCCCACCATCCAGTGTGAAAGATGCAAAGTCCTGCATTGTCTACAGAGGACATTGCAGTGATTAGACCCAAGCAATTGACCATTTGGCAGAGGCTTGTGCGGTTTATCAAGACAGAACATTTGCATGCAGCATGTATAACAGCAGGCACATTAGAACAAGCGGTGCTGACTTAGCAGGTCTCCGCATCGCAGAAACACAGCACTACGTGACTCTCATCGTTTAGCTGTTGATAAGCAGCCGCCTGGATTTTTGTTTTTCCTGACCATGTGACCATCATGGCTGTCAGGCTGCATTTCAGCGGTTTTGTGCAAGGTGTTTTTCGTGGAACATTAGATATACATGACTAATTATGCAATTAGGGATTAATTAAAAGGTGTTTGTGTGAGGACAGTTTGACGCCCATCTCTGGGAACACATTCAGCAAGATACATTTTTGTTGAGAATGGAATAAAACCAAAATTATGGATTATATATTAACTGACTCGGCCTGAAATGTATCTTTAAACTGCTCGGGCACTACAGCTGACCAACATGTAAGCTAACAAAAAACACAAGTGATGTTGAAGAGACATCATTGAAAAAGCTTGTGAAACATCAAGGAAGAGGCTGGTTTTATTTAAGACATTAAATACTAATTTTGGTAATACTGGACGCCGAAATGTGCGTATTCGGTAAATTATAGCAGGAAGAGGTACTGCAAACGTGAAATACAACTTCTGACTTAATATAAAATAAACTTGCTAGACAATGCCAGCTACATGGTTCCAACCATTTATGGTACTAATGTTTGGTACTACTTTGATACTATTTTTGGTACTGCTTTTGTTCTATTGTTTGGTACTACTTTGGTACTATTTTTGGTACTGCTTTTGTTCTATTGTTTGGTACTATTTTGGTACTATTTTTGGTACTGCTTTTGTTCTATTGTTTGGTACTACTTTGGTACTATTTTTGGTATTTCTTTGGTACTACTCTTCAGTACTACATTCCTACGACTAGGTCGGTATACAAATTGGTCAATAAGCAAAGAGTCACTCTTTATCGATATTCCACTATACAACCATCTCTAGATGTTGTTTTAAGGTCACCTTTGCACCATTTGTAACATTTTAGTATATTTATAAAGAAAACAATCTAATATCACAATGTGATTGTGCACTGGTATATATTGGCATATTCATAAAGCAAACAAGGAACTCAAAATAAATTTCTCACAAGTATATGAGTGATTTAAAATGATAAGAAAGCAGAAACAGTTCTTGTGCAAAAGCAGCAGAGTTAAAACTTTAAACTGATTTCTTAAGACATCCACTAGATAATCTTGAAAATGAATAATCATTTAAATTGCAATACCTGCTGTTTTCTTTCCTGTGACAAAGTACAAATGTTTGAGCAAAACTTTAACCCCCCTGCACTATAATATATGTAAAGTATGAAGGTATGAAAAAGGCTGATGTCGATCTAGCTGACTATTGCGGTCCTTGCGATGTGAGAACTGCATGTGCATGAAGTACCAAAAGTTTGGTGCCTGGTGCAATGGAAAAATGCATGTAGACTCAAATGGCTCCAGGGTTGCTGAGAATAATGCCCTGCAGTTTGCGATTGGAGGACTAACTGGGCTAAGAGGATCTTTTACAGTCCGGAGCCCCACCCCCATGGCTTCACGTGTTACTTTTGCAGCAAAGGATTCTAAACTCTGTTTTGATGTGACTTTGTTATGACCAAAAGCACCTCGCTGGGGGAAAATAGCATCCCTCTGACTACTCCCCTACTTCAAATTCATTCAGAGTACCCATTTTTCCTCTGGATGACGGAATGGACCTTTGAAGGCCTGTCTGCAGCCACAGGCTCTGCTTGCAGGCCTGCCGTTCAGCTGTGACTGTTCACTCATTTTTCCCCGTACTCTTCTTTTCTCATGTCATTGCGCTCTCTGGTAGTGTTGTTATCGGAGATGGCATCAGATATGGACTCCGACTCCCTTAACCTTGAAATACACCTGTGCTGTTCCAGCTCGTGGCCGTACCGATGGGAGCTATGGAGTCGACCACTGAAAGCTCTGGCACTGAACCCTGCCCACCAGCCCAGAGATAAAGTTGACCATTGATGATGTTAGGAGCCCTGAGAGGAGGTTCTATGTGGGAGGATGTGTGTATGTGTTACATCAAACCCGTCCGTTCCAGATGTATTTCCACCAGTCTAATCTTTTAAGGGGTCTTATTATTTTTATAGTTCATTTCATAGTTTTTTTTACAGTTCATTTTATTTCGCAGGTCTACTGCAATAGATTAACAAATTTCAATGTTCCAAAAGCCCATTATGTTTCTCATACAATATATGTCTATTTACTCTGTCTGTAACTCTGTCTGAAATGCTGTCAGAGCTTTAAACCCCGCCCCCAATGAGCCCAGTGTGCTCTGATTGGTTAGCTTGGCCTACACTTTCCAACCCGGTCTTGCTGTCTGCAGGGAGATCCTTGCAGGTAGGCAGCCAGTAAGGATCGAGTTACGAGCTGACCTCACCATGTGACGGAAGTAAGGGCTGGAATTCCCACGAGGCATTTCAGGACGATTAGAGAAGAGTGGTTTCTGTGGTGAGAGTTATTCCCTTTGGCATGTACTTTGGGCCGTAAGAATCTGCAGGCTGCTTACATGCGTTTAAAGCTGTATGACACATTAAGGGAAAGGGAAAAACCAGAAAAGCATAATCGGCCCCTTTAAGTAATAACCTGTTTCCCCCTGTTTTACACTCCCTGTTTCCTGGATGAAAGAGCTTCCTAAACAGATATAGATATAGAGCATTTATTTTTATGATACTCCTGTTTAAGGCCAAGTCAGCGATATCGTGGCTCTAGTCTCATCTACACCTGTTTTCATGTGCCAGCACAAACAATACACAGGGATTTCACAACAGGAAATCTTCCAAAGGTAGATATCCTCAAGGTGCAAGTAAAATCTGCTTGGAAAAAAATACCCGTGTAATGGATTTAAACACACTGTCGTACCTCGTTGTGAGTCAGGACTGGCAGGTTTGCACAAGAAGAAGTGAACCAGAAAAGCCAAAGCCGGTACACAAAGTTATAGATCATGCATCACTGTGGGGAAATTCTCTTTTCACCAACCTCATCCTGAGATCCATGAGTCCCACAAACATGTGACATTGCACGCCATCCCCAAAAGCTCATGACTCTGGTGGGACTTGAACCCACAACCTTTGAATGGCCTCACCCTGTTAAAGCCTAGAAGTCCAACGCGCTATCCATTACGCCACAGAGCCCCCACCATGACGGCCCCGCTGCCAGTTCTGTGTGGTTTACGTAATAGAGACCCCCCCCCCCCCAGTCCTTTTCTGTACGTTATTCAATAAATTATATGAGATATTCTACACTTTAT
>JAODKE010000053.1:3182816-3195212 GCA_026779605.1 Mormyrus hasselquistii
ATTCTCAGACGCAGTATCGGGAATGAGCAAATCAATGGAGGGAGACTGAATCCAGTTCAAGTATCAGATTCTCAGACGCAGTATCGGGAATGAGCAAATCAATGGAGGGAGACTGAATCCAGTTCAAGTATCAGATTCTCAGACACAGTATCGGGAATGAGCAAATCAGTGGAGGGAGACTGAATCCAGTTCAAGTATCAGATTCTCAGACACAGTATTGGGAATGAGCAAATCAATGGAGGGAGACTGAATCCAGTTCAATTAGGCCTCTCTGCACGTGGATGTGACCCTCAGTAGCAGGATACTTTGTAGTCTTGTGTAAAATGATGGCGTGATCAGAGGAGATGATTGTAGGGAAGACGTGCCAGAGGAGCAGGCTAATGAGAGTGGACACCTCTGTGCTTCTGGAACACAGTCGCCGTGGTTTGCAGCTGAATGAACTGAGGCCTTCGAAATGCAGTCGGAGACGCAGAGTGCAGACGGAAAACAAGAAAAGCATAGCAGAGATGAATTTAACCCACATTGTATCATCCAGAGGACGTTCATTAATTGAAAAGGCATCAAACTTTGCATCAGTTGCATAGCGATTCCAAAAAAATCTATTGTACTTCGTTAGTGATATTATCGCAGCAATCGGGGTCGGGCTAAATGGACTTTCGTTTTGCGAGTTTTAAAACCAAACCGCATCTATGCCTCAAACTGAAGAGAACGAGCCCTGCCTGCTGCCTGAGAGCAATCTGACACTCTGGAACGTGACGGGACGCTTTTTACGACGTGGTCAGACGTGTTGCTGCTTTCGCCTCGCTCGCGAGGCGCGAGAAAATCACGTCGGTCAAAAATAAATAAAGCGTCGAAACTAAATGAAATAACCACTGGGCTTTGGGGACGATTCTGGTATGAAAATAAAATGACTTTGAGCCACAATATGGGGGGGGGGCAGCTACCTCACTTTCCCTGTGGGTTTGAAGCAATTATCAATTGGCTGACCATTTGACAGGATGGTTTACAACTGAATTTAACTATCGTGACCTTGTGACAATCTTCCTGCAATACAAACCAATTAAATATCATGATATTTCCTGCTTACAGTTTCACTAATGTTCCATAATACATACATTGTACATGCATTCATGAATTATTTATTGTATAATTATTCATTTGTACCTGTTTTACCTGCTCCGTGAGAACGGGAGGAGCAGCAGAATCATGTTTCATGCGGTAATTACAGTGTCTTTTACATATCTAGCTCCCTAAAGACTAATTATGGGATGTTCAGGGGACCCAAGAGAAGGATTGTAGCAGTTGAGTCAAAGTGTTCACATTATGCTCCAGTGTGATCATAGTTTCTGTGCGGCATGTGAAATACTTCTGTTCTCTGGGTGAGGAGTTTAATTTTGGGGGTTCTGAGAATTGGCCTGATTCACCATAAATCTGTCCATCCATCAATCTGTATTCTGATCTCTAGTACAGGGTTCCGATCTGATCCTGTGGGACCCATGAAGGGTCCGTGTTTTTGCTCCCTCCCAGCTCCCTGCCACACAGTCCAAAGTTTTGCTGCATCTTGAGGTCTTGAGGACCAGGTTTGGTTACAGTGGTATATGGAGATCTTATGACCCTGTCCTGGAGGTCAGAAGACAGACGGATGGATGGATGGATGGATGGGATGGGATTATGGTTAATTAGGCCAATTTGCAAAAACATGGACTGTCTGCAGGTCGCTGAGGAACGGATTGGGACGCGCTGCCTTATACCACGTAAAACAAATTTAACAGTTAGAGAACACTGAGAGTTTGTGTTTTTGGTTCCTTCTGAATTTAGGAAATTAAATAAGTCATGGAAGTGGAAATAATGCATTCAAAAGGATTCACACCATGTATTGAACAAAACAAGGAAAGGAAATCTCTGCTGGAAGAAGCAACTTCTTTCAGTTTGTCTTTGTCACCATCTTCAATCTTTAGATGTTACTGCGAGGGGAAATTAAAAGCATTCGTCAGGATGTTTAAGGAGGGTTTTGCCAATTCATCTGCTCCACACAACCGCTATTCTCAGATCAGTCACCCGAAGAAGCCAGACGGCTGCGGAATCACAGGCTGTCGGATCTGGGTGGAAATGCAGCCCTGAGTCCAGGGTCTGAGCTTTGTGCGGTTCATGGGGGCCGGTTAAACGAATACCACATTGACTGATGAGATTGTTTGTTTGCTTTTTGTTGTCGTCTTCTGAACTGTTGTTGTTTCATTCTTTGAGAATAATAAATAATCTTCATTGTGGTGGACTAGCACGTGTGCAGGGTGTTCCACTACCATCCTGTACTGGATGGATGGATGGATGGATAGATGAATGGAAAGACAGACAGAGAATAAATCTGGTATTAAGAAATCTACCCCCCCCCCCCCCATCCACCACAGATGCTGTCTAAAAATGAAGACTCAAAATCATTCTAAAGCTCAGGTCTGATGTGTTAATGCCCAGTACAGCTCATCACGTTTTCGACGAAAAGAGAAAAATCGGCAAACGTCAGGTTTAATTCGATAACGCATTCTCTGCGGGAGGCTCATTTAGGCGGCGGTGCGGGCGAGCCCCCGAGCAACCGGCCTGCTGTCAGCGTGCGCTGGTGCGGTCAGCCTGCACTGTTTGGTGCGAGAACAGCTCATTTTAAAATCGCCCTTGAAGGCCGTGCTTCAGGGTATTGGTTTCATGGGTCAATATCAAGTGCCACGGTAACAGCAGGAGACGGCCCATCATTGGCAGCTGTAGCGGCTAATAACGGCCCCGGTGATGCCGGCAACCATATTACCGGGGGGGGGAAGAGGGGGTAAATATCCAATCATTTTTGAAGGTGAAAGAGAAATATCAAAGAATAGCCTGGTGAAATTGTAATGTCTCGGAAAAAAAGAAATCAGGCCTGGCGGTGGGGCCGATTTTAACCACGGTGTGACCGCTGAGTGGACAAGTACCAGACAGGGGGCAGGAAAGGGGGGCGGAGCAGGAAGGCACAGGGGCCCAAAACTGTCCCCACGGCGAACCAGACTAAAGTGGGCGGGGCCTCATGACTGATCGTGAGCGACCATTGGCTGATATCTTCAAGAGGCTGGAGTTTACCACCAATTACACCATGCATTTGATTAAGCCCCCCCCCCAAGACCAAAACCAGTGACTACATTTAGGAGGGCAGGGGGCGCAAGACACAATTATCTGTTCTGTAAGCGGTTCTAGACCCAATTATTTTTGTCTTCGAAAGAAATAATCAGCCCAACTATGGGTCAAATCCTAGAATCAGCCTGAACCCACCCCTGGTGGAGTCTCCTGTCAGAGAACGAGCAAGGGGCAGATGTCCACTTTCTCAGGGGACGTAACTGACTGTGGCGCTAATTAGCATTAGCGTGAGTGGTACACGTGTCTGAAGGTACATGTGACTCTCAGCACACCAGAGAACACTGAAACAAATTTGGGGGGGTAGCCATATGTGATGAATATAAATAATAATTCAACAAAAACCAGCAAGAAACAACCAATAACAAGTGAATAATTTTAAACTAATACATTTGCATTTCTTTTTTCATTTGTTAATTAGCTTGTTTTTTTGCACTCATTTTGCACTCATTTTGCCCTCATTTTGCACTCATTTTGCACTCACTGCCCACGGTTCACTGAGCAGACATAGACCTGCCAATCACGCAGTGCGGTGGGCGTAACCGCAAGCTGTGTGCGTCTGTGATTGGACCGAGTGTGTCACCTGAGAGCCCTGAAGGACCAGAGGGTCACACCTCCCTTCTCTAGCTCCCTGAAGAAGCGTTTCACACTTCTCAAGTTTTACTCGGGAGCCAGAATTTATAACTTATTATTTGAATGGAATTCAATTGTTGATGATGAACAGTGTTGTCTTGTGTAGAATACATATCAAGCGAATGCTTATTATTTGTTTTCTGCGGATGATTCCTTAAGAAAAACCCAGCCTGAACTTGACATCTTGCTTCAAAGCAAGAAAACAAGGACATCTATAACATGGATTGACCCTGCTTTTAGTCATTTTTAGTGAGACCAATAAGTGCTACTTTTTTTTAATAATCTCCTAGAAGACGCTTCTATCGATTTGCCACCACTAAAATGAGCTTGTTTCCAGATAGTTCCAGACCTTCGACTTAATTGCGAAATGCTGTACGTATAATACACCGTGACATTTCACACTACCTGCCGGCGTGCTCTCGTTCCCACTGCAGCACACGTAATGATGTGTGAAGACTGCATTCTTGATCATCGATCGTAATTATCTTAAGTGGAATGACGCGGTTTTAATGAGCGATCGCCAGGTAACTGCGGGACGGCAAGCCTTTCTGATTTTACAGAAACAATTGGGTGGCAATTGCATCTAAGATGATTATCTTATTGGTAGCTCTTCACTGGACGGGCAAGCGGCCTTATTTGGACAGCTGAATTGCCTCTAGTATTATTGCCTGTGACATCATCTGATCATTGAAATCCTAGCAGGACGGCGTATCTATCAGGTGTCTAACCTCTCGCTGTATTTACATCCCTTGAAGTTGTTCCATTTGATAAGAAGAAATGATAATGAAACGTTTAATTTGTCAATTGAAGTACAAACGCTTTGCCGGACTCGCCAGTAGTAAAACATAAATACAGCAAATATCCAGTGTTGGGGAATAAGTAGTTACACGTAACGGCGAATGAAATTACAAAATAAATGTAATTTGTAATCCGTTACAGTCAATGAGACAAAAATGTAATTAAGATCACAGTTAGTTATCAAAATGTGGGCGATTATAAAGGAGTTGCATCCGAATATTTTTTTTTTTGGAAAAAAGCTTATATGTAGAGTATAACATACATTTTGATGCTTTGCATCTAACCATGTTGGGGTTATTGATGCTGGAAATGTCATCACCGCCAGCATGTTCAGTGGCTGGGCAATTTCTTCCATTATTGTGGACCACTGTATGTTTTGGGAGTACCAAGGGGTTCCAAAGTCAGTGTTTAACTATAAGATGGCATGACGTTTTTGTCAGTCAGTTCCTGGAACAATGTAGGGGTGACGATTAAGGGCCTTGCTTATGGGCTCAATGGTGGAATCACTTTGCTGACCAGAGGATTTAAACTGGTGACCTTCTGATCACAGGTGCAGTATTCTAACCCATTGGGCCACACAACACCCTTAGAAGGAGAGAATCATGAATCGATATATCGAGCTCTGTTCATTTCGTCTTCCGAAACCAGTCCAATCAGTCAGGGATGTCATTTACAGTCTATGCTCTACCTCAGAGATGGAAAGTTCAGCTCCAGAAAGTAAGTAAGTCTAGACCAAGATTTTGTTTCATCCAACCAGATGAGTATAAAAGGTCAGAGTCACAGAGTACTCAACTGTTTGGTTGAAACAAAATCCCGGTCTGGATTTTTTTCTTTTTGCATATGAATTATCCACCTCTGCTTTGCCTGACAGCAGACGACCAGGACTGGGTAATTCTCTGTCCCCATACAGCACGACCAGCAGTATCTTACAGGCGAACTCTAGCCTCCATCCTCAAAAGAACTCGGAAACTCGCTTCTTACATTCTAGCGACACAGAACAAGCGTAAATCGGACGGGTTTTGCATATTTGCATCACCGTCGTTCAGGATTAATGTATAAGAATAATTTTCCATGACCGTTGTAAATTGCAAGCTTTCTTTAATGTGGCCTGAAGCTTATTCCATGGTTATTGACCCGGGGGGGTTCAGTGATAGCAAAGGCCGAGGTGCACCGCTCCTCTTCGGTCACGCTGATTCTCCTCTGGCGACTTCCTATCCTTTACCTGGCCATAAGCTACAGAGCGCTAATCGGCCGCTAAACGGCACCACGTGGGTGCGGCCACCGGCGCCATTCGGCCCATGAAGCATCACAGTGGCGGACGTGAAGCGGAACCTCCAGGTCGGGCTGCCAGACGTGAGGCTACATGCCCAGTGAGGCATTTTCGCTAAGCGTGAGGACATCAGATGGACTGATTGCTTATTGTGATTTTTCATAATGCAACCCTGTACGGAATAAGCAGTTAAGAGGAAATGGACGGGTGGAAATTAGTAAAATGTAGATCGATGGTGATCTTATTTTTGCTGTGATGGCAGCATTGCAGACTCTCAGCATTCATTCACCAGCTTCTAGATGTAGCCACCTGGGACGCTTCTCCAACAGGCCCGAAGGAGTTTCCACAAGTTCTCGGCTATGGTGCTTTGACTATTCAATCCAACTCATCCCAAATTGGCTTTATAAGGTTTAGGTTGGGGGATTGTGGGTGGGGGGCAGGTCACCTGTCACAGCACTCAGTCTCCTTGTGCTTTCATGACCTCGGTGTGCTCTGGGAAGGTATTCATAGATGCCAACCTACCTGCAGTGAAGAAAAGGCGAGGGAAAACTTTCACTTCTCAGTAAAAATCGTGATCCATCAAAAAAGACTCTTTATGCTCATGTCGTTTGCATTTACTATTATTTTTTATTGTTTATTATTATTTATTATTATTACCACAAAGTAACACTTGCTGTTAGATGCAGAAAAAAACAATAATCTGATCAATATTGTATGTAACCGCAGAATATACCTGTAATCGGAAATCTTTACTACCCAGGGTCACAGCAGCTACCCCTCCCACATTAGTTTTTGACCTCATAACCCAGAAATTAAAGCAGGGGGGCTAGTCTTTTTGATGTGTATCCGGGGCATCGATCTAATACCCACTATCAGTATCAGTCTGATACTGGTTGGGGGGGGTTCCAATCAGAGGCAAACATAGCATGAAGATCACAAAAATGCTTGTGGCCTTAGTTCGACAGACGTGAGGGTCATGCGACACACGTGTGTCACAGCTGTGGTGTTACCCGAGTGTGAGAACAGTTACTGTACTTTACACTGTAGGAAGAACAAAGGTAAACTGCAGAGTACATGAATGTAAAGCCAGTGCTGACGTTTTTAAAGCCTCAACACAGTAAAATGTATACAAACCAGATATTTTCAAACTTGTATTCCTTCCAAAGTTTGGTTAATTTTCGTCTGTTTTACTTTTTGACTAGAAATGGTTAATCGTGGATATAGAGTGTTGCTATGATTGCTTTTTTATTTATCATATTGAATTTGGCAACAGATCGCTTGATTTCCACAAGTAGAAATATTTCTGTTTCATTTTTGCGAAAGTTGTTACTGAATGAAACAAAGAATCCGAGCCGTGAGTCACGTCGCCGTGGATCCCGTCCACACACACACACACACACACAAACACACACCACACACACTACCTGAGGGCTCCAGTTTGATTTTCCCGTAAAAAAAAAGCAGTAATATTTTTGATAGCTGGGCCACTCACCCAATCAAAAGCATCTCCTAGGAATCAAAGCAATTTGCTGCACGCTAATAGGAAAAGGTTAGAAGGTGGGGGGAGCAAAAACAAGCACGGGAAAAATGGCACAAGAGGAGAGAGGAGAGGGAGGGAAAGAACGAATGAATATAAGTAAATAAGCCGGCTTGCTGAAATGTAGCGCCAATGCTTAAGTAAAAGGGATGCTGAGCCTGAGATGTTTGAGGGCCTTGGGTCGCTGAAGGATGGACTGGGTGATACCTGACATTTCGACGCCATTTTGCAGTCATCACGTGCCGTACAAGAACACGGTTTAACTACAAAATAAAAACATCGCCCCTAATGTGTTTTCTGTCAGCCTGGAAGAGCGTGTGTAAGTATAAGATTACCAATTACTTATTTTGACTTCCATGGGAGATGTTGAGGTTTGTCTCCTGCCAAGCGTTCCCCCAGAGTAGCTACACCATATTGCAGAAGTCACCGGCAGATTCCACAAGGGGGCATTCCGTGAAATCTTGAAAGACATTGTGACAACCGAGCCCACAAGAGTCTTGCGCACTGGAAGTCATGGGAAAACTTTTCACAAGGACCTCGCCCTGGCCAGATGCACTAAAGTCACTTTCACCTCTGTAATTCTCCGAAGATAGAATTATTCAGTCTACAAAAAACACACACACACACACACACATAAGTCCAGGCCACAAGCCAGAAGAGCTTTTTTTTGAATCAATGTAGAGTGCCCAGCTAAATTTAGCCCAAGGCACAAAAACAGGAAAAATGTTTATAAAACTTAAAAGCCCTAAAATGAATATTACTTGTGTCATTCGGTGTCATTCATGCATTGGTAAAACCCTACTAATGTGTTGTATTCATTTACGGAGGCCATTATGTGTGTTTTTTGGAGTCATATTTTATATTTGGCCTGATTTGGGATGCACGTTCACTGCTTGTGAATTTATTTGTTTCTGATGTTAGGTTTTACATGAAGAGTTCTCTGGTGCATGGACACAGCCTTAGGGTGGGAGGAGATTCACATACAGTACCAGTCAAAACCTGGACAGTTGCATTGAAAATCATTTGTTTTTCAACCAAGCACACCCCAACGTTATGTAATCACTGTATTATCTTGCGAAACAAGGAAAAAGACAGAGTGCTGTGACAGATGACCTGACCCCCGCCCCCCCCCCCCCCCCCCCCACGCCCTCGCTCAGAAAAAAACACGCTGAAGAAAGTTATGAAACTTTGCCAAAGGAAAAGGTAGCTCTTCTGTTCGCTGGCCCCAGATCTCTCTGGAGGTATGCATTTTAAATATCATGAGCTGGAGTACCATGTGAATCTGCCTCCGGGGCGCCCACTTCTGGCGAGCACCGGGAACGGGTCCAAAGGTGCAGCTGTGGGCTTTTTTTTTTTCTCCAAACAACGATGCATAGTTTAAGAGCGTCACCCAACAATCTTATCAGCAAAGGGACGGTGAGACGGGTTCATGCAGATTTAGAGCCGGCAAACACCTGAATGACGGTCCCCCTTTGATGTGGACCCCGGCCCCCAGCACCGGATTGTGAAGCTCTTTGGAGACGGACTCATTTGAGGAACATGGCGTGTCTGTACCGATAGGATCTCCAGCTCATACGTGAGCAGGTGAGGAAGGAATGAGCAGGTGGGCTGGGGTGGGTCCCAGCTAGCATCTGCGGTGCATCCACTGTCCTCACCAGACCTGAGAGAGAGAATCAGACAGATGTTTGATGGAGATTATACATCCCGACAAGTCGAGAGTTTGGCGATTCGCCCGCGGATGAGCTGCGGTGAGCCGCGTTTGAGCACGTGTGGGGATGTGGGAGCGCGCATAAGGTGCTCGGTGAAATAGAGATGCTCGCACGGGAGAGGATGGGGCGCCAGCGACTGCACTGGAGTCGTGTCTGAGGGATGTGGACCTGAGAAACTGTCACAGGACTGAGGGAGTCGCCGCTCTGTGTGTAGCGACCAGCGACCAGCAAGATGGAGCCAAAAGGACAAAGAAGCACCAGGGTCATCTGCTCCAGTGGTCCATAAGAAACAGGAAGTGAACGCAGACAAATCACATGTTCTATTAAAAATCAAAGTGTAATCATCAGACACAGATTGTTGGATCCGATTAAAGACTTCTCTGAATTTATCTAATCATCTGTAATTTCTTAGTTTCATTATAAAATTGTGTCTTTAGTACATCAATTTAAAACTATGTTATGTTATTTACTATTTTATTTACCAAGAGAACTATTAATGCAAGCCCTGGAAGCATCCAAGACAATTGATTGTGTCTCATGAGCAAAGACACTGTCGTTTTTGCACCAGGCAGATTTTTTAGCAATTGAGCAATGAAACCAGCACATTTAAAGTGAAACTGCTGGGGGGGTGGGGGTATTGAATGGGCAGTACTTTAAGTGTCAGACAATCAGCAACCTTTGAAATCCCTCAGGGCAAACAAAACCAATTAATCGTCAAATATCAAACTGCTGTGAGATAAGGAGGGGGCTGAGAATGATGCCCACGCAAGATAGGCATGGAAACTGCCGCGGCCAGTGCTGATCCACATGGCTAAAGTCAGTGGCTCCTGGGAGACATGAAGAATCAGCTTCACGCAGTTAGCTTCTCCTCTTGGTAATTAAGCAGATTAAGTGCCTAATTAGAGTAGTGATTTTCTTTTATTTAAAAGCGGCACGGCCCATTTTCACACTGTAAATGAAGTAACTAATTACTTGCCATGCATGCTGCACTTGCAGGTACGCCGGCATGCGCGCGCGGCTGTGTCGATCCTGTAAAGCCGGCGCCACATTTGTTCTCCGCTCCGGTGGCGCCGGCATTAAAAATTAAGCTCATTTTCATAACGAGCAGCTCTGGTGCTCCTTCCATGGGTAGCCCTGTCGTGTCATGCTGCCGGCGCCTTTTCAAGTTTCTCGCGGGAGCCGGAAGCCACCGGGCCGGGGGGGCGTGAGCGTGTTCACGCCTGGTGAATCAAAGGGAATCGGACACGGCGTTTTAGCTGCGCTGATTCCTGAGGTGAGCCGTATATTAATATTTAACATTGGCGGCATATGTGTGTGCATGTGTGCATGTACATGAGGGTGCTTGGATGGTTATAAGTAGGGATGGGAGGAAGGAAGGGAGAATGGGAGACCGGGAGGATGAAGGAAGGGAGGAAGGAGGAAGGGGAGGAAGGAAGGGACAAAGGAAGGAAAGAGGGGGAGGGAGGAAAAAAAGAAGGAAGGAAAGACAAAGGGGAGGAAGGGAAGAAGAAGGCACTAAAGAAGCAAGGATGGGAGGAAGGAAGGAAGGAAGGAAGGAAAGAAGGGAGGAAAGAAGGGAGGAAAGAAGGGAGGACAGAGACTCTGATGGGCTGATAGACACTGACAGCCACATGTCCGGAGAGCAGTTTTCTCCAGCTTTAATCACCCGCATGTTTCACTTAAAGCGGATCTGTTACTGCAAACCCCTTCAACCTAAAGGCAGCTCCACTCTGGGCTTCAGCATCTCATTGGGGGGGTGACGGCGACACAACATGGAGAGCAGTGCAGACAGAGAGAGCCGCTGCGCTTGCCAGTGACTGTGTAACTGCTACACGGGGCCACAGCGGCATGCGGTCAAGGCTGCGGATTAATCTACATCTGCCATGTGAAGCTGGCCCCTCTGCTGGCGCCGCCTCCGTCATCACCACCCCATCCCCCCCGGCGCCGGCTCCGCCCCCGCCCAGATTTCAATCGTTCAGGAGCCGGTGAGCCGCGTGGCATGATTTCGGGGGGGGGCTGCAGAGAGAGAAATGGTAGACGGGCAGGAACAGCTCGTGTAACACTGGAGGCCGATGGCATCATCTCACTGCCGGCCTCCTCCTACATCGCATCAACAGCCTTTTGTAAAACATGCTTTCTTTGTTTGTGCGTGTGTACGTGTGTGCGTGCCTGATCCCAGCTTTCCCTCACAGCACGATTCTGTCACCAAACCCATCAGCACCGTAGCGGCACAGTTAAGCAGTTTATAGGTCCGATAACAAGGGGTGATCTGGGTCCGGGAAAAGCCCGTGGCACCCGAACTCAGGACCCCGGGGGTGATCGGGACAAAAGCGGATTTGCACATCTTTAGCCATGATGAATCACGCAGGGCTCGACGAATCAGACACGAGTTCCAGGGGGGAAACCAAAGTCCCAGGAGACATTTTCCTCTTTCACGCCTCACCCACGTTTGCACCCTTAATCTCATGAGAGCATGGGGAGTCTGGAGCAGGTGTGGCCAGACAGAGAGGAACCAGTGGACCCCGCCCCAGCAGGCTGGGCAGACACACTTCAGTCTCCAGTCTATCATGTTCCGTCTGCAGCAGAATCTGAATGACCTAGCATGTGTCCAAATAGAGGAAACTCATTCCTCAGTGAGCTTGCTGGCGATTGGCTGATTGCTGGGATCACTTCCTGGCTGTTATTAACCTCCAATCTCGCGTTCAAAGTGATGCAGCTACAGGTACGACGTTTAATCAAAGAGCGAGGCAGCCAGAGAAGCCACAAAGTTTACGGGACATTGAGTTTCATACACTGGGCTGTAGTGTTGAGGCCTTTTAAACAGGGGATGTTAAGAGGGACTGGCAGAGTTGGAAGGGGAGGGGGTGCTGGGACAAAGGGGCAGCACACACAGACACACTCTCACTCACACACACACTCACACGCACAGATGTGTGTACATGCACACACACACCAGCAGAGTTCATGTTTTCAAAGCAGGTGCAGAATACTTTGTTTTACTACCGCAAAAGACACAGGAATGAAACTAAAATGAGTCTGAATCGTTTTTTTAGAGGCAGCTTCGATGTATGGAGACTCATCTTCGTGTTCTTACGCATGAGAAAAATGACCCTTGGGGCAAAAAGCAAAGCAAGCAAGCTGTCTCCTTTGACAGCCCCACCCCCACACCCACGATTCATTATGCTGTCAGTGCTGCCTGATCCCCTGGAGGGGGGGGGGGGGGGGGGGGGGGGAGAGGCCCCCGCGGGCGGCCGGTTTGCCGGGGCGGGGGGGGTGGGTGGCCGCGTGGTTGGGGGTGG
>JAODKE010000053.1:3207363-3219904 GCA_026779605.1 Mormyrus hasselquistii
GGCAGTCAGAAGGTCACTGGGTCCCAAGAATTGTAGTCGCTTTTTTTCTGGGTATGATGTTAATCTACGTCCAGTCCCCCGCATCTCTGTTTTTCCTTCCCTGCTTTGTATTGGTCCTTGGATACCAGCATGCAATTATTCACCGGCAGGCTCCTGGCTGTTAGGCCCACAGCACGCGGCCGTCTTTTATCTTGCCCGCTCCGATTCTTGTGCCTAGAGCGGCAAATGATGCATTGTTGCGCTCCCGTCGATTCGGGCCCGAGTGGGACCTCTCACACCACCCCCAACTTCAAACAAGCGTGGTACTGTGCCGGGCTGGTCCCACTGGCCCCGGTGGCCCAGCAATGCTGTTCTCGGATCAGCCCCAACGCACAAGAGACCAAAGTGTGTCTTTGTCCTTATTTAATAAACAAAGGATAGTGTTGTTTCCTGTGAAGAGAAAAGCCTGCCCACTTCAGTAAACCTTTGTGTTTTGTCTTTATATAACTGAATTTGTTTTTACACATTTAACTATACAGATGCTCCCTGGGTTGTGATGTCGATACATTCCGATAAAAATATCGCAAGGCGAAAATGCATTTTAATACAGTACACCTAATCTAAGAAACATCATAGCCTAGTCTAGCCTACACGCTTGGAACACTTACATTAGTGTACAGTTGGGCAACATCAGTAACACAAAACCTAATTTATAATAAAGTGTTGAATATCTTATGTAATTTATTGAATAAAGTACCGAAAGTGAAAATCATTTACTCATCGTAAAAGTCAAAATATCGTAACACGGACCATCGTAACCCAGGCAATGTCTGTAGTTCGGACCTGTATGACGTAGCGTCCTATCCAAGGTTTAACCCTTCTGTGACTATGGTCAGGAAAAGATGGATTGATTTATATGAAAGAGGAGAGATGGTCAGTTTCATGTTCATAAAAGTTATGACTAATATGATAAAATAAAGGAACAGAAGGTATTTTGTGTAAATATCCTTCATCAGCTGTATTATCAAATGATGTCAATTTATAACTGCACACCACATTAAAATATTAACCATAAACATCAGAGATGGATTTTATTTCTGTTTTCATTTTTTAAATTTTTTTTTTCCCAGTATTTTCACCAGAATGAAACCGATAGAACAATTCATGTTCATCCCTTCATGAAAGTATTTCGCCCCAGAGCATTCTGGGAGCAGCGGTGACGGCTCACCAAATCATAGGCACTATTTTTTTAAACATCAGCCAAGGTCCAGGGGGAGAACGTGGGCACCGGCCACAGGGATAACCTCCATGAGTCTCTGCATAAAATCTCGGAAGAACATAAGGGCCAAAAACCCAGAGAACACGAATGACAGGAACCGTGAAGGGAACTGGACCTTTCCTTTTACAGCAGTTAGAAAAGCCTTTATGATTAGACCTTGAACACTCAGACGTAAGATCATTCTGGAGTCATACATAACGGGGCCTCTGATGCGTTCTGACCCTTGGTGCGATTTGCAAGAAACGCATGCGGTTACGTTCATGTTATACGTCACACATTTTATGCCAGTGAGGCCGCTTGTTTCAGGGGGAAACAAAAAAGGTTTTTCCAGATTGTCGATGGAAGAAAAATGCTGGATGACAAATGAAAAGATTAACTGTGGCCTCAGCTTCCTCTCTGGGGTCCTGGCTTTGGCTCCCTTCCTGTCTTCCTGTTTTTGTTCACGTATTCCCTGCTCTGGTTTCCATTCCTCATTTTATCCTGTTCCATCTTGTTTAGCTGTTTGTTTTTGACAGTTCTCTCTAGTTCGCATCCTGGCGTCCTTCTAAGCCTTGTGCCCGCAGGGTCACGTGTACGATGGCACGTTTTCAGTGGGGGAGGGGGGCACAGCGGGGTCCAGAGGTGTGCCCATCAGGACAGGCACAGATGACTGCCGATCAGCCTCATTAACCTCCCCGATGTTTGATTGTGTGCAGGACCTACCTTTGTTCCTTGGCCGTCCCAGCGCTGGAATTAGTCAGGTTAATTTATGTTGGTATCCCCCCCCCACCCACATGGCCAAATGTTTGGATCTTCTGTTTTACGAAAACATTTGCACGAATGCCTGAGATGAAAAAGGGTTTTCCATTAGGCAAGCCCTCTAGAATCATATTAAAATGCTAATTTAGTCTACAAAATATATTTCTCTCCTTTATTTGGGCTATTTATGTGGGCCAGACCCTCAAGAACTCAATACTGTACTTAGGGAGCGTTTCTTAGCGTATAGATAAGTCAATTTGTTTAATAAAGTGCACATGCACCGTTAGTGCACTATGGTGTAAGCCCAGCATGCTTAATGTTCTCAGTGGGACACGTGGCTTCGTGGTAATTCGGTAACCTATTTCTGCCAGTTATTTATGCGAGGAACGCATTACTCCATGCCAAAATGAGCGCACGTACGTTCAGGGCACACCATTTGTACTTGGCCGCAGTAGGTATGCATGTAGACGGCACGACATGATTCTGTCACGTGTCTAAATCCGTTCCCATGGCAACAGTGCAAACACTACAACTATCGCAGGTAGAATGGCAGACTTTCCTAGATCTGGAGTCGTACATAACGGAGCCTCTGATGCGTTCAGACCCTTGGCGCGATTTACGAGAAACGCATGCGGTTGCGCTCACATTATGCGTCACACATTTTATGCCAGTGAGGCCGCTCGTTTCAGTCACTTATCGAGATGTCTTATTTAGCCGTACAGTACTTGTGAGAGTTTTCTCCGTTTCGTAGCTATAACAGCATGCCGCGAGTTGCTAATCAATATTATACATTTTAAATAGAATAGATATTTATTTAAATAACATTAAATAAATATATTTTAATTTTACATAATTATTATAACCGCCAGGAAAGTTAAATTGGAAATAAATTTACTCACCTAAAAAATAGGATTTTTTTGCTACTGAAATGAATGCACTAATTAAGTTGTCTAGACTTGGTATATACAATTACCTGGTGTAATGGCAAAATTTTCCATACAATTCTCAAGCCATTGCGTTAGTATGCATCTCTACTGAAATAAGCATTCATGCATTATCGATTAATTTTAATTCCTTTAAGAAGAATATAAAACAATCAGTAATTTTCCTAATAGAATGGGATGGTTCAAAGTAACAGGCTGATTGCTCCTAACTATCCGGGAAAAAAAATCAATAACGCCTGATTGTATCATTTGTGGGCTTTGTGTAATCATCTTGAGAACATCATCTTGAGATCTGGAAGATTTTCTCAAACAATATAAAGAATTGTGTCAGACAATTTCCATTTAAGTTTCTGAAACCATATTTGGCGTGAATTTAATGTCTGAAAGTTTTTCCCAAAGTGTAACTTTTAAAAAAAATATACCCTGAATACATACCTTTTACTATACGCATCTTTTGCATGTATGCATCTATGCAAGACATAAACTTAAAAAAATAAAATAATTTTAATTTTTATATTGGAAAATATTTATCCTGCTGCAGCAAAGCGGTCAATATGGCTTGTAATATGCGATATATTGTTAATAAGGTAAACATAGTTGCTTAAGCATAAATATAAAATAGCTTATATTTGTATTACATTGAATCGGTTGCAGGAACACCGGCGTTCGTCGCAAGTGGTATTCAGCATTTTGCCATCACATTCTGTCTCTTTAATTTTTAACCATGCTAACAATGGATGATTACTGTTTAATGGGAGATATTTACTCTCGTAACCTTGTCAAGAAAATCAGGAAGGAAAGGTTGAACTGCAGACTAACACAGGGTTGCCAACTAGGATCAGCTGGTTGGAGTGAGATTTCCATTGGGTGTGAATTATGGGAGGATAATAACCAAAACCAGCCCCCTTAAATGGGTGGGGACCACAGCACCCCCAACGCTCAACCTAAAGTTATGCCTTTGATTAGAGACAAGTCTGCACACATATGCGCACGCATTTACAGTATATAAGAGTTTTAATACCCTATGAAAAATCTGTAGGGTTTGCAAACTACCCCTTTTTTGCTTTCGATGTAGTTAATTCAGGTTTATAATGGAATAATATAGATTTGCTGTAAGATTTGTGGCGTGAGATTTAAAAGCGTGAGTGTCACGACAGATGCGTGAGACATGGCAGCCCTGTGATTTTCAGACTCCCGCCCTTCGTGACTCGCTTGAGTGCGCGCTGACGTTAACATCGCGTGGTAAAACATCAGGCTGCCCTCTCTCTCACCCCCCCTCCTCCCGCATGCCTCCCCATTCTCTACCGAGCGTCTGCGGTCCTTTCCTCGGGCATCGTCACCTCTGGCGCCGACAATAACCGCCCCCATGCTGAGCGTCTGGCACTCATCTCACGGGGTAGCGAGGTGCGGCTGCCCCGGCTTCCGGCTGCATGATCCGACCCGGCCCTGTACCTCTGCCGCCCTACCTTGCCTGGTGGGGGGGGGGGTCGCTCCTCTCATTTCGTTCCTTTTAATGTGGCACAGATGTCTAGTTGCTCACATCTTCAGTGGCTTAAGAGTTCAAGTTTTACGGAGGGGCAGATTAACGCTGATGCAAGAAAAAAAACTGCTGTTCTTTATAATAAGCATGTGCGTTTTTATTTCCAATGCCATTATTAAATAAGTGCAATGCACGTGGTATTCATCATTTATTATGATTAAAACAGCGCATTCGTAGACATTTAAGGTGTCCCCGCTGCATCTCCTATGCATTTTGCTTCACGTCGTATTAAAACGCTGTCAAACTGCCGAGAGAACTCCTCTTCCTTTCGCCGTTAAGCCGTAGCGGTGATGCTTGGGCAGCACCCAGCATAAATCTCCCCTAACCGCAGATGATGTCCGCTCGCTTTATAACAGTCACCATTCACGGGAAATAAATGCGCTAATCGGAGCATACGGCGGGTCTGCGGAACACCCCAGAAACCGATAAGTACTCACACCTCGTCCCAGTCAGCAACAGCGCTCATTAGCACCCATAAAAACGACTATTTATCTATGAGGCTGCTAGTGAAAGACATTTATTAATCCTGCAGCACTAGATTGGGAGTGGTATAGCCATTATCGGGCGCACATATGTTGCAGATTCCCCTTATGAGTCAAATGTCAGTGATGATGTTCGTAAAATATAAAACTTTAGATTCAATACTTAAAGGGACACCAAAGATAAGGGAGGCAACTTTGTACTGTTATTTATTACGAAAGGGGAAAACGCGACCATTTCTTTTGGGAAGCAAGCTAACAGCCTCATAATTACAGTGTGTCCGGGGCGCGGTGTCTTATTCCCTCTGTCGTTTCTGTTGGGTTTGGGGGTAATAAAACACTTTGATCGCGGTCCGCTTGTTAGGTTATGCACTCGCCTCACAGCTTTGCACCAGAAAATACATTCGCCTTTGATTCCGTTCCCCTGCGAAGCATTTTTATGATCTGAATGAGACACTTGCCAGGCTTTGATTTTCCTCCCGTTATGATCGCTGCAATCCCAGCCTGGCATGTGGTCGTCATGCACTTCTCAGTACGGATCTCAGCTTCGACTAGGCGGCGATGAGCACAACCCAGCGGGGCACCAATATCTGCTTTGGTTTCGTTTTTTCCACTGTAATCTAATTTCCTTAGTACATTCTGTGCTTCGATTTCTAACAGAATGACTTCTTTTGCTAGGTTTGGAGCCTTTAAATGCGAAAATGATCATTAATATATCAGGAACTTAGCGATTCTGTCTTGTGTGCTTACTTTCATTACAAAGTACGGAAATAAAAGCAAACCCCCCTTGTTTAACATTACATATTATTTCTTTGAAATCTCAAGAGGTGGAAAGAGTTCTGATGTAAATAAGCACTGGTCAGGAAAAGCAATGAACTGGTATCTTTGTTCTATCGATTTTACAGCATTAATAGGCGTAACAGACCCGTGAGCTTGGAGGCTATCACAGCAAGCAAGGGGCACAAGGCAAGGAAATCAACGGAAGTGATTGATGTTGCCGTAATTAACTGATAACATATTAAGGTTTATCTTAAGGGCCGGTGGTTCTGATTCAGGCGCTAAATAATATGCAAAAAATTACTTGCTGGCCATACATGGACCTTGAAAATAAACAGACAAGCAGATAAATTAATTAAAAGGCACATTGGCTGTGGCGTAATATTGAACTGCTATGCGATTTTAATTATCGGATTACTAGATTGATTACCTATAGGTTTGTACCCTGAGCAAAGGGGCGGTTTTAGCTGTAAATATTTGACCGTCCATTATAGCCTCTGTGAATATAAGCATTGAGAGCATTTGTAACAGTCAGGTTAATGGTGTCAGTTTTTAATAACACAAATTCTAAATATACGACGGCTGTTCCCTTCTTGTTTCAGTAAACATTTCTTTAACCCTCAGGCTGGCAATTAATCGCATTAGCTGCCCCTTTTGAACCTCGTGCGTTAATGCCCTCCCCAGGGAATCTGGCAGCCGTGTGCTGAGGTTTGCACCGTGCTTCTGGAGAATCCTGTAGGCCGCGTTACGTTCTCCGACGGAACAGTGTCCCTTTCGAAGGGTCTTCTGTAGTGTCTGCTCCTTGGTGAACCCAGGCGCCAGAGAAATCTGAGCGTCTCACTGGTCAAGGTGCCAGATTCTGTCGCAGAGGGCCGACAGCATGACGAAGCAGGAAGACTGAGGAGGAATGATGGTTATGGGCTCTTCTCAGGAGGGAAATCCCCAATTATCTGCCATTCATGAGTTTCTGCTACGTCTGGTGACAGACAGATTCTGGCTATACAAACCGGAAAAATCAATCCATCCACCCGTAACCTTTTATCCTGTAAATGGTCAGAGAGATTCCGAAGTCTGTCCCAAGGATCATAGCATACAAGGTCGTGGATATTCTGAGCGGGATGCCAGTCCATTGCAAAATACACACACACACACACACAAACAGTCATGCACTTATGCAATTCAGAGACCCCACTTTTCAACGGCACATGTTCTGTGACAGTGGCAGGATCTGGAGTACCCAGAGGAAACGCTAGCGGATCCAAGAAAACATGCGAGTTCCACACCCACAGAACCAGGCATGCATAAAAAAAAATACCAGTTTCCGCTTAACAGCTAATTTTAAGCTATATACTAATACCATAGAAAAGCATTTGGAACATGGCATTTTCGGTTTTCCGAGCACTTATAGGATGATGACAGAGCCCATGACAGGCTGATGAGGCCACAGACATCGCCCTGTGTCCAACCGCAGCATCTGCAGTCCTTCCCGCCTCACACAAAAAATGCACTGAGTACTTCACCCAAAAAGACAGTCACATATGACAAAAAAACTTCAGTTCCGAAAGAGGGAATTACCACACCGAGTAGTTTTTTTCTTTTTTGTTTTTTTGGCAGCCTAGCGACATTGTAATAACATAATTTTGCCAATACGGTGAGGGTGTCTTGTCGCCCACGTGAGATATTTCCCAGAATCCTCTCCTTCACAGAATCTCCCTTACCATTCCAAAAGCTGACCGCTCTCTTGGCTCTGTCTGTATAATCCTTTGTATTACTTTTTGAAAGGAGTTAAGTTGGAGGTGTTTGAGTGTGCCAACTGTGTGACGTGTAGTTACCGTTAAAATTTTTTTTTTTATAAAACCGTGTGGTGAACAGTGGGGAGAAAAATGTGAGAAACAGTCGGCGTGGTCTCACCCAGTGAGCAGTGGAGTGACTCCACATTAGGTCTTATTTTAGACCGGCATGGTTTTAGGCGACCGTGGCTCCGACAGAGAGGGAGAAAGTGGACCCAGCATGAAGGCAAGGTTCCTCCTCCACGTGTTAATGAGACTTTCGTAAACATGGTTTCCAACCCTAAGGGCTTTTAAGCTTGTTTTGTGAACTTCGGTAGCTTGCGATCTTCCCCCCCTGCTCTCCGTAACAGCGGCATGAAAGCCGCACGGAACTCTTCTGCGCCCACAGAGATTCGGGAGAAATTGCCTGCCTCGTTACAAATGAGCTTACAACCAAGAAATTAGAGCATAGATCATTTTGTTGCAGTGGGGTGTTTCATCCCGATTCCCAAAATATTTGGTCTTGTGTGGCTCCCCTTGCCGACGATTGATTACCGTGTTTAGAGCCGGCTGCCGAGCGTGCAGGCCAAATTGTCTACTTCTTAATCTGAGATCTCCATTACTGCTGAACAGACCGGTCGGTTTCACGGCGTTCGGGCCACTAACAGAAACGCCTGCTACACTCGATGACTCGCACACCTGGATTTCAGTCGAGTGAGTGCAAGTAACTTCAGTTTGGAGTCCTGCATATCCAGGATTGTGAAAAGAACTTAGAGTGTGGAGAGACAAACCGGCATTACGGTGCCGCCTGTTTTCCAGAACACCACACTGCTTCAAAGCAAGCCTAGTTTATAAGACGCATGATATTTCAAGAGATTTTTATCGTCAGCCCATCAATATACACAGTACTGGCTCTACCTTTTTAGGGGCCCTGGACGAATCTTTACTTTGGAGGCCCCCCTACCAAGAAACCCAATGGTCATTTCAAGGCCATGCCCTCAGCAACTGCCTGTTCCGCCTATAGTTAGAGCTGGCCATGTTTCTGCCTGCACATAAATATTTTATTTTGACATATGTTTTTTTTTTATTATTATTATTATTTTTAATTGTGTGTGATTATTTTTATTTAGAAATTATATATGACCACACACACACACATCTCCCTGTGCCCCATGTTGCAACATTTACCAGGCAATATAGTATGACATACTACATTAACACAGTGGCTTGACAATATACTACGTATTGTACATACTATACTTGTTTCATCTGCTGAAATCTTTCGAAATTACCTTCTGTCATGCCACTAAAATACCTGTAAGAAGCCCTCAAAGTCAGCTAAGGGAAAGGTTGGGCATTTTATCCCAGTCGGGGTAGGTACGGGGTTAGCCCAGACCGCAGGAAGTGGATAAAGAAAGGTAATGTGAACTGGGCAACAGGCGTGTGTGAAAGGAGGGGCGCTGGGGGCTTCGGAAGACGACTGGGGGCAGGAGAAAAGGACCTGACCTGACCTTCCCTCCTGCTGAGAAGGGCCTGACTCCTCATCTGAGCCACATCCAATAATAATGGACAGATACAATTATCCGTGCTGCTCAGAGCTGCTCAGAGCCCATGTGGGGGTGGGGGGGGGGGGTGCTGGCAATGATAATGCCCCGGGGAGGCGAAGCCTGCCCCCCCCCCAGGTGGCTGGCTGGGAGTGAAACATCCTTAAAGCACATGGTACTGCACGAGAACTAGGTTTAAGTGGCCAAGCATGTTCACACGTACGGGGAGTTTGTCTCCGCTTAGTGCTCACGTACATGGAGGAATTCAAGACGACAATGACCACATGCAATTCTGATTATATACATTCAAGATGCTGCTGCACGGATCGCCCTCTGGAGGGCTTTGCGATCCTGAACACAGCTACTCCCCAACCAGGAAGTGATGCTCCGAGTCAGGATGCTCTCCACGGCGCCCGAGTAGAAAGTCCGTAAGATGGTTGGAGAGACCCTGAACTTCCCCGGCTCTCGCTGGTGTTGCGGGTCGATGCTTAGCCCTTTTGGGTTGGGCTTGGATGTGAACAGTCCACGTCAGGTCCTCAGAAACGTGGACACCCAGTAGGAGTAAAACTCCTCACACGTTACTCAATTCAGTTCCAAATGGAGCAGGGAAAAGGGGAGGACAGACAGAGAGAATGAAGGAATGTAAGGCTGGAGATAATGGAGGAGAGGAACCAAAAACTCATGTAGAGAGAGAAACAAACCTTTGGGACTCAAGGTCGCCTGGCTAACCACCCCCCCACCCCCAACCTGCCCCAGGCATGTTAACATAATAGGAAAAGAGAGAGCAGGCCTGCTTTAATCAAAGATTAAAAGTCAAAGCCACACCCCATCAATGAGTCAATTGAAGGCCGCACCTATGATGATGTCACGGTTCGTAAGCCGCTTCCATGATGTCACGCTTCCATTCACCATTATTTGAGAACTTTGCATACCCTGCCATCTAGCTAGCCTGCCGCATGGTTACCTTTTCCAAAAGTGATCGATTCCTCCTTAAAAACCGCTATCATTCATGCCAAGAGAGAATTCCACAAAGGAACCTCTGACAAGGCTGACAATGATGTACGCAGATGTAAATTAAATTACAATATGGCCAATTAAGTGCTACATGAGCTTTGCGTCTGTCTAATTCCCCTTAAACCATGCGTTTAGTTGCCTAAGAGGGCTGGGGAATGGTGCTCCCCAGAGCAGACTGAGCCCCCGAGTCGATAACGGCGGGCCGTCCCGTAGGGTCCTGCCTAAATGCACAGCTTAACACTTCAGAACTGCCTGGACGGCCCTACTGTTCCGAGAGCTAAAAAGGACAAGCGGGGGGGGCCTGTCCGCAGATGGTCCCAGAGGGGGGAACGTTAATGGCGGCCATCTAATGCGATGTGTCACAGTAGCTGAGTCACGGCACTGAAAACGTCAATAAAACGCCGTCTGCATCGCATAGGCGTCCGTCTTGGGAAATGATCCCTCCTTTTTAGCTACTCTGCCACGCCCACAATTAGCCATATCTTTTTATTTTCCTCTTTTATCAATTGGATCTATGGGCTACGATAAGAAGCTAATGTCCGAGCCAGGGCTGGAGCTTAAGACCGGGTCACCTGGCACCCCAGGGATCCAACGGGTTAGTAGGCAGGCGAAATTCATCATGGGCGACTCCCGCGCTAAAATGAATTTATCATAAGGGACCCCAGGGCTGATTTTTAATCCCTGTCCAGCCCTGCTATTAGCCATCTGGGCTACTGCAGTAAAAAATGTAATCTGACATGCATTTTTTTTTTCTTGCTAGCCAGCAAGTGTTCCGTTTTTTTTTTTTTTTTTTTGTACTCGCCCTTTGTCTGGATCGCCTGCCCCGGGCGAGTGGGCGAGCTTAATTTCCAGCCCTGCCCTTAACCCCGAAAACTGCACCAGGGGTGCTGGATAAATGGCTGTCCGGGCGCTCATACCCGAAGCTTTACTCACCTGTATATGAGCGTGTGCGTCTCATAGGAGAACAAGGTCATATATCTGAAAACCAAAGCATTCCTCTGCAGCTGTACCTTTGTTTGCAAACAAATAGAGTATCATTATTTTTATTATTAAAAATGTAACCAAACAGGGTTCGCGCACTGCCTGCTGTGAACAAAGGGGGCATTCAAGGCTGTTGTCCTCTATTGAAGAGGAGTTTGAATCATATTCAGTTTTAGGAATTTGTTTGTTTGGTTTATATGAAAGAGGAAGCGAGGTCGGCTCTCAGCGAGGAATATCAGCCTTTCACGGCATTAAAATCTTAGAGACTCGGCTGTGCAACAGCTGAGATTTCAGGTATAAACTGCACGCTGACTGATTCTCAGAAAGTAATCCTCATATCAGTCACACATCCAGGGATGATGCGATTTTCCAGATTTGCGGCACAGTCAGACATACATCTGCAGCGTGATTTCTTAATCACATTTCTCCATTTCCAACATGCACCGAAATTCTAATAAAACAGAATATCAACACATTGCTAAAAAAACATAGAATGAAAATACGCTGTGTACCATTTGAGATCGACACCTGAAACGTGGAGAAGGACCACACACGTAGTGACGGAACAAGAGGGGGCCACAAGACGGGGGAGGGGGGTGGGGGGGAGCAGGGACATACAATGATTTCTACTTACCTGTTTGCTTTTGAATAACTCAGGTATAACCTGACGTTTTAAAAACTCAGATAAAATTCAAGCTCTTACTAATAACGTTTAATCGGTATGCGTTACATTATTTATCAGTACTTCTTTTTCGTGACTGTTAATTACGGCTGGGTCTCGTGTGTCAGACTGGGTCTCGTGTGTCAAACTGGGTCTCGTGTGTCAGACTGGGTCTCGTGTGCCAGGCTGGGTCTCGTGTGTCAGGCTGGGTCTCGTGTGTCAGACTGGGTCTCGTGTGTCAGGCTGGGTCTCGTGTGTGAAGCAGCTCCCAGCCATGTCAAATCCATGTGCTCTGTGCAGGAGCCTGGAGGTCTGTCCTTCACCCCCACTGCATATTCCTTTCCCCCGTGGAATTTAAGCCCCGACCATGACTGCAGGAGACACCTCTAAGTAACATGTTAATCAGGCACTAGTGGGGACAGCAACAGGGCCACACTGTAACACACTGCGCCGGCGGTAATGCATGGCTGGCTCCGTGAAGCTAATTATGCTAATCAAAAGATGTAGGGAAAGCGGATTACTGGGACTGGACAGCTTTTCTCATTTTACGATAGGCTCACCACTGTAAATATAGTAACAATAATAATACCTTTTATTTATAAGGGCCTTTCAAGACACTCAAGGACACCTTACAAACATGAAATCAACAGTCGCAATATAGAAGAAAAGAAAATATTACAGTTATAATAGAACCAGTGTTAATATAACACTGAATAAATATATCATGCAGAATAAGTGAGCTTAAGAAGATGTGTTTTAGGCGCGATTGAAAGGTAGGAAGAAAGTCGGTGTTATGAATGTCTTGTGGGAGACAGATCCGGAGACGAGAGCCCGCT
>JAODKE010000053.1:3219975-3232414 GCA_026779605.1 Mormyrus hasselquistii
TAGCAGTTTGATTGACATAAGTCATCCGTTCCACAAACCCTCAAGTAAGTCACATTTTACGTATGTTGGGTTTACCTTCCTACACCATACGAGACAAAACACATAAGCCAAAAATATACTAGTAATACACACTGAAGAATACAGATTGAATAAATGAAAAGACAAAGTGTACATTGACTAACAGTCATATGTTGCCTGTTTGTGTTAACAGTTTTGTAAATTTTGTATGCCTGATATTTTTTGCGTAAGTCCCGATTTTCGTACATCGAGAGCTGCCTGAGTGTAAAACAGTGGGGAGTGTGCAGTTGCCTCGTATATGCCGGGTTCGAGGCCTGAATCCCGCCACCTGTACTGTAGGTCCACATTTTCACTGTGTGTCATGTGACTTTCCTCCAGGTACTCTGAGTAACATTGGTGCTCGCAAACAGACCCGCGCAGAGATTTTGAGGGGGCAGGTGCTTCGCGGCGAAATTCAGCAACTGCATTGGGGGCGGGGTTCTCTTATAATCAGGGCCGATATTGTACACGCTTGTGTGATTTGTCATAAGGATAATTAGCAGTTGATATTTTCCATTTTCCAACTACCCATCCTCTAGCCATTTCTCACAATACAATTTGGGGCCCACTATTAGTTTAACGTTAAGAGAACAGCTTAATAGAATGAACGACAATCAATGCAATTTTCTGCACATACTGTTCATTCATTAAAAACAACGGTCTCCCTTCCTGTCGATGTAGTACATTCCAGAAACACCAATAAAAACCTTGAAAGTGTTTATGACACGGTGTAAAATATCAATATGCTGGAAGTACCTGCTCTCTGGGATTTTATGGTTCATGGATTCAAAGGACTAACAGTTGGAATGAAATTTATTTCGGGGCGTGGGTCGGCACTCACTTGGAGCTCACGCTTGGCTTGTCCCTCTAAATTTCACTCAGCCACTGAGGATCATTATTCATTTGGTTAGTCGGGCGCTTTTCAATAGACCTGTGCCTTTATTCATCTTGGGTCATTCAGGCCTATTTACTACAATTACAGTACGAGGCAAACAGAGGCACCCCAGAGCTTTTCTCCTGTTTTGTATACGGCCCAAAAAGATTTACGGAGGACGACTGCATGGTTCAAGAACAGGAGCAAGCTGTCGAGTGCAGATGAATGTTCCTACATTTCCTGTAATTATGACCTTTTATTCAGTCCATATAGTGATTTTTTTTTTCTTCCCCACAAGCACCGGCTTAATTTGATTAGAGGTAAACGCAAACGTTTTTTTTTTAAATAATTCTTTATTTGTTTCCGTAGAGGTCATACAACTCACTCTCGCAGAAGATCAAAGAGTGAGCATCTCCACCGTCACCGTGGGCCTCAGCACCGTGCTCTCCTGCGCCATCCAGGGGACACTGCGGCCACCGGTCATTTGGAAGAGAAACGGAATCGTCCTCAATTTCCTGGACCTGGAGGACATCAATGTAGGTTCTCGAACCTCTAATCCCATTTGTCGCTGCGATTGCCAGCTACACACACTAATCTAACGCTTTTCCTGGTAGCTTGTGTTGCATGTATGACAGTCTTCGGGGATTGCTAATTAAGGCATTCCCTAAAGATGACGCCAACAAGTCGGGCTTTTGATTCTAACAAATACCTGTTTAATTCACTTTGATATCTTAAATGAACTTGTTAGTCTTTTGTTGCTTGACTAAGAAGAACCCTGTTAGGCTTGCGCATCAAAGATTCCTCTTATTAAATGCAAACTCTGTAGATGCAGTAAATATGTATATACATATAAAAATATAATTACACAAAACATTGAGTTCTTCATTGCCATTTACAACAGATTCTGAAGACATTTTTCTGTGGTTTATGAAGTTATACTGTACTATAATACTCCAGGTCAGAGTCAATCTCCCAGCTGCCTAGCCATGATTTAGGATTTGTTTCAACAGTTGGTTGTTTTAATTTTGCCTTTCTGGTAAAGATCAATGCATGATTCTTCCTGGGACCCGAACCTTCAACATTCAGGATAAAAGGTCTGTGCCACTAGCTACCATGTGGCTTCTGATTATCGTTTGAAGTTACACCACAGTCACAGCGGCTATTTATTGTTAAACTAATATCAATGCATGAGAAGTCAGAGAGCGACATTCAACTACTCAGCTAAGTCAGCAACATAGGAAATGCGTCGGTTTCGATATACAGACCGTGCATGGTAATCGCAATAATTGGAGCCATGCTGTTTTCAGAAGCCCGCGGACCCACGTAACAGACGACTAATGAATCTGTGAGCGCTGCAGCCACTAATCAGCCTGAGTTAACGAAGCGTGTCCTGTTGGCAAGGCACTCACCTGACAGTGCGACCCTTGATTGCCTGATATAAAAAAAAAACTCTTTAATCACCTGTTAATGAATGGCCCTTTTGAGCATGGTCACCGAAGCCTCAAATGACGACACGTGTTGGTAAACAAGAGTGTCAGCAGGAGGAATGAATAAACAACTCAAAGTTCCTACGAAGACTTCTTCTGCTAGTGTATAAACGGTGCAGTGGCTTCTGACACTCGCACCTCGAACGCGTTAACAGACCTTCAGTTTTTTGACTAATAACACAATCAGGGAGCAGTCTTGTCGACAGCCAGTTACATGTTTAGAATTGGTGAGTGACAGGGAAGCAAGCCAATCAGCTATTAGCTGGGGTCAATGCCCCTGTGGCCATCAATGCTAATGGGCGGCTAATTTTCATGGACAATCTTTTGCAGCTTTTTACTGCAGCCTCATTTTAGGATCACGCGAGCAGCTCCACCACGGATATCTGAACAGAGTTTTGACTGAGAGGCTGTGCCGTCCTTGACAGCTCCTGTGGAGCGGTTATCTACTGTAAGCTGGCTCAAGGCCATTTCGGCGGTTTGATGCGGTCGGACAAACACGCTCACACTCAATAATCTCCCCTGACGTCCCGAGTCCCCAGATGAGGTTTGTTCAAGGGAAGGCAGTACATGATGCAAGGAGCACTGCCCAGTGTCGGGGTCCTAACACACCCCTGCCTGATCCTTCACAGCGCTGAAACGAAAACAACAACAACAAAACGGCTGTCACGAAACGTCGCTTGTATTAACATATCAGCTCGGCTTTCGTTCGTCTGCTGATCCTTCAGACAGAGGGGCCAACCTTATCATTAACCAATGATATGTTTTTAATTGGTGAGTGACAGGTGCAGGGCACTCCAGGGGCCAATCGGCTTTCAGCTAGGGCCAGTGGCCTCACCCAGTACATGCCTATGGTACACAGTGAAGCCACAAATACCAATCTTCCATGGTACTGCTACAGGACCTCTAATTTTCTCTCCTGGAGATCCGAAGTGTCTTTCATTCAGGTCTTCTTCTCCACTCACCCCTGCACCTTAGTCGCATTTTACTACTTTGTTTATAACTCCCTTTGGAGCGGCAGCAGATCATAACTATACCCACCTTCTAGCCACATGTCCTGGACAGGTTCGCTGGGAGAGACCCAGGGCCGATCCAAGCCGGTAGAGGCCGTGAAGTCGGTACACACTGGATGGGATGGGCCCATTCCTGAATGCATCATTTCTGATTGTGATTTTAGCACATATGGACCCAAACAAGTCTATCTCAAAATGTATAACTTACTGCTACATTTTAAAAAAGCATTACTGATGTATTAATATTGCACTAATGCTGTTCATTTCTAAGTAAATTAATCTGCTTTATTTAAGCGGCTGAAAATGAAAGATTTGCTCAGTGGCCGTAATGCTTGGTGAAGAACAGGCATGTCTAAGCGATGACCTATAATGCTGAGTAGGGCCAGCCACCCCAACGGGCATTTCAACAGCAGGCCTTTGGTGTTAAGGTGCCTGCCGCGGATGGCTGACTCCCACGCATTTAAGCACGATCTCATCCCTTAATCCCCTTAAACCCCAGCCGGGAAACCCCCGGGTGAGTCGTGCATCCCGAAAAACAACAACTGGCCTCATTAATCACACTAATGCGCTTTTTATTTTTAACTCTTCCTATATATCAGGATGATTGAGCTGGATGTCAGGGCTCGAATCTCCCTACCGTTCCGCTGGGGTCGCATGGTAAAGCGTGGCGATCGATTGGCCGGTGGTCACATGACTTTCCCGCCGGCCCCTCCCCCATCCCCCTTCTCTTCATTAGGACTTTGGTGATGACGGCTCCTTGTACATTACCAAAGTGACGACCATCCACATGGGCAATTACAGCTGCCACGCTTACGGATACGAGGACCTCTTCCAGACACATGTGCTGCAGGTGAATGGTTAGTAATGGAAGAGGTGGGACTCCATGTTCAATCCAGTCACAATCGGGCACAAAGTTGCTAGAAATCCAAAGGCTTTAAGAATTAAGAATGCCAAATCACAGACCTACCTTCCCCTTTTTCTTTTACACGCAGAAATTGTTTCGTAATTCCATTGTTGCGTTTTCTTGGCAACACCTAATATAGTAGTACACGCTTACTTAATGCATCAATTAACCAGGAACTAAGTGTTAATTATGTATTGATCCCATGTTTGTTCATCGTTAATCAATCATAACGGTTCATGCAGTTACTGCATTTGTTCATAACTTGTACTTCAGTAGTAACTGGGTCACTAAGTTACTTGTGGTCCGTCAAGTAAATTGTTACTTTTTTTAAAATCTGATTTTTTTTTTTTTTGATATTATGTTAAGGAACCGGAAGTATGAAGACGACTTTGTGTCTAGACAACTGTTTTCCGCTTAAATTTGTGATCTTACATGCATTTTTCACCTTTTATCCCCAGTGAACCTCTCCGAATGAAATTGACACTTGCTTCTGATATGTTTGCACGAAGGCGAATTTGTTACAGATTACCCATAACCTCACTCACAGCTCTCTGTCCTGCAAAGCATGGCATCACATTATAGTCGGACACAAGACTAGAAGAAGCAGAGTCAACTCCATTTTCTGTTATGCTGAAGTGAGACAAACCACGTTACTTAGCTACGTCAAATGGCTAGTGGCTAGTGGACCGTGGGAGGCTTTAGAAAATGATTTGCGTAAGACTTCGGGCTGAACCGTGCAATTACCAGAATTCCCCCATTGCCGGAGGTTCAGGAACAGTTTGTTGCCTGTAGAGAATCGATGATGGTGATCCAGAAGTACCACATTCACCACTCACCATCAAATACATAATACAAGCGATTTCCGATAGCGAAAATATTTGGAATTAGCCGGCATGAACAGGTGAAATTGTTCTCGTTTATGAAGTGTTTTTTTTTTTTTGCTAATTGAAAAACTCTAAAGCTACAAGAGAAATAAGCCCTTCGGCCAATATGTTAAGCAAATATAATTTTTACAAAAACCAGGTTTTCTACCTTTATGATTACCGGGCCTCAGTTCTTGGTTTTAAAGTATTTTCATGTGTGAATAATGCAAAAATATTTGCAAACCATTATGCAGATTAGTACTGTTGCCCCTTAGCTCACAGTTTGGGTCGAGTTTTATACTGTAGTATATTTTTCTTTCTCACTCATCACACAATAAACACAATATTACCATTTTCATTTATTAATTTATCAACCAAGTTCCGCAGTCCCAAGTTAAAGTGGGTGAACCAACCACTTGAATACAAAGTCTAAGTCACTGTGGACTCAACTGGTTGGCCATAACAGAATCTTGCTCTGGGGGTAATGTTAGTTGAGGTGGGTGCCGGTCGGCTGGTTGGGTCTCTGATGCCCCCCCTTCCTGTGTGTGCCCAGTGCCCCCAGTCATCTTGGTGTACCCAGAGACGCAGGCACAGGAACCCGGGGTAGCGGCTAGTCTGCACTGCTATGCCGACGGGATCCCGAATCCCAGCATCGTGTGGCTCAAGAACGGCATGGATCTGCAGCCCCGGCTTTCCAAGCAGCTCTCTGTCATAGGTAAGGCAGCGTCTGGAGCCTCTGAAGAACATCTCCAAAGGTTCAGTCCAGGTCCGAAGGCGTTTTTTTTTTGTTAACCTTTCATCGGAGTATTGCACAGTACTCTGTAGGTGTGTCACGTAACATTGGGCATCTTTGTTTTGCTGTTGGCGTTGTGAGAGTTAACAGCTGCCCTGGCGTTAACAAAAGAGTCAAAAATACACCATAAGTCAGGTATTAAAGAGGTTATGACCTTATATCCTGAAGGTATCTGGTGTGAGTTCCAGGGTGGACCCTTCTGTTCCCGCTTTGAGTAAACATTCCCCCCGTGACCTGTATCAGAGGGCAGTTTATGGGCTGTGCGTGGGTCATTACCTACTGTAATAGCCTGTTATCTTCTATGAAGTTTATCACTTAAGTGTCTTAGAAAAGCTTCATAGGACGCCATGTTACAGATATGGACCTCCACACACTCCAACAATGATATCGTTTTTGCTATTTCTCTTTCAGTCGCACCCAGAACAAGAATTATCACCTCCGTCATTGTCATTTACTAGAGTTATGATGACCCTGCAGTGGATAAGCAGTTACGGCAAATGGATGAATGAACGCTGATTGGAAGTGTAGCAGTTCCTCAGTGTTAATGCGGTGGTCTGGCACAAACAAATACATCGAAATAACAGCTTAACACTATCTTATTAAACCATTTCTCTTAGGCGGATTCCTGCATGCAAACGGAGATAAACTGGAGCCGTGAATCTAAACAACATTCTTCTGTAAGATGAGTGGAGAGATGATAAGCATTAGATATAGACACCATCTTGGGTATTTAATTAGAGGTGTTTTTTTTTTCTGCCGAGATAGCGCTAACTGTAAAGTGATGCTATTTATTTCCTTCCTTCCGAGGGTATTTCTAAAAAAAAGTGTATGAATATTTATCGGGAATTGCAACAAAGGAGGCAGACGATGGCTCGCAGAGTGGTGGCGGAATCGGCGAGCATTACCGACTTTCCCCGGCATTGCCGCACTGTTTTCGAAGTTCACTCTTTAGCTGCAGGGGGGTGGGGGGGGGGAGAGGATGACCCCACTTTAATATGTGACTGCGCCTCTCAATGTGCACATGGGTTATGGAGACGTCCCAGTCTAGGTGCGCCACTTTCAAAGAGGAGAAACAAGGGACGCCCCCCCACCCGTGGGGGAGGGGGGGGGGGCATGGGGGGCTGCCGACTCTATTCGTCATGGTCAATGTGTATTTATGGTCAATTCCATTAGTATTTTTTATCATCTAATTGTATCTCAAATTCATTCACATCATTTTTGTGATGTGAGACTCATCGTTATCGACATGGCTTGTATATTCAGCAAATAACCTTTTCACAATTGTTCTTAGAATCAAATTAGAACTCTGTTTTAATCAATTTCAAGTCAATTCCAAAGTGTAGACTCAGAGATTCTGCAAAAAAAAAAAAACCCAGCATACACGAGCATGACCAGCATATGTTGTACTTCTGTGCTGGTGGACCAGTGTCACATGCAGGTAGACCAGTACCAAACCAACACTAACTTGCATAGACCAGCAAGGGAAATATGCTGATCCAATACTGTTTTTTTCAGCATACATCAACGTTTGGTTTATTCTGGGTTGGGTTAATGTTGAGACAGGCCCCCTGCTATCCTTGAATTGAATCATTTTCAGAAACCACAACCTGCCCGTTGTCTAAAAGGCAACGACGTGCCACTGAAGTACCAGCCGCCCCTTTTCCGCGGCAATTAAAAGAACAGACGCTCTGCGCGACGTCTGCGTTCAAAGCGCAGCTCATTCCGCCCCGAGCTGGAAATGCCTTCCAGAAGCATCCGTCAGCTCACGCGAGACAGGAGAGCTGAGAAAGCAAAAACTGCGATGAGAGACGGAATACGACGACGTGTTCCGTCGCACGTACCTGTTGCATTTGCCATTTTTGACGTGTGAAAACCATTCTGGCTTGGGCCCTTTTGAGCGAATGCGTGTGAAGAGTACCGTAAGGTAATCAAGCAGGGCGCCATGTGGGAAAAGGGGATTTCAGAGGGTTTGCATGACATTCCTTCCCAGGATACACTGCTGCAGACATTGTCAGAGAACAATAACATAACCCCAACTGTTCGAATTCAAGTAGCTCCCCCGCAAGTCTCATTGTTCAGTACAGACGCAGTTCAAAGGTGCTCGGTTCATGAGGGGGTGACGGGACCAAGCAGGACCCTCTGCCTGCACCTCTGAGAAGTGGCCTGGTGAAGTGGTACAAAATTGCCAAGGAGTGGGGTGGTCTTTTTGAAGTCAATTTTTTTGAAGTGCGATCGACGTGTCACCTTGACAGCAAACGGCAGCGAGCTGCACATCAGCAGTGTGCGTTACGAGGACACCGGCGCCTACACCTGCATCGCCAAGAACGACGTGGGCGTGGACGAGGATATCTCCTCCCTGTTCGTGGAAGATTCGGCCAGGAAGACGCGTGAGTTTGAACGGCCTGCCCTATACATCCACTAGATTTACGCCATGTTTACATTTATTCACAGTGGGCAGGGCCTACGCTTTGAAGTTCTGTTGTGCAGTGCCACACTACTGCCTGGTTTTCTAAAGGAAATATCTATTTTAAAGCAAAATGAGATGACTTCTAAGTTTAGCTTTGTGTATTCCCTTGACTGGGAGATTGTGCAAAACAGACAGGAACTGGGACATAAACCTCAGGGAATCATGTTGTACACATAGAAGAATAGAAGATTCACACATAATCTTTTACACAAACCACACCACAATTATTTAACGTCCTCAGGATTTGTTGGATTGTTGGATTGGTGAGGTTTGGTGGTATATAAGTGGACACACACTCACAATGAAAGCAATTTCCGTCTGAAAGCTTAGCTATGTTTTACGTATTCGGATCAGGGATGCTGTAGTACACATCAAACTACCGATGGAGGAAATGACATCAGAAGAGTCATCAGTTGATGGAGATTTTTATTGGTCGTTAGGCTGTGCATGATGAAATAAAAGCTAAAAATGCATTTTTGTTCACACTTGACTTGTGACAGTGCAGCACCGTCTTCACTAGGTGACGCCAAACGTGGCCTTCTTTAAAGCCCTAATCTTCCATTACTCAAAAATGACGTTTTTATATGTTTATTTTTTGTTTTCTCTTTCATTATTTACTGGCACCACGACGCTGCAGTTGCAAACATACTGTGGCGACAGGAAGGTACTGAGGAAACCGTTGGTGTTCACCGACCATCCGTGTCTGTCTGCTTCAAAGTCCATGTCCATTACATCACAATCACCGTGCCCTCTGAACAAATATCAACAAATAAATAATCAGCAAATTCCATCACCCCAAATTTTCCTAGTCCGGTAATTTCAAGGTCAAGTGCTGTCACAAAAATGTGTTTTCAGCTTTTATTTCTATATATTTTGTTTACCTACTGTTACTTTTCTCGCTCGTGGTATAAACTCCGGCTCGTGGCTTGAGGCTGCCGCGTATTCATCTGAACAGCTAGACGGCTGACAGACAGCAGATTGTCGCTTTAGATGGCTGCCCGCACTAAATGACAACACCTAGCTTTTCTTTACATTCACATAACCCGGGAATTGCCCACTAGCGTAAAGCTGAAAACACCTTTGTCACAGTACAGCCTTTCAGTTAATTGTACAGTTTGTCCCATAGAGATTGACCTACTTGCACCTCCTACAGGGAGCCTCATACCTGCACTCCAGCTGAAAAGTGGGCTTTGTTTTTATCTAGTTTCATCATTTTCTACGTTTAAGTTTAGATTTTCTCTTTTGCTGTCAGTTTGTTCATTGAATCGAGTTGCTCATCAATGGACCATACATTTAATATCCTCCCGTGATCAAACTGGAAGAGTGCAGTGTGCTAACTGGTTTTTTTCCTTGCTTTTGCTTCTCCGTTTAGGGCTGAGTGTTGGAAACATGTTCTACATCTTCTCCGACGAAGGGATCACTATCCTCCAGCCCGGCGACTGCGAGACGCACAAGCACATTAAGCGCACGGACAGGATCGTGGCGAGCTACGTGAGGGATCCCCTGAAGTTTCATTGCTTGGGGGATTAACCACTAACAGACATTAGCGCCAAAGCTACCGGCGTCCTCCCACTGAACCCCGGCCTCCCCGGCCTCCTCCTGAGGCTCTCGCACGCCAGCTGTGCTTAGCGTTGCTTGTTTAGCGTTGCTTGTTTGCAGGCTCCTTTGGTCCCCATAGCCCCCTATTTCAGAGGGAGTTTAGCGTTTATTGAGGCGCAACTGAATATTACACTCAAATCCATTTCATCAGTGAAGCACCAGGAAAGATCTCTCAAATGGACCAGGGGATTTAATATAGCCCAAGTTACTTGTTTCTTCAAGAGATCCGAGTTTCACAGTCCTGAGTAATTGTAATAGGGTTTTGCATAAAGTCAATGTTGCATGTAAAATCGCTAAGCCTGTCCGTGCTTCAAACAGCAATTCCTCTACTGCGCTGTCTTGACGCAGCAATGAAAATGCCCTCTTTTTTTTTTTTGGTTTGTCCCTGCAGGAGGAAATATGTCCCAAAGCAGAAGGCGACTCTCCTCCGAGGTGCGTTTGGGCCTCTGCCGTCAGCGTCAGGGACAAGTACATCTACATCTCACAGCCCCTTCAAAGCAGACTGCTGGTGGTGGACACCCAAGCCCAGAAGGTCGTGCAGGTGGGTGGCCATTGTCTTCGTTCATTAATGTCACCACTCACGGTTTATCTGCTGTTGTTTTGTCTTCGGGGCTCGTGGGGGAGTCAGCGAGGGCCATTATGTTTGTGTAGACTGAGCAACAGGAGGAGATGGGTGGGCTTTATTTCATGAGAGGGGCTATTTTAGGGGTGAGGCTACGAATCCCAGGTCCCTTGTCAAAAACCATCTACGTCTGGGTTCCCATCACAATTATGGTGTGTCAGATTTTGAGCGAAAACACCCCAAATGCCTAGGGTACCTCGGTGTAAGTACGTCCGGCTGGTGATGGATTACTCGGTTCTGCAGTCTGGACGACGGCATTACCCCTAGCTGAACTCTTCCCCCGGGTTCCTCCCTCCCAAGGTGGTGGAGACGGACCCAGTTCCAGTGAAGCTCCACTATGACAAGTCGCACGACCAAGTCTGGGTGCTAAGCTGGGGAGATCTTCGCAAGACGCGTCCCACCTTGCAGGTCAGTGCTGGTTCATCAAGACCCGAGGCGACCTTTTGGTTATGGACGTAGGCTTGTAGATCCGCTGTCGTACCTTTGAGAAGGCTGTCAAACATGGACCATTTTAGTGAAAACCCAGCTGTGTAAACTGCCCAAGACTTCAACTGCAAAATGTATTATTGTACTAAGATATCTGTTAAGCAATGGTAATAAACATTTATTCTTTGACCAAAAATTACAGATATCATTGCAGAATCTTCGTGAAAGGTCATGAAAGTCATAATGAATGGAATACCTGAGATTGTTTTGCATTTATATCAGACCAGAATATTAAATATGATGGGTTCTTTTCAGCACACAGTTGATGTTGAGCATCAACTTAATCAAGCAAAGTTAACTCTGTCCTTGACAAATGTATGTGATTTTCCTTTTTGGGACATTGCGTTCATTTTTATGTCCACGAGATTCCCAGTGTCATGCCGAGAATGGAAAAATCGAGGTGTTTATCATGGTATCAGGATTGAACAAGCCCCTTGAAACGAACGATGAATAGACCGACCAAATGGAGACAGTCAATAATGACAACTGAAAGGTGACATATTTGTTATTTGAGAGAACTTGCCTTGAGACAGACGCAAAGATTGCTACACTTCGTGCTCTCAAATTACTGTACAATACCTGACTCAGATATTGAGTAAACAAATGCATGTAAAATTCTGAGCACTAAATATCATGAAGAAGTTCCTCTCTTAGGTTCTGTCACATGGAATCCAAAAATTAGATTGTTGCTGTGTTCCCAAGTACTGTTGCATGAGTGTCTGGAGATTTAGAGAGAACATTATCACCATGTGTTTTGTGTGTAACGGCCAGCCGGATGGTAGATGGTGAGTAACTCCCCCACCACCACCACCACCAGTGTGCTTCTTTAGGGTTGTGTGAACAAACCTCACCCAAGCACCGACCACAGGTGCGCAGTTTTGTTTTTACACACAGGTGTTGGGGGGGGGGGGGGCATTGGCAGAGGACAAATTACACCTTCACCACCAAGGACCGAGTTGCACTTCCACGAGACAATCCGCCCTCCTCCCCCCCTTTCTCTGAAGGAAGAATCCGGTTAACGTAACATATCATAAAGTCCCTTCTCAACACATTGTAATAGGGAGCTTCCTATTAACAAGGGAGTCTGCCTCAGTGCTTAGCCAAATTCTCCCCGTTCCGTGACCTTAATCTGCCAGCCGTTCCTTACCTTGAATGGGAGGGGGGGGGGGGGGGCATCAAGTCCCACAAAGCAGGAGGGGAAGACCTAGGAGAAGGTCCTCCATCAAACAAGGAGGATTTTATCCTCATTTTATTCATTTTTAGGGGCTAGAGAAGCG
>JAODKE010000053.1:3232514-3249397 GCA_026779605.1 Mormyrus hasselquistii
TGACCTGGGGTCTCTCAAGTGATTTCAGCTTTGCCTATTAACTGAGAATACATATTACATGCACTCGATGTGTCGCATGAGTTTCAGAAGTGCCACTTTCATGCAGTAAACCTCACCGACTGACAATACTTTAAAACATGGCTTATCTTAAAGGCAAATCTCCCCCTTCTTATACTAAAGTATCTCATAGCGTCTTTTGTCTGAAGATGCCAGAGTGGAGTTAAAGGCGGCGCGAATGAAATCGGACAACACACACTCTTAGTGGATTGACTCTGCACACAAAGCGGGCCCTCTTGACACTGGACACGCTGTCAGCGAGGCCGTTCAGAACGTCACACCGTATAGTCGTGCCGAAAAGTGAACGACCTTCTCCTCGCGTTTTCGCGGACGTTGAGACGACAGCAATGTTGTCAGGTCTCCAGAGGTACTCCAAGTCCACAAAGCACCGGTCTAGATCTAAAACTGCAGATCCTGCTGAAGAGTTACCATCCCAAAAAGGGCCATAATGTCAAGGAGAGATTTGCACTCCGTCGCTCTCCAAGTCACCTCTCGTGCTTGACAACCAGTCTGTTGTCACCGTTGGGTTTTTGTCTTCTCATTCACCTGCAGTGGGGCATCTGCACAAACAGAAGAGAACTTTCCAAGTCACAGCAGAAATGAAACACTCTCTGAGGATGTGCTATGATATGCTGTAGGGGTTCTTTCACGAGTCACGAGTGCCGATTCTCAACAATATGTCAGAAGCGCTTAGAGTACGTGCTAATCAGCGTGCGTGGCAGTGCACTTCCCTGCGGGTTATACTATCAGAAAGAAACATTGCACGATTTTTCTCTTTTAAGGCTTTCGACTGAAAATCTTGGGTGTGGCGTCGCTTAAACATATCAGCATAAACATCGTGTTTTGTAATATACTTCCTTTTAACAATTGTATGGGTAATTTCATTTCAGTTTCTGCATCAGTAAACATCCATCCATTCTGGATACCGAAGCACCTTCCAATTATCTTGTGGTGAAGAAGCCAGACGGAACACAAGGATTGTCATAAAGAAAACGACCACATGCATTCTTAGTGGATTGATTTTGTGTTCAAACTGGGCCCTTTGGACACTGATCCATCCATCCATCCATCCTCTGTAACCACGTGTCCCATTCAGGGTTGCAGGGGTCTAGAGTCTATCCTGGAAGCTATGGGTACACAGCATGGAACAAGCCCTGTCCGACAGTTACTATGATGAGTATAAATACGTGTAACACTTTACTTGAGAGGGCACAAATAATGCAGTAGTAACCCTTACCTAATGTATTAATTAACCAGAAGCTAAGTGATAGTTACTTGATGATCCCAAGTTCATTCATCATTAATCAATCATACCGGTTCAAGTATTTCATGCAATTACTGTATTTGTTCACAATTTGTACTCAGTTACTGGAGTTACGTGTGCCCCCTCAAGTAAAGTGTTACCATAGAACCTTCTGGAATCGGATAACCCAGTCAATATGTCGCTAATCAATATTGTCAATGCAGTGCGGTAGTCTGAGATGGGTATCCGTCCAGGAAATGTGCTTGGCTTCATGTTGTGGAGTTGTTGCTTTCAATGAGCCATTAACAGAAACACTGAGCAACTGCCCGCCAGCATGTCAACAGCTCATCTGCGCTCCACTTTGGAACCTGAACATGAGCCTTTCCTAAATGGAAAGCCGGAGCCAGGCATGCGCTGCAACTTCAACAGCTTTATAAAGACTACAGGGGCTTTTATTTTCACTTTCACCTGGCGATGATGGCTTTGAGGTACGCTCCTCTAGGAACACCATTGTTGCCAGAAATGATCATTTTAAGTGTGAATGATTCTTCGGGAGCTGAGCATGGTCACAGAAAATCAGCCAATGAAGTGGTGATGCAAAGAATTTGAGGTTTTTATAGTGTTTTGAACATTATAAAGAAATCTTGATTGCTGGTAAGTCATTTCAGTAGAGGGAAATCTCTGTGGGTGTCATTTATGAACCCTTAATGTCAAGAGAAGCAAAAGTTGGACAAATGTTGACAAATGGGGTTTATTTTAACAATTTCAGAAATTGAAAATAATGTTACTGTTTGAATTGTACCACTAGTGTACAGATATCAGGAGGGGGCATTTTTGCCTGAATATGTATCAAAATAGAAATCTTGGTTTTATGATACGCACAAGATATGTGAAGTCTGAACAGTCAACAGGCAAATAAAAAGGGAATAACTCTAAAGCCTGTAAACGGCTAACAAACAAGTTTTCCTACACAGAATTCCTCGTGAAGGCTTGTTAAATTTATAATGAACATCTTTGTTTCCGAAAAACACCCCCTCCTTAAACTTCTTAAGCTGCTTCTCACAGACACAATGATGAACAGCTTCTCGCCGGCTGCGATCTGATTTCATGTCTTTGATGGCTTCTTAGGGAGTACAGTACGGTTACAGAATGACGTACGTCAGAACCTGTTCGAGCAGAACAATCTTATCATTCAAGCACCGAAGACGACAAATCAGTACAGTTATCAAAGTCAAGAGCCCACAAGAAAAGGGTTCCATTTAAAATAAAAACAAACTGACAAAATATACCCAGGCTCACACATCCTAGTTCACATGAAGCTGTCGTACGATCAAAACTATTTTTAAAACGCTTTTTTTGTTACTAACACTCCGTAATAAGAGCTTCTCTCTGCGTGTGACAAAAAAGGATTAGTGTATCTTGTCAAGTTAATTTTTCACAACGCTTCATAGTTTTATCATGCGGACGTGAAAGAGGAGAGTGTTAATTAGGTTCACAAATGTGGCATTCATGTAGCCGTCTGCTTAAGATTCTGAAATCAAACCACAAATAAAGAGGAATTAACCAGTAACACGATGCGTAACGCTACAGAAAGTCACACAATAAATCGCATGCTGTTTTAATTTAAGGTTGTTTGTGCAGAACCATTAGCTCTGGAAGGGAGTTCAAATTTATATCACGTCAACATCTACAGATTATGGCTGACATCTGTTCAGAAAGTCTCACAAAGCGGGTGTAGGAGTCGCCGTTTCACTCCCAATTTTATTTTTCCAGCAAAATACCATTTTACCGCCGCATGAGGTACTCGCTGGTCTAAGGAGAGAGAGAAGGTTAGGCCAAGGACTTCCGGGCAAGAACGCACACCATCTCTGGGAGAAGGTAACTCACAGTGATCTGATGAGTGAGGTCCCCTACACTGTTTCCCGTTAACTCTGCCCGGCAGCGATTAATCTTACACGTACCGTGCTCCCTGTCTGCTCAAGCATGTCATGGGTGAGGGTGACAGTGGGCACAAGCTCCGCGCGGTGCGTGACGGAGTGAAGGGCAGGCCCGTAGACGCCTTCGCTCAGTTAGCATTGCCTCTAGCCACGAGTCACGCGGCTGGCTAACAAGACTAATGGAGACCACCAGATGGCTGGCTGCATCAGGGACGAGGTTTCACTGAAGGGGAATTTCAGACCTGCGAGTTTTGTTTGGGTTCATGGTTACTGTCTACGCTTATAAATGCCACACCACTGTTTTTCTTTAGCGTGTGTATTTTGTTAGTAGAGTTACGCAAACCCGTAACATTATTCCCTCGGCGTAGATTTACAACGGTCAAGTTCAGCCGTTCCCCTGCGTTGCAGTCTGTCAGCAACATCTCAAAAATCTTTACCTTTCATCCCCGAATAACAACCTATAATAATAAAAATAATAAAAATCCGCACATGGCGGACTTGCCGCACTTTTGCAAAAGAGAAAAAAAAAGAACGAAGAAAAAAGTTCTTCAGTGCATGTTTGTAAAAAGTTAATTAAACTAAAATCCCATCTTAAAAAGTGGTTATGCTGCAGTGGGGGGGGGGGGGGGACTGTGGGAAAATTAGACCTGGTAACGGGCTAAACAAACCACAGGTGTGTTTATGTAGGTTTAATATCAACTCTTACAGGCAGATGTGACAAGATGTCTGATTTTTTTCTTTCCACTAGAGGAAACATCACGACCCAGGACCTAAATATGACCCATATTTACTCTCCCCCAGGACATTAAATTCTTAATCCTAACCTTTATGGGATGTGCGATTCACGGCAGAGTTAGGTGTAAGGTGTTCATCTTACAGCAAGAGATGAAAGTGAAGATTGGGGCTAACTTAATCCCTATAAATAATTTAGCCTCACGCCTCCAGACCAAGATGCATAAAATATGGCGTCATGTGGGAAGGGGGCAGAAGTGACGCAGCACGGGGCACTCCGGTATTCTCTTTGGGGCTGAACCTTTCCGACCAATCAGACGTTCCTCGTGAATGCGTGGTGTGGTGGGGCTAAAAATGACATCGGTTTCAAAGTGATATGGAAGTTTGGCAACAATTTAAAGATAAAAACGTTCTTTGAGCCAAGAAGATTTCGTATAAAAGTTGTTTATTCCCTTACCATTAGCAATTTCTGTTACTTTGTAATAGACAAAGTTTTCTTGAATTTTGAATAAAAACTGAATTTACGAAATCTGTCTGCCCCTGCTGAAGGTACGTTGGTTTCTTCCCGATCACCCCGAGCAAGTGACTGTGGAGCAATCCATCGCGGGGGCACTCTTACTCTTTCTGGCTGTTCATTAGCAAGCATATAATGGGAAATTAGCACTAAATAGTCAATTAATTACATCATGTCAGACTGGGAACCAAACTGCAGGGAAAATATTTATTGAATGTAATATATCTTGCGACGCTTCGAGATGCTCAATGTGGAATCAGGGAATTATACCAACAGACAAGGTCCAATGATGTAAAACAGCACATTACAGCGGAATATTTCTTGAATGACTGGGTGGGCATTTTAAGCAGACAGAAGCAGAAAATTAAGGTGCATATATTAGATGCAACACAGCTCGTTTTTGTAAGCTAAGTGCTCGTGTATTATGCGGTTTCCAGTGGGTGTGATGATGCTGTATCTTCTTCTTTTTGACCTAGAGTGATAATAAAATAGCTAAACATCCCAAAAGGACTTTCCGAGAGAGAAAAGTCAGGCGCCCACAACTGAATCCCATCTACAGCACCTTCCTCACGTGAACCCAGCATGGGCGTGCAAGAGGGAGGCGTGCGAGGCGAGGTGTGAACACGCGCCCCGTTTGCCTGACAGGTGAAAATGTATCCATGTGATTACACGAGGATCCCTGACGTGCAGTGAGATGAGGGCTGCCCCCAGCCTCGTGCAAACAGACCTCGACCTTTTGAAAGGAGAGAGGCCAGATCGCACCTGTAGGGGGCGCTGTTCTGCGACAGGTAGCCATTTAAAAGGGTCTACTGTACTGATAAGGTTCAAGCGTTTACAGTCATTTGCACAGCAAACAGTCTAGTACACTATGCAATGAAAATCTTACTCTGGATTTCCTTCAGGGAGGGGCAATTCTGGGATTTGATACTTATGAGGGGGCGGAGGGGAGGGCTGATGAGACAAAAATTACTAAACGGATATAAAATAATAATTTTTCTGGGTGGCTGAAATAAAAAAAATAGGGTGGCGAATCGTCTATGCATTCCAGCCACTGGTAAACACAACTTCACAACTTCAACACGGATCCAAATTAAGTCCCTTCTCCAAGCAGCTGCCAGAGGAGACACGCCTTTTTTCCAACCTTGCGCTTCTTGCGGATGTCCCCGGCGCAATGGCGGCGAGACGTTTCCGACAGCTGGCGCATGACAGCCTGTCTGGAACAGCGTGTGAAAACAATGGGGGATGAATGGGGGGGGGGGGGGCATCAGTCATCAATCAATCATCCCTGTGGCCCAAGTCATGAGTCACTTCCCGAGCTGAAAAGCACCAACCCGCAAAACCGGCAACTTAACAGACTCCGCTTAGTGTCTGTGCCACGTCTGACCATCCTGTTGATGACACATGTCAGAGAGCGGGACGGAGCCGTGCGGGAAAGCCTGGCAACACACAGGCATCCTGTCTCGTTGCCATGACAAAGCATCAGAGGGTGGAGAGAGAGAGAGAGAACGGCGAACGTGACAGGATGAGCGAGCGTGACGAGGCGATGTATCGCGGCGCGGATCAAGGGGGCAGGCGCATCAGCGGCGACGCGGCTCGCAGCCGGCAAACACTGACAGCTGCTTAGCGTCACGTCCACGAGGCCCTTTCCCAGGACGGCTCTTTGGGGCAGCACTGTCACCCACGAAATAGCCATCGCACCGGGGAGTGGTGCAGTCTCCTCTTGGTGAGACAGCTATGCATTCTGGGTAATCAGATTGATGGAATCAGTTTTTCCTTTGAGCCCATTTTCAGGCAGGGATGTGCCATTATGGAGGGTGGGGATGCGGAAAATTATCACCGTGACATTTCAAGGTAGCATTTCTCAACCCAGTCCTGGGGGACCCCCAGACAGTCCACATTTTTGCACCATCTCAACTCCCAACCCAATCAAAAAGACCTGGCTTGGGTTTGTTGAGAGCTGGGAGTGAGCAAAAACATGGACTGTCTCGGGGCTCCCCAGGACTGGTTGTGGAAACAATAATTTAAGGTTTTCTTTGGCTTTTTTTTTCACAGCCAGGTGTAACATGGCTCTTTGCGGGGGCCTCGCAATTCTCTCCCAAACCCTGTCGATTAAAGACAGAGGAAGACTTGTGAAGCTATTTCTTTCTCTCTCGTATTCGGCAAACTCTCTCCGGCAAACAAGGGCATAGCTGGAATTTCTGGGCCCCCTGATGAAATTTCACCTTGGGCCCCCTGCTAGAGCTGCCACCCCCTGGTAATAAAACTTGTTGGCTGGGGAGGCGGAGTCCCCCACAGTAAAATTTTCCATTTATTGCATAATGTTCCCTGAACTTATAAATAGCATACAGTTTCGTAGTCGACTTACGATCGCAATCGGTTCCAACTGACTGAATGTAAGTCGGCCCTTTATTTTATATGCAAAAATGATCATATGTATAGTATACTGTATAATAAAATTATATTGTCTTTAAGTCATATTGTTTGGAGTTTTTTCAAACCTTTTTAATCACCATTTTCTTAGTTCATTGCTGCTGGAAGTTGGGGCAGAAACAGTCATACAATCACGTTGGGCGACACTCGCGCTGCCAGACACGGCCACATGTCTGCGGTCTCGGAACCGTCGTAAAGTCGCTGTCAAAGACCCTTATAGTGCTGAGCCCCCTGAATCGGTCACGGATATCCATGTTCCTCCAAAGCCCCTGTCCACAAATACAAAAAAAAAAAGCATCTCAAACACAAAGATACCCGATAAGGCCGTCGTTCTGCATCTGGTCCATGAATCGCATGTGTTTCCATTAACAGGTGATCACCGTTCGCGTGGCGCTGACACGGACCATCGCGTGCGGACGAATCTCCCTCCCGGCAGCCCCGGGGGGTCACGACGCTGCCAATTCACCACGCAACTCAGAGCCACCGCTACGACCTCATGCCAAACCCCACCTTTTTAATTAAAGTGCAAAAACAAAAAACAGCCACAAGCTGTGACCGTCTCTTGTGATCATAGCCTCCAGACAAAAATGGAGAGGAGAGGAACGGAAGTTGTTTATACAACCAGCTAAAGGAGAAAAGGAGTTGATCGGACGGGGCTGGAGTTACAGAGAACAGCACCTCAGCCATGAACCTAGTGGGTGGGACTGCTACTGACATGATGCTCTCCTGAATTATGCTACTTGTTTTTTGGGTTTTTTAAAGGCTGCTGGGCTGGCTTTCAACATGTATCAAAAATCCACTGATGAGAGAAGCAAGCGAGAGTTCAGCACCAGCCAGAGTCGACATTAGCTCCTCCAGATCAGGAGCTGAACTCTACATTAAAAAGTGCCCCCAACAGGTCAGAAGTGTCTGAACATTCCCCTTCCCCAACATACCCAGAGTCCCCGATAAAACACGGTTTGATTTTGGCTCAGGGGACGGGGGTCGCTGAGCGGCCCCTTGATTAAATTCGAACAAGATTCTCAAATATGGTCTGTGAAGCAAGGGATTATGGGAATGGGCGACTCGGCCGGTTGGCAAAATCTGTATTAGCAGCTGAAAAATAAGGGTCCTGCTCGGGAATAAAGTGTCGGCTCTCATGGGGAATGTAATATAATTTAATTAAATTACTCGTTCCAGTGCCCCCTCTGTACTTTGCTCAGCTAGGTTTATCGCTGTACACATGGCACGGTGCCGAAAATGACTCCGCAGCCAGCCAGGAACAACCGGGACCCTCTCCAGCCTGCATGACCTCCTCCAATATGCTCCGCGTTAAACAAAAAAGCCACTGCGGATGGCATTGTTCAGACAGGCCGGCCAAATAGGCAGCCGGAAGCAAATTAATAACAAGCCAGGGCTGTCTGGCGGTTTGTGGTTTACCGCCCCCTAGTGTTCAGGAAGTGAATTGCGGTAGTTGATGGAAAGTTCGTATTGTGGTGCTTGATTGGGCTGGAAAAAACAAGGTCGACGTTAACAGTTATTGGCCTTTATTAAGTGCCGCATCCTTCGCAATCGCGTGCCTTGAAGATTGAGTTGAGCATCAATGGAAGCGAGTCCTCTATGCAGTACATATTGTCCCGCTGAAAACAGCAGAGAAATAGCCATTTTTCCTCGTGTGCTCAGAGGTCCGTGCCCCCATATAAATGTTAATACCCCCATCCCAAGCTGACAGAGCAGTAGAGGTTCGCTTTAATAACGGAGAGAGAGAGAAAACAAGAATCAAAAGGATAATCCTACTTTTCAATCCCTCTTTGAGAAGAGCCGTTTTCCAAAACGTCACATTATAATATAAAAAAACAAATTTGGAGAAGCAGGCATTGTGCGTTGTCTAGCCTGTTCAGGGTCTGTAAAGGGTCTCATACTCCATGTAAAGCTGGTTCTGTTGCCCGATATCTACCGATTTATTAAGTTGCGTGTATTGACATAATAATAACGTGCAAAGCAATCGGTTACAACGGAGAGATAACTGTTGGTTTTCACATATACTAATGAAAGACTGACTCGTTAGCCCACGTTTTAAATGAATTTCAGTCTACTTTGTCAGTGTATAATTTGACAATAACAGCTGAGAGCACCAAATGCGGAAGAATCTATTGATGTTAAATGGAAAGCTGTAAACAAATTTCACTGCAGATGAGCTGGGATTGAAATAAATTATTTTTTAAAAGATAAAAAAGCTTTCCGGTTGAAAATTTGAAGGATTTAGCCCAGCACCTTAATTTGTTTTTGCGATTATTGTTTTGTATATGTTTACTCATGGCTAGACGGATATGCTGGGTAAGATTTCCATAACAGTAAACATACTGTTTACTTTGCATATGACAAACCGGAATCCTGAACAGGGCGAGGGTGTTTTTTTATAGCGCAGAGCTGTCCTGAACTGAACTGACAAGGGTGAACAGACAGGCACGTCATTCATCACGTTGCCCCCCCCCCCAGCCAGAATAACATCAGCGATTTATCGGTATGTAAATATGTTTCCATGACCCTGAGTGGAACAGCTCCGGAGCAACAGTGTCACGCAGTTTCAGCGGTTCTTTGGGGATCCAGCCCGAGTTCTTACAAGCCGGAAGACCAAAGACTCCCCAGCACCCCCCCCAAAAAAAAGACATCCGTCTCTGATCTAAGCGATGTTGCGGCCACATAAACGAGCTGCGCTTATTGGGGAAAAAATATCATGTTATGCGGAAAATAGCGCTCAACCTTAACAAAACCTTAACACTTACTTCCTATTGGTTATATTTCCTCGGGAAACTACATCTTACGAAACGAAATGTATAGATTGACCTTAACTTTGAACTAAACCAGGTGCAACTTGGAAAAAAAAACAGATATGTATAGCAGGGGTGGCCAATCTTATCCGCAAAGGGCCGATGTGTATGCAGGTTTTTGGGATAACACGTAGGTCAGCTGTTCAAACCCAGGTGTCAGTCTCTGATTAGTAATATAATTAGGGAGTTGCAGCGAAAATCCGCATACACAGCGGATTGCCCACCCCTGATGTATAGCAATGGCACTCATACGTTTATTTCTATTTCAGTTCTGTTTTTGCAAGTCTAATTAATTTTACAGGACACACATGAGCAGCCGTTTATATATGTCATACCCTGACTGGAAAACATGCAAGAATCCCAATATACTAATACTTCCGTACCTGTTCAAACGGCAAATAAAGTTTTAATCCAATTCAAAAGTACATTTTAATTGAAATCAGAACCATTTCGAAAGGTGTTCAAGTAAAAATATAAGCAAAAGGACAGTGCATCATCGCACTGTGAGTGGTTTGGTAAGTAATGCCCTCAGCAATTCATTTACACAAGGAGTGCCTTTCTCCCGGATCGGAGGGCACGACCGGACCGCAGGGAATCACCCTGATGTGGAAACAGTAATCGACTCCTCCGGAGCAGAACATCGCTTGGCTCTCGTCCTCCCCTTTGCTGACCTCGGCGCCGCTCTGGACCGCTCTGGGCTTTTAATCCGAGTCGTCGTTTTTAATTTGGTGGCTCTCACTCGTGTCACACCAGGAGGTCCGCGAGTAGCTGCTTGAAAGCTCGGATGAGAGTCGTCCTCCGGAGGCACGGCGTTAAGCTCAAAGATCGCCTGACGCTGCTCATCCTGCTGTTATCGCCGCCTCTGTAGCTATTGTTAGTATTACTAATATTTTCAGCTGGATGTGGCAGTTTTGGAGTGTCTGTCCACTGGGACTTGTCTGGGAGTGCTACAGCAGGGATCCTCCCATGGTATTCGAACCATCAGGGTCCATGTTAACCACATAGGGTCAAAAGTTAGCAGAAAATCTTACTATTATCCTCATCATCGACTGTTTAAAGCAGGGCTATGCAGTTCTCAGTCAGAGTCCTGCTGATTTTCCAGCCTTCCTTTACCTCTGATCAGGTGTGAACTCTCTGCACCCAATCAGGGTCAGTAATGATTAAACCATCTACCTGGGAGAACTGAAAATACGGCCTGGATTTGGATTTAGGTTCACGTTCAGAGTTGAATAGCCCTGGTTTAGATGGTTTTTTTTTTTTAGTCTTTTCTCAACAGTTACTCACTAGGCGGTGGTGGTGAACCTGGAGTCTATCCCAGGATGCAATGTGCAGGGATGCCCTATGTGACCTGGACAAACCAGGGTGTGAGGACTCTTCAGCCAATCTAATTATGGAGTTTCAGAGAAAACCCACATACACAGAGGCCCTTTCTGGATAAGACTGCCCACCCCAGACCTAGGGGATTGTCAGCCCTTCCCAAGATGTGCCCCCCTCCAATGAGCAATTTAGACACCAATTCCCCTGACTGCATGTTTTTAGACACTGGGTGGACATTGAAATACATGGAACCAAGCTGTAGACCAGAGAGAGAGCATGTGAACTCTACACACAACCAGCAGGGTGCAGGTTTGAACTCGTAACCTTGAGGTGACAATGCTCCTCATCTAGCTGTTGTGTGGTCCAACCTTTTTTTAAGCACAGAATAACATCCTAGCATTCTCCTGCAACACAAATATTAGTGACGTTTTTAATCTCGGTTGTGTCAAACAAGCACCCATCATCTCTGGCTAAAGTGTCAGTGCAATGCACACCTTTACCGGCCTCCAGATGGCTCCACTGAATAGCCCTGACATGCCCCTCGCGGGTCGGATCCTGCCATTTCTGTCCATTCGTCATTTTTATCGGCCGGTCACCGTAACTGGTAACTGTCGCTTATCCTACCCGGCGCCCAATCCCGGTGGCAGAGGTTCCCGGAAAACAGCTGTCCGGGAATGAGGGACTCAGATTGGTGTCAGGGGACCTTACGCCGGCTGCTGCATCCCGAAATCACAGGATCCACGCATTACGTGAGAGGTTGCAGTCTGGGAACCGACCACACAGTAACTCTACTCCTAGAATACAAACTCACCCACCAGCACGTGTCCATGGAAACCACTTGTACAAAAAACAAAAAGATTCTTTATATAGGGGTGGTACACCATAAACACTATTTATGGACAGTGGAAATTATGACACCTCCATTAAAATTTCCCTATGCTAATCAGTTCATAAATTCAAGTCTGCAAAATTATGAAAAAAAAAAATCACTATTAAATAATAATGGCGCAGACTCCCAGAACGACGATCAGCGAGCTGGTTAAACAGACTATCTATAAAATCTCCTCTTGCCCACGCAGATTGTTCTAAGGTTACACAGACGAATGAAGAGGGTTTAATTCCTAAATGTCTCTCAAACTGCCATAAGGAGGTGGGTGTTTTCTGTGGGGTCTTTTCTCACCGGAAGTAGGAACAGGCTTGTTGGGGATTTTCATTCAGACGACTATAAGTAGACCACCCTCCAGTCAGAACCAGTAACAGTGATCAGAGCGTCACCCGAATAAGGGGCCAGGTAGCGCAACGATGGTCGACGACCATATGGAGCGCTAGGTAAACGTCACTGCCCAGTTTCACCCCGTCACAGCACGGGTGCAGCCCACCTTTAGCCCAGTCTTCACTCCTGTCGCCATCGTAACCAGTTGGGCTACACCACCGTTCCCATAGCATATGGTCTGACGACTCGGCGGCGCCTGAGACACATACAGATGGAGCTGCGGCGTGAAGAAGAGGGTCCCGTTTGAGGTGCTGCCACACAGGAACCGGCGCTCCGGACTGAATTATTCATAAGCCGACGGCCAGATCGTCTCCGAGGCGCCGCCCTGTTTGTCCGTTAGACCCCCAGGGCTTGTTAGCACACTGGATTCCTGGGGAGGGGGCCTGATCTCGAATCGTCACGGAAACAACAAATCTGTCTGTGGAGACTGTTACTGTGGCGATAAAAGAAAAGAAAAACCCAAGAACACTCACAGTCTGTCTCTGGACATCTAACCTAGAGAGGCCACAGTGCAAACATGAAAACAATTAAGAAATTAATTCTTAACACAATACTCCCTTTTGAAGCTAATAAATTAGAAATGTAAACAATTCTCAATATGCGTACTCCATTGATATAAACTGTACTTATATGTGTAAAACATCATGTACTGAATTCTTTCAAATTCCTTTTGTTTTTTTTATAAAAAAAGAGAAATCAGGTGATCTTTAGGGAGCAGAAATTCACATTCCCGTCCCTATCCTCCATGTTGCTGTCCGTTTTCCCATTTACATTACATACAGCGCAAATCCCACATCAGTGTCTGAAGCGAATCCAGTCACGCAGGTTAAACAGAACAACATGCAGTACTTTAAAACATTAGTAGTTACCTTCAACACAAAATGTACATTAGATGACTTTCCCAGAAACCCTAAATTAACTTAAGGGCCTTGATGCAAACAGGCAGAGCAGTTTTTACCCATTAAACTCATTACTATGGCAACTCCAGCGTTACAGAATGTCACGTGACCTGCCCTTATATAAACACACAAATACGGCAGCACTCTGATGATTTCTGGGAAATGTTCCCTCCCACCTCATCTCACTCATCTCATGTGTCATCGCAGACCTTGCCCAAGACAAGCCAGTCATTTTCCAGCAGTACAGACAAGGCTGCTTCATGCTATCTGTGCATGTCGCCTTTCCTACTTTTGAAATGATGCATCCCCTCTTGAATTAATCACAACCAAACGGTTGAATATTTCAGCCACGTTCTTAAGCGCCGTTCCTTCTGCTTAGGGGAAAAGTTAAAAACGGATGATGTTGCTTTGGGTTTAATTCATTACTTTAACAATACGATTCGAACCTTAGGACTGCCGCAGCTTCCAGTGAATTTGATTACCTCCATTAAGAAAACCGCCAAACGACGACACTTAATCAATCAGCCTCACCTTGAGCGCATCACGTAATTTGCTTTAAATTGCCACTTCACTGTTTATTAATGATAGCGGGAATTGCTTCAAAGAAAATTACGGACACCGGGGGCACGTAAAACCGCCTAGGTTTGCTTTGGTCGAGCTTCTCCGGTTGTCTCCCAGGACGGTGGGGCGTTGCGGGGGTCAGCGGCTGGCACACTAATCAGGGTAAACCCAGCATAAACGCGTCCCCTTTCTCAATCTATGCCAGAGCGAGCGGGCTGCACCCAAAGGCGAGAGGAAGGGCACACCCCGCCCCGGATTGATTTATCGTACCGGCACCCGCCTGTGACGAATTATCCCCCCTGTGTGAAGGACGTTAACCAATGGGGTCAAAAACACTTGTTTGTTACCGCGCTATCGCCACAGGCGCCCCGAATGCATCGTTTGTTACACGCGACACTTGTTTAGTTTTATTTCATTTATTAGCCTAAAACACACTTTTTCCCCCCCAGCCTGATATTTACAGAAGTTTCAGCACCGTGTTCTGGGACAAAAGTTCCTTCAAACTGTTTTCACAGTAATGCCGCCACAAGGACTTGAATGCAGTACAGTTAACTGTGCAAGCAAATGTGAAACTCTTTAGAATCATCACCTCCTCTTCAACACTGATGCCGAAACTATTAATCCCAGGGGCACTGTAACGAGGAGGGGGGGGGTAGGATGATTCCTGAGTGACAGGGGTCCTACAAAATTTGGAACATAATTGGATTGGTCTGGGTTTGGGGTCCAATATGATATGCTTTCACGGAGCTCAAAATCTCTAGCGGTGCCCCTGCTTACTCACGCCGCTCTAACAAGCACAAAGGCCAATCAAAAGTTCATGTGTTGCCCAAAAGCACAACAGAAGCTGGTACTTTGGATCTCCAAGGGTATCTGGACAAGACATCTATCGATTATTTAATCCGGCGAGCCGTGTTCGGGACAACACTGTCTCTTATCGGGAGGCCATCAAAAGTCCGTGGAGGAACTCTGGCAGAGGTCCAAACCATGGGACAACAGGCTCCTTGCAGTGACATCGGACATGGAGACAGGCGGACGACCTTTCAAGGTCTGAGCGTTTAACTCTCTGTTGTTGTCAGATCCTGACCCTGTCAGATCCAGGGAGTGCATGCGTGTCCTCTCAGCCATTAATTACTCTACTGAAGTCATTATTTAGGTATGAACTCATTATCCTGTGCTTCAGGTACTGATTACGATGCACTCTCATACGTGTTGGACAGGGGGGTGGTCTTGTAAACCATAGCTGGACACTGTGGGCCCCTGAGATCGGTATAAAATGCAGTCAGAAGTGGGATATGTGTTTGATTCAATGGGTTAGGATGCTGTGCCTGTGAGCAGAACGCTGCTGGTTCGAATCCCATCAACACCACACTCAAAAATGTTAAAAATTGTTTCTGGAGTTGTATCCTTAATTGTACTTTTTAAGGTACAGAAATGTTCCTCAGAGTCCATTTCTGTACCTTAAAAGGTACAATTACTTACATAAGGGTACAATTGGCAGACCCTTGAGGGTGCAGCCCCAGTGACAAGAAAAGGTATGAATTTTTGCCCTTTTTTTCTGAGATTGCAGAGTTCTGGCACTACTGGGCCCTTGAGCACGATCTTTAATGCCAGAGACTGGGTGAACCTGATTTCTCAATCATACATCACTTTGTACAAATGTGTCTCCTAAATAAATATACGTAACAGAAATAATAAATGTATTGTGTCACTGTATAGTAAACATCACAAGTTCAGGCTGAACTTGCGATGAAACTAGGCTCATTATTTTTAACTGACACTATCGCCCCCTACTGGCCTGTTTTATAATTTAACGAGCTAAAGCACAAACTAGCTATCGGGTAATACTTTGCCGCAGGGCTCGGCAGCACCTGTCCCACCTGATACTTGAACTTCTGATCCTCAGTCCAGTCATCAGCAGGACGCTGAACCGCTGTCCTTGAAACCCCTGGGTGCAGCCTGCCCAGTCTCCCCTGGCATTTTTTGTTTATTCATTTTTAATGCGGTTCAGTCTTCCGTGAACGACCCCGTCGCGGGTGGCCCACTTTTCACGCCCGTGAGCGCCCTCTGCTGCACTGCCGTGACCGAGGCCGTAAACAGGAAATGCGTGCTTATCGATCTGACCGGGTCGGCATTTTTTTTAAAAAAAAAAAGAAAAATAACCTAAACACAGGAGCGGTGTCCTTAAGTAGCGGGTCGAAACCGCCAACGGAGGGCCAATGTAATGAAAAGGACCAGGCAGCTTCAGCCATGCGTATTCAACCCACACCGCGTCATCCTGCGAGCAGATTAACCTGCCCTGCGCGCCTCCCTCAGATCACAGCCCCCCCACCTGCTCCTGGAAACGGGCAGATGGTGTGTAGACCCAGAATTCGGATCCAAAGGTCAACGGCCTAGAGCCTTCTGCCGTCTGCCTGAGCAAGGCGCCCAAATAGAGTTACACAGCGCAGTTTAACATGAGTAAAGTGTATTACAATATACAAAACCACAACTCAACACTTCTACATGAGAATTAATGGCTGAACTGGCCAGTAATCTCCCCCACCCCTAACCTGGATATTTGTTTAACACGTCAACAATTTAGTTCCAGTGATTTGAATACAACCATATTTTTGGTAAATGAAACACGATTAAAAACCTCGCTGTTGTAAACCACTCACTCACATGCTATAGATTTTAATGTGCGTTAACCCGATTAGGCATAAGAAACGGTTTACAAATGGAAGGCAATAAAAATCTAATTAGGTCCCAGTAAATGTAAATGTACAATTTAGCATTTTAGTGGTGTGACATTTGTTTAGCTCGTTTTGTAAGGCTGTGTGTGGTTGTTACTGCAGAGATTCGGGTTCAGTGACTGGTTGAACACTGCAGTGCTGCTACCTCCCATGGGATCTGGACTGGAAATTGCGTCCTTAGCTAACCTGCATCGGACTGCTGAGCGTGCAGCCGGTTCAGGAGGGTGGCTGAGTACAGCACAACACAAAGGTCGGTGCTCACACAAAAAAACAACACACACACAAAGGAAAAAGGCTTGATTTAATATTTATTAAAAGTTTTGGCTAAAAATGATGAATGAATGAATGAATGAATGAATGAATGAATGAATGAATGAA
>JAODKE010000053.1:3263381-3273637 GCA_026779605.1 Mormyrus hasselquistii
TTTATTTTAATCTCACAATGTGCCGATATGTTTAAATAAAAAGCTATCAAAGAGGACCTAATGAATATTTCAGTATCTTCAAACGCGTACAGGCCGGGAGACGGGAGAGAGAGATGCGATTCCGCGCTCAGCGGACGCCACCGATCTGTGCGCGCCAGCACCTGTTTGCCCAGTTTGCTGATGCCGTCGTCGCGCGTCGGCAGAATTAACTCGATCTGCCGGCGTCCCGCTTTCCCCGCCTCTGGGTCCCCGGAGACACCAGCTCTCACCGTCCCAAGTGTCTCGATGGCCGAGGTGTAAATAATAATACCCAGACTCATTTATAATGCATGCGCTTATAGAATCATAGATATACGAGTAAGCGTCTACGTTTTCCAAAGTGTATAAAACATGTAAATAGGAGCCCTGGACTGGCACTCCATTGGCTGGGTCCTCTGCCTTACCTCGTGGCTTTACAGAAGATAGACAGGCAGATGTGAATCCAATAAGTCGATATATAACAAACACAGATAGGAAAACGCATATCCTGCTGTTGAGTATAAAAATAATATTCGGACATATTACTTTTATGAAGGATCAGATAGCCTAGATATGCACTCCAGTTGAGTCATGAGACCAGAGCAGAACACTATTCAGAATGGGGTCCCAATGAAGACGCCCCCTCCCAGTCTCCTTCGGAGAGACCGCTACGAGCCACGAAGGAGAAACATGACCACCAGAGTCATACCCCTGACCGCTGAACAACTCTCACAGTCCGCAGCGCCGTTGAGGTCATCCCAAGCCTTCCCTACGTATATCCGAGGGCCATTAGCGCTCGGATGACTTTCACAGGTGACAAGAGGCTCGATTTTACAGCGCCGCCGCTAATGCTCTCTTTAGCGCTAGCCTGCGATGGTGCTTAGCGTTAGCGAATCCGGGACAAGCCCCCCACTCTGGGTGTGAAGGACACAGCTAAAGGAAGGCTATAAAGCAGCATCGGCCCCACTGGGCTCGTAATAAAGAAAAAAAAAAATCTCCTGGCCCCCCGGTGGTGGGGAGCCTGCAGAGTGAAGAGAAGGCACAGAGGGGCAGGCCGCGAGAGCAAGGCATGCTGGGAATCGGCTATCCATTTGCCTCGACCAGGTCCTCAACCTTGGCCATGTGTCTCACCGCGCATGACCACCCCCCCGTCCTTTTACTGCTAAACTTTCGCAAAGTGAGACCACACTCTTCCTCCACGAGTTCAGTGACGATAACGTTCAATATCCCCCCCCCCCACCACCACAGCAGATAGAAGAGCTTACTTCTGTTCAATAGACACCCATGCCTATTTTGACATGGCCACACCCCACGATGTCCTAGACCTCCTCATGAACACCACCAAAATGCTCACGGTCCATTTTTAATAGCCATTCACCCGATTATGGTCACAACCTAGAAGTTCAGCTCGCAACACTAGTGGTTACAGCCTGAAACAGGACAGCACACAAAACACCGACCACCCATACTGTTTTGGGTACAAGAAAAAAAAAAAAACTGCACTGCAGCCTCCAATAGTTATAAAACACCATCTATAGTAAGCAGAAGATCTCGTTTTCGAACCCTGAGATGATTGACACACCCAGTTGAAGTTGTTTTCTGGGATTTGCGGCACAATACACAGATTACTGGGCTTTTAGGCACTCGGTAAGTGAGATCTTTCAAGGACTCTAGGAGTCAGTGAAGCAGTTAAGGACATGAACTTGCCTGGTAGCCCTAGAGGCAGGTAGCCTGAATTGAACCAGTTAAGCTGCCCTGCATGGTTGGAACTAAATGTCTCTTTGGAATGAAGTCAAGTAATCAAATAAATATTACCGTTCAATGCATGGTGGTGTCCATACAGCCTGGAGTGTCTGTTCCTCTTTCGAGAACGAGGTTAGTGTTTGGGGCCAACTACTTTTAAACGTCTACAGAGGTTTGAACCTGCTCTTCTCAGACAGATATAATTTCCTCTCCCCTGATTACTGCCTCAGACCGTGAGCTTGGGACTGAGGTGCAATTGTTTTTAGTTTTTTTCCCACTAATGGTTATAACTTACTAAAAAAAAGCTTTGTCACATATATCCAATTCTTGACCACCAACAGAGGTCCTACATCCCACACAGGCACAGACACTATGCAAATAATATTGCCTATTGTTTTATAATTCAAACCTTGGACGCATAAATACAACGAACCCCTAGGTCAGTGTTAGTTGGGGGGGTAGCATAATGGCGCAAGTAGCTCCCCCTAAATCCAGCCTGTTTTTCACGCTGGCTTAATTCCATCACCAAGGAGAGCTAAAGTTCGCATATTTTTCATATTCACCTAAGGCAGCCATGCCGATATCCACAGACGAATCACACAAAGGCGTATATTTCATTCCTATTAACAATAGTTATTAGTAATATGCTGTGGAGGAAAAGGTGCATATCAACCTGTTCTTTTCAAAAAGAAATTTTTATAAATGTGCTCGCAGCAGATTTACTCAATTAAAAGTACAGCCTGGAGTTACGGTGTTTTCGAAGATTGTGCAAAGTCAAACTCAATCTGCCCACGACTCATTGACCGTACCGCTGCCTCAGTTTTGTTGTATCCTCCCTATATTTCACGCTTCTTCGGGCTTAAGTAAACTCCGTTAGCTAATGCTGTAGTCAACAGCCCAATGAATACAAGACAATAAAGAGTAATTAGTGACCACAAAAAGGTGAAAAGCGAAAAGTCATTTAACGGCCTAAATTACCCGAGCATCTGACAAGAGCATCAACTCCGGCACAAATCCACAATCCCCAAGAACTAAAACATTAAAAACAGCGGGAGTCAATTTCTAATTCAAAGCCAAAACAGTATTTATGAAGTCTTTTATGGTCTAGGTTAAACACTGAATTTATAGGCAATATATCCAGATTCCTGGTGACTTTCAGAGAGCGGCAGTCAATGTTTATGGCAAAAGTATTAAACAGTGAAAACACGAAGCACTGCTCGCATTAAAAACACGTGCGCCCAGAAACAACGTGTGAACGAGATGTAGTAAAAGACAGAAAGAAAAAAAAACACAGGTCATACAATCGGACTCAATCTGCTTTGAAATACTGACAGTCCTGCACTGGGATCCTCATTCCTGTTGCTCCAAATTCACAGCACAAGTTAAACAGACGCTGATTATGCATCAGCCGCTACTGGGCTGATAGATGGATAGATTTTACGTAGCAAGATACATGCTGCCATCTACTGTCCTATTACCACTGTGTCACAGAGGACTGATAACGGCACGAGACGCACAACCTACTCAGACTACTGACAGACTGGTGAAGATGTGGTGAACTGGGGCATTGTGTCGTGCGTTTCTTAATTTATCGAGGTCTGAGCACACACGGAACATGCTTTATCAAGGAAGCAAAATAATTTACATTAATAATCCTTCCTTCATGCGCCTCCTTACAGTTAGAGTTTATTGTAATGAGGATGGACAAGAGTCTGTTCTGCAAACGGACACACACAGGGCATACGCCGGAAAATTGTTGTAGGACAAACATATTGCATTACCGTTTTATGTCTTTTTTTCCTTTTTCCAAAGGAAAGTATACATTTTAAGAACAAGCTGATTGCAATGAAGTACGGGATCAGACACTAGCACATAATTAACAGCCACCTTACCTGTTTCAACAGCTGGGGTCCTAATGACTTTGTCACGTTACAAAAAAAAATATATTTTAGAAACACAAATCCCGAAGCTTTACTTTTAATTAGATTAAATTTCAACTCGTGACACCTCGTACAGGACACGCACTGGATAAGCGAATCTAAGAGAGAAGCGACGAATCGGCGTCCTCTGCGACAGGGATGGGCAGTGTCACACAGAAAGGGCTGCTGTGTTTTCACTGCAACTCCTTTATTATATTACTAATTAGAGGACTGATTGGACGAAGAGTCCTCACATTGGGGTTTGTGCAGCTGACCTAAAGGTTATCCCAAAAACCTGCACACACACCGGCCCTTTCTGGACCCCTCCCCCGCTCTACGTACAGCAGCACCGTGTAGCTGTAGGTCACCGCCCCCTGACCCCATGTGTTGTCTGAGATGGATGGCTAATCTGTTTCCGGAAATAGCAAACAGACGCACGTCTTTCTTTCCCTAATTTTGTAAAAACAAATACACTTCTTGGGAGAACAGGCGATGGATTTTTTTTTTAAATCACAAAATACTATAAATGCGTGATTTTAGTATTAAGTCTGTATATAGAAACAGCAGTTGAAAACACTAAATTCACGGCTTAATAATTCATTAGCAAACAGCTGTTAGGCGATTTGAGAGCAAGTTCGAATAGCCAGTAAACAGAGCTGAAAGCAAACGTGCAGGCCCAAGTAATGAAGGCTGTCCTCCCTGTCAGGGGACTCGACTGTATTGACCTGACTCCACAGTGACTCTGCAGACTCCTGGTTGATCTAGGTTGATTAATAATAATAATAATAATAATAATAATATTAATAAAAAAAAATAATCAAATCCTGGTCACACACACAAGAGCAACGGCCCAAAAAATACCCCAAGAGAAGATTTTCTTTTGAGTTGCTACAATTAATGTTTCCCATAGAGTCAGTTCTACTGAACCTGTGGTATTTTGTGTATTTTTGAATCACATTAATGTTTAAGATATATTCAGCTTACAGTATGGGAAAGGTCTTCCAATTAATCGCCCGGAATGAATACTAGTTTCGCCACCTATAGGCGACCATTTTCCCTTAATCACTGTTACTGCTGTCAAACTCTCAAAGCTACAGGACACCCAGCTGCAGATATTATTAATGCTTAGAGAATTTCCAAGTTACCCATTAAAAACGCATCAGCGTCTTCTGGCAGTTAAACAAAAATGTAAGCTAGGCCTGTGTGTAATTGCGGCGATTCCTTTCAAGAGAAAGTGGTAACTCAAAAGCGGGAACTCCAGAGGACAGGAGTAAGGCTTTCAGAATTCTCTGTGAACTTTGTGTTTTTGGAATACGCTGTTTAACATCGAGTGCTCCTTCATGCAGAAATAGTAGGGGCCAAAAAGCCGTTCACTAACCACTCCTGTATATCACTCCTGTATGACATGCAGCCGTTTCACGTAAGGATGCTCTCCAGCTACACAGATCCCACATTTAATTGCTTACAATAGAATCACTGTCCTGGAGCTAATTCTAATATCGATTCCCCAGGTACGGGCTAATTCGTTAGATTATTTTAGGAGCTTAGCTAGGGGACTACATAAAAAACTTGTACTTTGTGTGGGTGTTTACTCAAGGAGGTCTGGTCAAGTACCTCTCTCAAAGGTACAACTTTAGGTAACCCTCGGGGAACGCTTCTGACCGTAAGCCCAGATTCTAATGCATGCCTCCATTTTACGTCCGTTTTAACAGTTTTGGCACAGACGGCATGCAGTTCAAAACTGAGCAAGAACCGGTCATGATATCATACGCATATAATATGCATTATATTTGGGGGGGCAGCATGTGTGGGCTAAGCCTGTGTGGCTGTAATCACTAGGTCGCAGGTTCAAACCCAGCCTCAGCATGTCTGCGGGTCCTTCAGCAAGGCCCTTAACACCCAGCTCCCTGAGCGCCTCAACAGGTGGCTGCCATTCGCAGACAGCTTGCGCTACAAAAAGATGAATATACAAAATATTATTATTATTATATTTAATAAAGTGACGAATTTCCACAGGGAAATGATTCGACTCACCTTCCACAGTATGTATTAAATGCACAATATTACATAAAATACTAGTATGTTAAATATACAGAACGAATTGGATTAATTTAAAAATTGTTTTTATAAATGTTGAAGCTGCCGTTACTAAGGTCAGAGAAACAACAGTCCGAAATATTTGCACGATTTTAACAATTTAAGTCCATATTTGGTAAAGGATCTTTTTCTTTTGCACGTAGTATCCTACGAGATATATACAATATATACAGGGAAAAATTCGGATTCCAAACGCACATTTAACATTTTATTGTCCAAAATCATATCAGCAGTTTAAACATTCTCTTAAACAAAAATATAACAAATATTTACATCCACTGATAAAAATACAAAAAAGGCATACAAGCAAGTTGTCTTTCTAAAAGACATAAGTAATTACGACAGCTATCAAAATTTCAGGACAAAAACGCGACAGGGCGGATAATACTTCTGTGACAGACGTGTGCAGTACAATTGCTACTGGCAGGGTTTACAATTGTGCAGTTCTGCTTTACATAAAACTTCACATCTCACTTATTGCATTCCAGGTAATATAGGAGAGACCAGAGACTTGAGATTAGCGATTTAGCGAGTAGCGCGGGAGTTACCGAAAAATGCCTAAATTGCCGTTCAGTGTTTGTCGGGAGCCACGTCAAGTGAAAACGGCCTTTGCGCCAAATTGATGGATTTGGTGACGAGCCCGTACCGCCTCCGTGGGGGGTTGCAGCGATAAACGCATCCAAAAATTAACTTGCTCCATCGCTTTAACATGCACGGCGAAAAATAAATCATCCTCACTGAATACTGTAAGCCGTAGTCATAAAAATCGATAAATGGGGATGGGGGGGGGTGCTGGGTCACGCGTCATATTCCAATGCAGAGACCGTTCTCCCTTGAGCTGGACTGGAAAGCAGGAAACATGCCTGATCAATATGATCGGCTCACCCGAATACGAACCACAGCAGGAACATGCAGCCGCGAGCCTGAACACACTGATAGCTAAACACATATCGAATGAAGGGCGCGTGATCGTCAGCCGGCGTCGTCCATCAGCGCGTGACAGTTTCGTATACAGTTCCTTGAAATATTTACAGATTTACACTTCTTTAAATAAGAAAATATAGAGATCGGTGTCCAAGTATATATCTACGATTGATTCTCTTCTGAGTTTACGGCAAAAGTCGATACTGAATACTGCTTTGTTTTACTGGGGAATGTGCAAAGATTTACTTGGTCACGGTGACAGACCAGGGCAAAGTTTTTACAATTTAGAAACAAACAGGTTAGTGAGGAAAGCACAGAGTTGTCAGGGGTCAGTCACAAGTAAGCATTGGTTGGAAGTGGCAGATTCAAAGACCGCATTATTATCAGTGGAGCCACAAGATCGGTCTCACTGCCAGCCAAATTTTATTCATGCCTGTAAATGGGTGTCCATCTCTTTCTAGTCATTTGACCCTCCACACCACTAGGGGGCAGGAGAAATGGGCCATTTTCAACATCACCCAGGTGAACCCAGAATGCGCCAGTCTGTACATACTTAATCACCTAAACAGACAAAACACTAAAAGCCTGCCCTTACAGCAGAAAAGGGGAATTATAACCTTTCATTCTAACAAAAATATTAGAAAGCTCAAGCTATACACATTCTGTAACATTAATTTATAACAAAACCAAAAATATATGTATATATTTGTATATGTATATATTACCATTAACATCTTCAAGTTCTGTATACCAAAAGATACAATATTAACAATGGGTACAAACAGAAAAGCAGAAGACAATCCAGTTATATCCATAAACATGATGCAATTCCATCATTGTCCCTAGATTGGCAAAAATATACAAATAATATATGCAATATTAATAGCTTTAGGTTGCGTTTTAAAATAAGTAATTAAAATATCGTACAAAAAATGTCTGAGGTGAACGCTAAACATGGACTGGCGATGAAAAAAAAAAAACCTAGTTATTCATTTTCCTGTCGTCTAATGTTTCTTCATCTATGTACATCAACAACATAAAGCAGGCTTTTAAAATGATAGGCAATGCGGTAAGTGAGGTACGCTAAAGGCCTGAAACACAGACACTGTGTCCAAGGCCGCATCCACGCAAGTTAATGCACATCTACCAGTCGTTAGTTTACAGCACAATAAGTGGTGTTTGAACCCTGGCACTGTAAACTGGGATATCTGCTGTAAACGTTTCTAGTTTTTAGGTGTTTGCTGCACGACGAGTTTTAAAGCTTGAGACGTGTACATCTGGCCGGTATCTAACATCCGGTACAGCCAGATGCAGGCTCTCCTGTTACCGCTATCTGCATGGTTAACAAGGGGCACTGCTATCGCCAAAAGCCGCCAGATATACACGAGAGGTCCTGCGCCCCTTAATCCAAGATATTAACGTAAACCGCTATAATTTAGCATAAAGACATAAATATTAAAAAAATGGCCATTTGATAAATCTCACTGGTTATGTAATATCTCGGTTATATGGTTCAAAGCACACATTAAAGCATACCCATGTGAAGACTTGGAATCACAACATAAACTGTGGAAAGACTCCCATCGTCCAGAAGTTCCCCGAGAAAGAATATGTGGAGGTCCGACGTGAGTTGGACTCGTGCAACCCATCGACGTGGCGCCAGAACGCAGCTCCACTCGATTACTGAAGGCACCCTGGGTCCCACTCACTCTTACATCAGAGATGGCGGGTCGCCGTGGTAATGACGGCTGACACGCGTGACATTTCGCTCATGACGTCGTGGAGCTCTCGGTGACACGTGGTCCAGAGCAGCCAAGGTGGAGCCCGGTGAAAGAGAGAGAGGGGGGTGTGTTGGCAGTGTGGGGGGCCCAGGGGCCAGGCCCATCGTGTGCGTCCAGGTCCCGCTAGCTACACGGCTGACACCTGCTCCTCTGAAAGGCGAGAGGGGAGAGACGGGGGGGGGAGGTGGGGTTGTCACTACAGATGACGTCCCATGCCTGCTGGATTGCCTAACTGCATCACTGGATTCCCCAACTGCATCAATGTTCTGAATGCAGTGCAACAAGCGCAAGCTGGAAATAGATTTAAGACCCTGCCCCTCCACCCCACACAGCAGACAGGAAACATGTCTGCAGAGGGGTAGCCAAACCCACACCCCTCCCACACCCTCTCAGCACAGTCCTGCTGATTCACTGACTACCGTCTGCCTCACAACACATACCATCTTCCTCAGGGGACGCAGCGGCCGGGCTGGTGCGCTCCTTGTGCTCGTGCGGCAAGGTACCTCCCGGACTCTGGAGCAGCTTTGACCTCTGCAGGGCCACGCAATAGTCGGGAGGTTTTAGATGGGGATTCCGGGAGGCCCCTTCGGGGAAGGAGATGCCCTGGTACCCTGGGGGGGTGGGGGGCGGACCCCTGCTGGGTGAGGTAACGCAGTACACTGGGGGGCAGAGCGAATATCAAAGCAGATATTAATAAAAATATTCAGAAAAGCAGGTGCACACCAAAAAAAAAAAAAACTGAGTTTGGCGCCACCTACTGGGCGACAGGATTATTTATACATATACATTTATTTACTTGCCAGACTCTCTTGTCCAAAGTAAACTACAAGTGAGGCAAAAACCACATCATAAACAACTGTGCTGTAAAGGAAGCGACTCGGCGTAAGTGCCGCTAGGGTGAACTTGCAGTGATTGCCCAGGTACAAACGGAAGCAGTAAGGTGTGCGTCTCTAAGGAGAGCAGGAGAGGAAAAGCGACAAGAGCCACTCTGATATCCCTGCACTTCTGCAAATAAAAAGATCATATCGTGCAAGAGCTATGCATTACTGCCTAGATATAGCTAATCAACAGAGTACAACGCATAAAGGAAGCTTTAACCACGCAAAGGTGTCCCCAGACCGCAAAGCCACGTGTCTCACCTATGAGACCCTTCTCTGTGCTGGAGGTGACGGTTTTGTAGGTGGTGTCGGAGCCTAGGGGTCCATCGGGACACACTCCCGGTATCATGAGTTTATCCGGCACCCTGCGCTTGACTGTGCTGTAGTTCCCCTCGCACGACTCCGAGAGGGAGCTGCAGGAGGCCCAGCTTTCCCGGGACCGGCTGGCCTCCGCGGCGACTCCGGGGTCCCCCTCGCCGGCCTCCCGGGGGCTGCAGGCATCCGTCTCAGCGACGGGTCTGCCCAGGGCTTGGTTCCGCAGACCGCCCATGTCCCAGGCCCGTTGGGGTTGGAGGTTCTGGAAGTTATCGTGGGAGCTGCTGGAGCAGGAGGTCCAGCTCCCCCGGCCACTGTCCGCAGGTTCCACGCCCGTGGGCTCAGGGGTGAGCTCCTCACCGCCGGCAGAGAAGGGAAAGGTGCAGGCACGGGTCACGCAGGCCCGTGGTGCTGATGAACTGTGGACGACCAAACACAGCAGCTTAGAACAACTGAAAGCTGAGATTGTTTTTTTTTTTTTTTTTTTTTGGGGGGGGGGGGGGCCCTTATGGTTGGGTTTTATAGGTTCACCATCCGACCTACTCAGGGAAAGGGTTTTTAAGACCTCACCACTTTTTATG
>JAODKE010000053.1:3278640-3290956 GCA_026779605.1 Mormyrus hasselquistii
TTTGGTTGAACAGCATCCAAACCTGTTAGAAGCTTATAGACCTGGATCATGTCCCCCCTCATTCTCCTTTGCTTGAGGCTGAACAGATTTAGCTCAACTAACCTTTCCTCGTATGACATTCCCCTAAGACCAGGAATCATTCTTGTGGCCCTACGCTGCACCTTTTCTAAGGCTGCAATGTCCTTTTTAAGATATGGCAACCAAACCTGCACACAATATTCTAGGTGAGGTCTCACCAAGGAATTGTATAATCATGAAATTTTATTTCCTATCAACTCGTGATAAGGCTTCTCTGATAAGACGTCAGGTGAGAAATCACCCCTTAGAGACAAAAAAAGAGTAAAACAATAACATCTCAAGACAGAAACTGGAATGGGACCCTCTGCATGTGGCATTTTTTTTCGTGGGGGGGGAGCGTCGGTGTTGCAAGGGGGGCGGCGGATGGAGACACACCTCTGCCGGAACATGAGGGCGGGATCCATGTTGGCAGAGGTCATTCGCACCACGTTCCGCACCTCCTTGGCGATCATGCGCAGTTTCTCAAAGTTGACCAGGCCATCCACGCTGGAGTCGTTGCCTGAGAACAGGGGGGGAATGAGGGAAGACGTCGGTATCGTCTTAGCGAGTGGGATGAGCCGTGTTTGGTCGCCAGCGCATGCCCACCCCCTCTGGCCGCTAATTACTGAAGGGCCTGGAGCGGCGTTGGACCCCAGCCCGCTCGAACAGATAGCTGAGGGTGCGTTTCTCAGCAGTTCACCTCCTAAGGAGAACGCCATCGATTTATTTTCGTATTATTATTCATTCATCAACATGCTGCAAACCGGCCAAGCATCGCAGGATGGGCAAAGTGACAGATCACCCACCAGTAACAACGCCAGCAGAAATGTAATCGACGATAATGGCAGCAGTTAGCAAATAGGCATTAGCGTAATGACCAGCATTATTTATTCAAAACATTCACGGGCAGTGGCACAGCTAGCTGGCACTAATCAATTTTCCTGATTGTCCAGATAAATCTAAGCCCTACAGACCCAAGATGCATGGAATTTTACCAATGTCTTGAACACGAAGTGTTTAATTCACTTGTAAAATCATCACTATGGGTTTGACCAGGTTTTATGAGAAGCACAAAAGGAACCACTTGACCTTTACTGCACAGAAGTGGGAAATGAGACCTTGTGCGAACTGGGTATTATGAACTGATACTGGCGTGGTCTTTATAGTGTAAACTACACTGTATGGTCTGATACTGTCGTGATATTTTACCTGTCCAGTACAATGTACGATCCAGAAGATCAAACAGTACATTACACTACATAATCTATAATCAGCATGGTCTTTAAATCACGCATTAACCCTGCACGATCTGATACCAGCGTGGTCTTTAAATGGCGTGTAAACCCTGCATGATCCGATACCGGCGTGGTCTTTAAATGGCGTGTAAACCCTGCATGGTCCGATACCGGCGTGGTCCACACCGTTGCATCACACCGCACCGTATCACAGAGGCCCACCGAAGAACTGACCTTCATGTAGGAAGGTCAGGTCCTTCTTCACCACGGGAATGAGCGGGATGATGGGAGGCTGCACGCTCTGGCTGCTCAGCACGTTCCGGTACTTGGCCATGTTCCTGGACGGGTCGAAGACATCCTGGAGATCCCGGAACAGTTTCTCGTACTTTCCCGGCAGCTTCTCCCAAGATCCGCGTAGGCGGTACACCGGTGCCAGGTTGAGTCCGCTGCAGCAGAGCCCGCGGTTAACAGTCAGAGGCCAACAGGTGTTTACAAACACGACAAAAACAACGAAGAACGCAAGACGGAACGCCTACGTGTAGGGCAGCGGCCTGGCACATCTCATAAACATACGTAACACTTACTGCCAAGTCTTTTGTGATGAACGATGTGTCAGTGCGGCTAAAACACATCAATAGAACATTTTCAGATAACCCTCTATTAGCAAATGGGTCCCACAAGGAAGAGTCATCCGCAAACCAGCCAGACTCACTCCTCTCTCTCGTGAGCCATAGCAGTCAGCCAGGAACAGCCAGCTCAAGGATCTTGCCTCAAACGCACAACCTGCCTGTGACACAAGCAGCTGGGCGCCAGCTGTAAACGTTAATCACAGCAGACTGACGTTAAGCGATTATCCTGGGGAGACGGCCGACCGCCAGCCCTGACAAGACCGGGGAACTGCCCAGTTCTCAGAGTTCACAAGCCACGAGACGGGAGGCTTGAATAAATTCAAGTTCCGCTGTGAATGCGCACTACCCTGTTTCCTTTCCCCAACCCATATGACACAACATGCATTGAGAACAGTGCAGCACAAACTAATTAAAAACACATTATTACTCTGTATTTATGCGTATGACACAGAGCAGTGCAATGCGGCGAAGTGCGTTACGAAACCTGGCACTAATCAGAATTATTATTCTGTAAAACTAGCATAGCGGTTTAGCAGATGGCATCGTATCCTCACACCTCCAGGGCTGGGGGGGAACAATCTCAAGTCAAAACATGTAGTATAGCTTCTGTGACAGTACGCCTTGTGTTGTACTGGCATCCCCTCCAGGGTGTCCCTCGCCTCCTGCCCTGTCGTCATAGCGACCCTGTATCAGTGCTCCTGGAAGACGGGTTGTTCCGTAAACCGCTAGACTGTGAATAAGCGCAGTACCTGATGATGGCGAACATCGAGTTGAAGTTCTTGCATTCGCGGCAATGCAGGGCGATCTTTATGAAGTGTTTCAGTGTCTTCATCCTCTTCAGCGCGTTGGGCTCTCTCAGGATCTCCGTGGCCACCCAGAAGGTCTCCTGGTTGATGACGTCCTCGAACTGCTTGAGGTGGCCGCTGCTGGCGGCACCCGAGGGGTCCAGCTTGAAGAGGTCCTCCACGTACTCGGCGGACTCGACGTTGCGGAAGAGCTCAAAGTCGCGCATGGAGAGCTGGGCGGCCACCTCCATGGTGCTCAGCTGCAGTAAGCTGATCTGGCTCTCCCTCAGCAGCTCCTGGGCATCGTCGTCTGAACAGAGTGTCTCCGTGTCCATATTGTTCTTCAGGTAGTACCTGGCAGGAATAGCGGTAGTAAGAAACCTAGACAGAGTGTGTTCTTACACTCAGGTCTCACACTCAGTCAAACAGCCCATCCTCCACGCTCCACAACCAAGCAGCAGCCTTTACAGACCTGAAACCTAAATTGTCACCAAAACGTTTATGCTGAAAACTGGACATTTTCAGAATCTACCATGACAGTTAAAATCTTAAATAAATAAATAAATAAATGAATAAATAAAAATTGCATTGTGGATTTAAGCTAGCTAAGTGCTGCTGAAGTACGACTGAACTCGTGAAAGAGGTGAAATTCAAATCGAGTCAATCAGCATCTTATGCGTGGGGCAAAACTAACAGGATATAGGCAGTAAACTGGCTCCGGGGGTGAAAGTGAGGCTTTGGAACATGAAGTGCATTGTGGGAAATCTCGTCATGCCAGGCAGCTTTCTGCTAGATGGACTTGCTGTGGGGCCCAAATGAAACTGGCGAATAATGTGCCCGATTTGCGGTGGCTTGAGTGGCCATTTACAGAGTCCTTAGGGCTGCTTGTCCTATGTCACCATTCCCAGGAGTTCAGCTAGACGTACAGATGTCTAAATGCTTGTATGTTACGCCTATCCTCTTCTTGTATTATACTCTGCTACGCTTTGCAAACCATAACAACTAGAGCAAACATCCTGATAAATCAAGGCCAGATTGTGTTTCCCAGGTTAAATACCATCTTTCAGGCAGTGTGCCAAATAAGGAACACAGCACCAGACATTGACTGAGGCTAAGAGGCTGACTTCCGAGGGGAACACCGGAATAGATGCAGCCAATGAGGAGGGAGGGGGCGGGGCCTGGCCATCATGCACTCTTACACTGGATCCTTGCTTTCTCTCAGGGGATGGGGTGGACTGGACATGGGCCTACCTGCCGTTGAGCTGTATCCGGTCAGCCAGTTTGGACAGCTGGTCGGGCAGCCTCCTCTGCTTAATGACGCCCTCGGGGCTGACGGACACCTCGCACAGGGAGAAAGTGTCGGACGTCTGGAGCAGGCCGAGCTCAGCAACCGCGTGGGACACGACATCTTTGGCTGTGGTGTCTTTGCTGATGATGATGTAACAGCTCTGCTGGTCCGACTTGAACACACGGATCACCTGGTCTGGAACATCTTTTTTTCAGGAGAATAAGATTAAAAAAAAATAAAATACTGATCCAAAACAAGGCTAATTGTTGAATAGCATAAGCACATTAAATTGTAACACTTGTAACAAAGAATCAAGCACGCAAGGTTAAGATATCATCATCTGTACAGCAACTCATAGGACAGTGTGTCATTGTGACGCAACCAGTGGTAACCTGAGTGACGCCGTGAACTGACAACAGTTTTATCAGAGCCCCTGACAAAGTGACCACAATTTGATGGCCTCCAGTTCCGGTGTATGCAAACATGAAGAACGGGAAATCTTATAAAACACTGAAAGAACTACTGACCCTTTCATAAAAGCTGTTTACAGAACGGAAATAACGAATCGTTCTCCACAAATACTACGTTTGCGTCATTTTAATTAGTCCGGACAGCCTGCTTCATTCGATCAGAAAGTTCTCATAGCCCGGAAACCAAACTGCAAACAGATCTCAGGAACACGAATCATTATACGATCAACCACCACATGGGGATATCATTCTGAATCTAAAATCTACTGCACAGAAAGAGTCATCATATAGACGAATGTCTAAAGAAAACAGTGGTAAGTTTATTCTGCAGCCAAAATAAGAAATCCTTCAGGGAAAAGAAACATGCTTTATTCCAGACAAATTTAAAATCGTGTGTGTACTGTACTTACAGTAAAATCCTACAGCTGTGTCAGCATAAAGAGGAGGAGAGACACATGACTGAACACACAAATAATGGATATATACAGTCTGTCATCACACAGACTTAATCTCATCTAAAAACCCGAACAAATCTAACTGGATCAGCAATTTTTTTTAAAGAACCACATATCACAAAGAAATGTGCGAGCCGCTTAACCCAAACCCCACTTAATGGCTGATTCACGAGTCACAAATGGATGAGGAAAACGTTTGGTAATTAACATTAAATGAACGCTGGGATAGGCTCTCTTTCCTGGAGAGAATACATTCCCCTTTAAGGTCATTTATATTTATGTAAACTTCTGTAAGTATTAGCAGCTGTGCTAGCATTCTTCTAAAGCGCGGTTTACCTAAAAAGCTCATCTTGAAAGCACGCGGAGCAGTGCCGCTTTAACAGCAGTGCATTGTGGGAGAATGGGGTGCTGTTGACCTCTCACCTGTGGTGCTGGAGTAGTCTAGCACGCTGGAGACCGGCTGCAGCAGGTCCGGGCTGCTGGAGGACAGCGCTCCGGGGATGGGCATGATGGCCACGCTATGCCGACACTGCTTGGTGCCCACGATGCTGTCGTCCTGGCACTGGATCACGCCGCCATCGCTGGCACACGGAGAGCATGGTCACAAGAGGAGCGCCAACCATTCCCAGATCTCTTTATAGCTTAACAAGCGCCATCTCAGAAATGTGGCTGTAGATGCCGTTGCCATTACGTTAAAATAAATAAATTAATTAATTAATTACATTTGTGGCACAAATTAACCAAAGACCCACTCAGAATTCTGGGACAGGTAATTCCAAACTCGCACCCACGTTTCCACAAAACACACCAACTACCCTTCAAGCTAAGCTCTGCTTGGCTGCCTGACAGCCTGAATGCTTACTGAATTTGTTTCTCATCCCAGTATATGACACAGTTACCCTGTTCAGTGACGCAACCCATATCCATAAAGAGAACGGTGCTCGAGTAAAACTACAGAACAAAACCTCTGTGATAATTTAGCATAAACTGCTGCTCGAAATATGACAGAAATCATTTACAGATAGAAACAATCTGACAAGCTGACGACAACCATGGCAAATGATGCAGCTTAGTGCGAGAATGGGGGCAAACCTGCAGTCACATGTCAGTGTCATGCCGTAAATCAAAGCCCAACAAATCCAGCCAAGAGTGCTAGAGTTCAGCTTCTCCCTCAGCAGATGGAGATGCCCGCCTCTCTCAGCGATCCTGCCACAGCCGCATGAGGACTCTCCCCCCCAGCAGATTTGAGCCGACGTTGCGATGTACAACGCGCTCGCCGTAGTGCGGCTCACTTCAAAGCCCACATGTGGACCTTTAATCTCCCCCAATCCCGTGTAATCAACAGGCAGGTTCAATGACTGAAGTCAAATGACAGCTGAGTCCTCTATACCACTCAAACTATCATCAGACCGTCTGGCCGCTCCTGCATGCACGTTTCCAAGAACGGATATTTATTTTTATTTCGTGAATCTTTTCTTTGTCAAAACCAAAACTTAAAGCGAGAATGATTCAGTTAGTTTAAGGCTGCGGGTCATGATACTTTCGACACGCTGTCACCCAGTAAATTTTGTATGCCGTTAAAAAATTATTTAAAGTAGGTGACCAGTTTCAATCTAGCAGGACTGAGTGATGTGTTAAAGTAACACACAGAACACTATATGGTGTACCCAAAGCATCGATGTATACCTGACTTCTTTTTGCATGACAGCTGCTTTTAAAAAAACCACAACTAAATATACGACACGTTAAAGAAACGCATGCTTATTTTCCCTATTTGTCAGCTCTAACGTGCCGCACCTTTGCGACGAAGAATTATTAAGGGAGAGTTTACAGTAGGCAGTGCATTCCTGTGTTAAAGGACACCTAGTAAACCAAAGGATTAGAGGATCGTAACCATTGTTGTAGGTTTAACACATAGTTCACTACGTCTCCACCCTACTTGATTGATTTATTTTTTTTTTTTTTTTTAAGAAAAACTACCCATAGATGTGACACGCATCGCAAAATTAAAATTGTTCTGTGTAGCGTAATACATGTTCACACTGCTTAACATGGCGAGACCCATGAAATAATCAGTTTCAATACTCTCACTGCTGAGCCTGTGACCTTAAACTGCTCAGCCCAACACTGTCTGTTCCTATTTTGATTTCAGCCTTTTAAGGAAATGCGAAGTGGTTTCAGTCCAAATTGGGGTAATCAGGGAAGTGTCTTACCCAAAGAGTCCTCTGCTCATGTGAGGCGGTTATGGAGAGAGACAACAGTGAAGAGCAAGGTGAGAGAGACAGCCAGAGACAGGTGGACAAGGTACACAACAACGTCACCAGACACAGCATATGACAAATCAAACAGAAGTCACCACGTCTCACAACATGACGCGCTTTTATTTTATTTTGTTTTTACACACCCGCTTTTTTTGGTACAGAGAACGGCTGTAAGCATGACGGGAAAGAACAATAGATCTACCAGCACAAGAAATAAATGCGGGGAAATGAGCGATGCAGTGTGGGATTCATGCGCTGCAGTGAATGCGTCACATCTGGCAGATGGGCTGGTGCACTGCAGTGCCACTTCATGCATAAGTAATGCGATGAATGAGTGGTAGGTAAGTTGTCAGCAATTTGTTAGCTATATTTATAGCATCACAGAGGAAAGATGGGCGATTTGATAAAGCTGATCAGAAGGACTGGACAGCCTGAGCAGTGTTCAGGGAGCAGAGACTATGATCGAGATGTCAGCCTGTGTTTACGTCTGCGACTGCCACAGAATGAGGGTGTAAGTGTGGTGTGGGAATGCTCAGGACGGCCTGCGTCAGACCACTGCTTCAGTTAGTGGCTAGAAGCGGCAGCTCTGGTGACGTGAATGAGCGACAAGTGGCAAAACTACAAACGAGAGCCTGTAAGATGGTGAGATGGAGGTCGAGAGCTGGGATCCCTGTCGAGGAACCGGCTGAAATTAGCAACCCCATCCATGGCAGTGCCCCCCCCCCCCCATAACAAGGAAGCCCAGTGAGGACGGCGACCGCATAAACACCATCTGAGAGCGACAGAGCGTCCGCAGCTGCCTGTCATCTCCGGCGACGGCTGAGCCTCAGACACAGACACGCGTTTAATCCAAAACACCACGCAAAAGAAAATCACTGGCAGCGGGTTCGAGGCACAGATTGAAGCAGCCTTGAACAGAAGCGGAGCAGCGAGCCGAGAGGACGTACTCAGAAAGGACCTGGACCCGAGGCCAGAATCATTTTGCTGTGAGCCAGCAGTGTGAACCGCTGCCCCACTGCACCACCCATAAAAATAATTCATAAAATAAGATTAACAGATTAAAAAGCAGTAAAAGGACAATTAAAAATAAAAAGTGTGTTATTAAAATGAATTAAAAGTAAATTAAGAGCGGACTTGACACAAACCACGGCAGTTGAAAGCAAGAGAAAAAGGTGGGTCTGGGGGGGCGATTATGAAAATGGCAGATCTGCAAAATGCATTGTGGGGCTAATCCATTGAGTGCTTTAAAAACAAACAGCAAAAACTTAATACCAAATGTGTGTTTCACATGCAACTAAGGCAAAGGAACCAGAACGTGACAACGGCAGGGTCAACGGAGAACCAGCCCCAGGAGGAGAAAATGAAGGGTCCACGGTGTGGTCCAGGTCCTGTCCTGCCGACCCCTCGCCGTCTACCGATGCTGTTCTTCCCTCGGCTCCCGCAGACGAGAGGAGCTCGTCCTTTCTACAGACCCAGACAGGAGTCCGAAGGGCCCCCTGGCCGCGGCCCTTCTGCGGCTCCCCGGAGCTCGTCAGAGGCCCTGAAATGTTTGCTGTACCCCCCCCATGCTACCTAGTGTCTTGCCCCCCCTAATACCTCAGTCTTTCGTCTGTAGTCTCGCTTCCCTGCGACTCTCCCTGGTTTCGCCTCTTAGTCCGATTTCACTCTTCCAGCCCCCACTCCAACCACTCTTGCTTCCCGCTTTAGGTTCCTCTTGGCTCCCTCTCCTGGCCCTATTCTTGTTGCACTGCTTCCATTGCTTGTCTGGTTCTGTCCTGCCCTGTGTGTCTGTCCCTGTGCCACCTTTGGTCCTTTCGGTGCCCAATCTTTGCCTTCGTCTCCTTCTTCTCCGTTTCCTTTGTTGCCACTTGCCCACTGACACCTGCCGTTTGTCCTTTGGTCCCTAGTCTGTATCCCTGTCGGGTTACCTGGCCTGTCATGAGTTGAGTCCCGGTGGTTTGTCTTTCCTGCTGTCCTTGGTTTTGCCCTGGTCTGTGTGTCCCCTTTATAACGGCCTTGCACCAGGAGGGCACAGGATTGGGTGGAGGGGGGGTTACTGTCATTGCCTGCCCGTCCTGTCGACCTTGCCCTGCCGTTTGAAGTCGATTGGTTTGAACGTATCATGCATGATTGGGTCCAGGGCTGGACTGGGATTAAAACTTGGCTCTGGAATTTTGCCCATCCAGACCCACATACATTCATTTTCCATACCTACTAGTCCTATGAAAGGGTCATGGGACTTCAAAAATATACTCTGTATCACTTCACCGGTAAAGTCGGATAAGTTAACCAGTGCACAGCGTGATCGAGAGATCTGTGGTCAAGATTACTGAGCTACACACAAGCGAAAAGGTGTGAGGCGTAAATGAGGTGTCCGGATGACACTTTCGAAGCGCCTGTGACGAGGCGGCCATCTTCATCATTCATACGCACAACCTAAACTGAGGCCTGTGGTCAAAATAAAAACCTCAAATAGGTCAGTCAGATAAAACAACTTCACCCCTGCAAAAGTTCAGTATAACAAAGAAAAGCACAAATGTCAACCGTTTATACACCTTCATTGCTTTAAGGAATGGCGTTTGTTTACAATTAACATCAAAAAAATCCATCTGTTAACTCAGAAATTGGAAGATTGTAACAAAAGTGTTAAAAAAAGTGCTTATGGTCAAACGAGTAGGTCTCACATTGGGTGAATGCAGGTGTTTAGAGGAAAGTAAAGAGGGTGGCAAATTAGGAAATGACAACCGCAGAACGTGGGAGTAGAACCGTGTTCAGAGTACAGTAGAGCAGATTAGAGTAGAGAAGAGCAGAGCATTATGAAACCATTGACACCCCTTCATTTTGGACAAGTTTAAGAATGAATTTACAGAACATAACTATTGCAGACTGCATATATGCCACGGTGCCACTCGTTCCTTCCCGTACTTTAGCGATGCATGGCGGGAAGCAGTCTGAGAGAGCGGCTCCAGTGGCCAATCAGAGCAAAGTGCTGGCACGCCGTGAGCTTGGCTGCCCTGAACCATGTTCACTTGACCTTCTGAGCTTCCTGAGCTGACCTCACCACTGACGGGCGTTCTCTCCGCCACTGTCCTTACCACGCCCACTGCCTAACCACCCTGGGGTGACTGGAATCCATGACACGACAGGGGAAGTTTGTTTGTTCCTTCCATACTGCTGCCCCTCACCTTAGGAAAATTACCCATGGTTTTACTATGATTAAACAACCATGGTTTTTTCTGTGCTGTTTTTCATGTTTTTTTTTTTTGGGGGTAACTAAGGAAACCAGGACTATGGTTTTATAGTTTTGCTATAGTTAAACCCTAGTATAATCTTGATCATAAACCATGGTCTTTGTTTGGTTAGGAACCATAGTAAAACTATTGTTACAGCACACTGCATAAAAACCATAGGAAACCATAGTGAATTTTCATACGGGTCACCCACCCAAAAAGTACTTTTTTGCCAGGCATATCTGACAAAGACAAAACTGGACTTTGTCATTGCTGTCAGTTAACTCCTCCACAGCTAGAGAAATACCCTGTGCGCTCCTGATGTCATCAGTTAATTGCTTTAATAAATCCTCAGCGAGTATCTCTCTTCTCCTGGCTGAATTGCGGCTGGATTAATAGCATCTGCTTTATTTTTTTTCTCATGTTTCTCCTTTCCATCAAACATAGCCTCAGCTATGCCATCCAAACACTCCTTAAGAACTTCTGCATCAGATGAAGGCTTTTTGTGCTTACCCAGTACCCCGGCCACTTGCAGTGAGGCTTCAGTCTTACAAACAATTTGTTTCTTCATATGAAGACTTCAACTGTGAGAGTTTTGCTGTCCTCACCTTTTGCTGTTTCCTGTGGAAACTGTGTCTCAAAATGGCTGTGCTTCGAGTCATAGTCATGTTTTACATTGTCACTCTATAATTACCAAGGACTCTGAGCAGATCAAATGCATTGGCTTTGTCCTGGATCGAGGCGACATAAATGCATTTATGCACTTTTGTTCACAAGTTTAGAAAAGGACACCTTTACTATATTAGCTTGTAATCAAATTAGAAATCACAGATTAAATTAGATTACAATAAGATGTACAAGCACACCTGTAATAAATTGAAGCAACCAGTCAGTAAATTTAGTTCATATTACAAATGAATCTCCCTGTAGACTTTCACCAGTTACTGCTATTTGTCCCTTATTAATACTGTACAAATTACTTTGGGCTGTTATGTAAAGGAAGAATGATAGGTGTGTGTGTGTGGTGGGGTGCAGAATTTTACAAGCTTTCTCAATAAACTGTTTTTAATCAATAAGAATAGAATTAACAGTAATGACAAAGAAAGAAATACTACATTCGTAATAAATGAAATTATGCAATTATTAAATGAACCCAAATTAACAAAAATGTAATGAAAGAAAATGAAATGAAATCAAATGAAATTAAATCAAATTAACACAAAGAGAAATAATTATTAAATTATCTAATTTTTTTTTACATGATCGTCACGAGAGGGGAGGCACGAGATTCGCCGTGGGGGATGCATGCATTGCACCCTACTGCCTAGTGCGTTTTCCCCTCCACTGACTACAAGGGCTGGGTATCGATTCAGATGTTCCGATTCAATGCGATTTTCAAGTTCTTAATTCGATTCGATTTCGATTTGATTTCAATCCTTGATTTGACAATATGAATGAATATAGATTTAATACAAATCCTACATTTAAATGTAATTGGGTTTCAAAAACAATTCCGTCTGCTTTTGCACTTATAGTGTAACTTCCATGTTATCGCCAGTCAGAGCCGGCGCCAGACCGTGACTAACAGGGAGGCACGCGACATCTAACGAGGGGGCATACAATTAGCATAAATAACTTGCAAAAACGAGGCATAAAAAGACCAATACAGTGCAAGCGCATACTCATACAACTGGCACAGACTGTCAGCTCATTTCCCGTAAAGAAAACCACAAAAATCAGTATTACCAACAAAACATATTAACAAGTAACACATTTAAGCGTGCGTAAATAAAATAAACGCATTACCTTTTAAAAAAGCTGAAGGCGGCGCGAACATTAAACCTCCTTAAAACGGTGTCTTTCCATTCGGTCGTGCATTTTCGAGTAAGATCCCTCTCAAAGGCCA
>JAODKE010000053.1:3322491-3346368 GCA_026779605.1 Mormyrus hasselquistii
GGGGTTGGGGGGGAGGGGGGGGGGGGGGGGTGGGGGGGGGGGGGGGCGGGGGGGGGGGGGGGGGGGGGGGGGGGGGGGGGGGGGGGGGCGGGGGAAAGAGGGGAGTGGGAGGCGAAGAAGGCGCCACTCACCACAATCATCTCCGATGGCTGGAGCGTGATACATTCACAGCCTCGTCGGCCCCCCAGTTGTCTGCCGAAGCTGCGGAGAGAAGACGACAGTCGCGTGTTAAAATGCGGCCGCGTGACCCCCGGGATGGGCGGCCGCACGCGATGACGTGGCCAACGAAAGGAGGCTCGGCGCGTCAGATATCAGGAAACACCTGAGACAGGATTAGAGCCACATGCATTTCTGCAGAGCACAGTCATTGCACTTAAACAAACAGCACTCAGGCAGAAAATGGGTCCCAATCGCATTAGTGACGTCTGCGTGACGTCTGCGCAGGACCAAATAGACCTGCACTAGTACATGCTCTCCAGCAGCGCATTGCCCCCACCCCATCCGAGGAGTCCGATTTCAGCCCGCTGAATTGGACGACACGCCGAGTTTTTGCCCAGTAACGCCACCAGTGACAGCTAACGCAGCCCCAAGGTAGATGAGGTCATCTCGACTTGGTCAATTTGCTCCATGCATTCACAAGGGGGAAAAAAAACCCTCATCACTGCCTCCTTGGGGTCACAGGGAAGTCTCAGACGACTGGGCAGGTCAGCCCCTCCCCCTCCGCACCAGGGACACCCAGCGCTGCTGACAGGTTTGCTGCGCATCCTGCACTTCACATCAAAATCAGTTTCCTGAAATAAGAAGCATAGCACCAAAAAAAAATTAAAAAATAAAAATCTCCTCATCCCTTATCCCTCAATGGTAGAAATGTGTGCCAGGCTGTTAAACTTTAGCATTTCGGCTATCTAGAGGCTTCAGATACGACTGAACCTTGCTCACATTTTTTCCGTTTCTGCTCGAGCTGAAGTCCAGCATGAGTGTAAGCAGACAGTGACCACCCATTATCAGAAAGGCAGACCGACCCCACCACCAGAAGGGGGGGGTCAGAAGTCGTCGTTTGATTTTATCCATTCTTCGCATGTCACATGTTGATGGACAGAGATTTTAAAAAACAAACCGAAATCTCAGAAGCGCTGCATGACGGCAGGCGGACGTCCCAATGGCGTCCGAGTGCCACCAACACCAGCCTCTCGTGTCACAGACCAGTGCATGACAGTTATGAGATAACTGGGAAAAATGCACCATCCATGCAAGAGTTTTAGTGGAGGAAGGGTCAGGTCGCATGGTGCACTGTGCTGCCTTGAAGCTCTCAGACTCCACAGAAGTGCACTATTAACAGCCATGAAATCAGTATAATATCAACCCCCCACCCCACCCCACCCCACTCCATGCAATGCAATAGCAGCCCAGGCTCTGGCAATGAGCTTAGAGGCATCAACAGCACAGTCTTCATACCAAACCAGAGCTCTGCAGTTGACCGCCAGGGATCGCGGCATCAGCAAAGCAGCAGGATTTATTTCCCTGCTCGCCACTCCACTCCAAAAGCACCGTGACAGGCAGCCGACGTCGACGGGCCCTGCCTCTTTACGTCAACCACACAGGCAGGTTAGCGATAACAATGGTACAGCCACGTCATCAACAGCTAACGGGCTGGGACGGACGCACGTTAACGTTACATTGATTATTGAAGTCAAACACTCAGGATACGCTACCGGTTCAAAAAGGTTTAAACTGTGACAAGTTAAGGACTCTTCGTAAGATGCTATTTTGTGACATCTTACGTGACCGCTTGTCTGACGAAAACTGGGCAGACTGAACGTCTGTCTATGATAAATCCAAAGTATAAATTATAAATCTAAGATGGCTGTACCTAGAGGGAGGAAAACAAAGATGTGTAAAATAAGCACAAGTTTAAGTCAAATATCAATTTTTTGGGGGATTACAACTCCAGATACACTGCAAGCCTGTTCCTCGATTTCTAAATGTGCCTCATTACGTCGAATGCACCAGAAACCATGACAACTATATTAAAAACACACACACACACACACACACACACACACACACACACACACACACACACTATAAAAACTGCACACACCGCAAAAACAATACGTTTCTCATAGACTTTTTCGTCAAGAATGGGGGAGTTCTGTTTTCAAACAGAATCTCCATGGTAACAGAACAGACTGTTGACAGCGTGTTAACCACAGATGTGGTGTCCCCGCTCTCTCGCTCTCCTCCACGGTCCTCGGAACGGCAGGCCAACTCGGCAGGCGCAGGGAAGCTCATCGGACTTTCATGCTGCATCGCAACAGTGGACGCTTTTTTACAGTTTCACTTCACGTCATGTGCCCACTGTTCCTTTATCTACTGTTTTAACGGTTTAACCCTTTTGCGGCTGACGGTTTTAAAATCTGCAGCAACACATGGGGCACGTTTTAGTGCAGTTCGTCAACCGTAAGATGCCGCAGCAGAACTAGAAAACAACACTTTCCTGTTGTGCACCAGGGGACATAGAGAATAGGGCAACAAAACTCCTACACTAAAAATAGGGTTAAATTACATTTTAATTAACAAACACGTTTAAAAGATGTGTCGGGAACCAACGGCCTGGCATGACTCATGACGTGTGGCACCCATGCCTGACTCACACTAGTCCTTATTTTGCAGTCATTTGGCCCTTTCTAGTCAACAACATAGTCAATGCCTCAAAGCAAAATCTAGCCCGCAATATTAAAAACTGCCAGACTTGCTCTATAGGTCCAGAGTTGAGAAGTTTCGGCGGTTCTGCGTTTCACTTGATCCTGCACATGAAAAAAAGCACAGCACCAAGAAACACACCGCAGGAAGGCCACACTGACAGCTGAAGACAGACTCGCAAAACCCAAGAGAGAAGCATTTGCTCTGTAACCCAAGCATCTCTGACTGCACTCTGACCCCCCCCCACCCAAATGTGCTCTTTAATCACTCCACCCCAGGCCCCCAAGCAGAGGTAACCTCAGTGGCACGTTTGTTGGGCAAACAGTAAGGAGAACGTGGAAAAAGTTAAGGAGGAGGGCCGGCGGTTCTTATACCCATTGGCTTTGATTCACCGGGTGCAGAAAAAAAAACAGCCCTGCATCAAAGAAAAAACACCAACAGCAAAACAAAGAACTTACTATTACAGCCAGAGCGACTGCACAGCGCAACAGTGCAGACCTGACAGAAGTCCTGAGCGCAACAAACACTACATAACGGGCCAGATGACGTCATATAAAGGCAAAACTGACAGCAAGGATTAAAACAAGGCTATTTAAAACCTGTGATGGTTATCAGAAGATGGAGGTCCGATTTTACTTTCTGGTGTCAAGCTCCATGATAACTTGGGCACCCAAACAGGGAAACCATGATTGCTCCCTTGTATCTTCACACAGGATCCAGCAGCAACATCCCACTCTCCCGAAACTCTCCTTCCTGCTTTAAAAAAAGCCACGGAAAATCCCAGAAACCAGCTCCCAATCCAAACAGGACAACGTACTAGCCGTGGCAAGAGAACAATCAAATCCAAACAAGGGGTCTGCTTCCTTCGAGTGCTCTTTGATGAAAGTGTTATTTCAGGCTTTTCCCAGAGGCAGCATGCGATAGCCAGCCAGAGCAGGGCCAGAACTGCCAAACACATCCATGCAATTCAGCTCCTGTTTTCTGGCGTGGACCCAGGAGTGACGAAGACTCCGCTAGATCCTCTCTTCAGCGGCGAGGGCTATCCTCTGCTCCTCTCCCCGGCATGTGCCTCTTCCTTTGGAGGCTGGGAGGTGGCCGTCCGGGAAGCTGGCGTCCTCACTTCCTGCCGGGGGGAGCTCTGAGCTGGCGGCACACCCCAGGAACACATGGCCGAGTCACCGTTCGGCCGGGGAGTGCCACATTCCAGCCGGCCCCTACTCACCCTGTGACCCCAACAACCCCACAACACACCCAGTACCAGCAGGAGAGTGGATCCCCCCCCACACCTGGCTCTACTCCAGTTGCTTACTTAACGATTTAAAAAGTGAAGCGCACAGGGACAGCATGTGCTCAGAGGGCCCCGTTGGAATCCAGCAGAGAGGGTTAGGCCATCGCCCGAGTCGCCGTCCTTAGCCAAAGGGGAACCAGATTCCTTTGACGGGCGTGAACGACGGCGGAGGTTAGAAAAAAGGCGGCGGCAAAAAAAGCAAAAAAACAAAAAAAAAAAAACAAAAAAAAAAAAAACACGAAACTAGAGTGAGTACGCACTACTGTTTCCCTAGATGCTTTCAGGACATCTGTGTCCAATAAAGAAAGCGCGGCCTCGTCGCGGAGCCTTGTAGTTATAGCAGTCACATGGGCCCCAAGAATTTTATACAGGCTTTAAACAAATCCCCCCCCATACTGACACCCACCCTCCTCCAAAAAAAAAAAAAAAAAAGGTCTGGGAGACAATTTCCTCTGCAGCTTCACGGGTGATTGATCGGCTCTCTCAAACAGCCCCCTAAGGGGCACACTCAACATCTCAGAGCTACAATTCATCCGTTCACTGCTGCCATCGCCGGTTTGCTGCCCGGTGAGAGATCAGAGGCGGCATAAAAGCACGTGATGGCGCACATGCAGACAAGCGCTACGGAAAGTACATGTGAATTAAGAGGCACGTACCAGCATCTGGCCAGAAACATATGTTCCTTCACAAACACTGAGCCGGTCAGAAGGATGTACCAACATGTTGAGAGGTTGTCAGGGCTGGGAACAAAGGGATGGATGTCAAGTTACTCTCAGAAAAAAACAGTTGGAACCGTATGCACATTTGAGAGAATTTGTGGCTTCTGAAAGTTTTTGTAAGGAAAACTTAAGCACCAGTGTAGAACATTTAAGCACCAGTGTAGAATCTGACACTGTAGGTACGACTCTTACACAGATTCATCTAACGTTGCAAAATACAAAAAAATTCAGGAGTCCTACAGTTTCATGCCCATCAAACTTGTTCAAATGGATTCAACTCTGATGCTGCAGTTCTTATAAACACTTGGGGAAAGCATTCCAAAAATGTCTTCGGCAATCAATACTTGAATACAATAATCTGGTGTTTGGAACCTCCTATCTTGCTCAGCAAATCCTAGATGACAGTGGACCAGCATCATGTATATTGCTGAAGAGGATGGCGGTTAAACGAAACCAAACGATAAACAACAGCTATCTTTAAGCGAGAAAAGTTTTCAGACGTGCTAAACTTTACATTATCAGTAGAGGAGAGTGAAATGAGCACACAAATGCACACCTGGGACGCTTTTGCACGGACTGACTGAAGCCTGGAACTTCAGTGGGCTCTCGAGCATGCCGACACGTTTACTCACCAGAACAGGATGTGGTTGGCTTCGTGTCTCTCGTAGCGGACAGAGTTGCACATCGACCTGAAACGAGGGATGCGGTTTAGAAGCCTGGGCCCCGTGGCGGTGTGGGGCCAGCGTAGAGGTGCTTCAACTCGCTGTTGGATTCAGTAGGTGTGACCGAGAGCCTTCAAAAGGGACGGCCCACGTGTGTCTGCCTTTATTGGGCTCCGCCTACCGCCCTTTTTATTTATTTATTTTTTAATTAGCCTGGAAACCCAGGAGATTCAGGCCATTCCAGGTTCATCTCACTTACTGGAACAATGCCAGAGCAGCCACCCAGCTCTTCAAGCAGCTTTTCAGAGAACTCAAGGCCCATCAGGTTTTCCCGAGAGGCTTTCTGGAGGAACTCCTGCTTTTATCTCAAGAGTCCATGGCACGGAGGGCAACATGAAAGACTCCTAATCCTGGCATGTTTGTAAACATCAGGCGCCACCCCCCCCCCATCATTCTGGATACACGTTTGTCCGGTGAACGAATTTCCAGAGGTGCTGTTAGAAGGCATCGTGAATCATGGAAACACGCTCTAGGGAAATCGCAGTCGTGTTGTGCAGGGATTTAGGTGGTTCACATAAAGCATCTTCCGTTATTCTTACCGTAGCTGGTGCTCCCTAAGATGCGATAAGACGTCCATGTTGTAGAGATGGTGGTAAATGGTACTCAAGTCCTAGACAAAGAGAAAAAAAAAACAATAGAGGTGAGTTTTCCTGTACAGGGGCAGCACTCCCAGTTTCATTACAGTGGTTTTGGTGGGCTTAAGTTTAATGCTAAATCAACAACAATGGCTATATTATGGCAAAGGCAAAACAAATATACAACAAGAAATTTAAACAGGAAATAGATAAACAAAAACAGAATTTACATCCATCCATCCATCTTCTGAAACCGCTTAATCTCAACTGGGATTGGGGGGCGGGGGGGGGGGGGGTAGACTGGAACCTATCCCAGGAACAAGGAGCGCAGGCAGGAACCAAGCCTGGGCAGTCGCCAACACACCACAGGGCGCGCACACAACTACAGGGCCAATATAGACTCAGGCCCTGTCAACCTACCCAAAAGCTTGCAGAATTCACATACGATTCTTTAAATTAATGTTTGATAAAAAAAAAAAAATTCCAAAACTTTATGCGGTGGAACCTTATTAAAAACATCCACCCGACAGCATTGTCAGTATAATCGGTGCCTTGTATTGCGCAGTGCAGAACAACAAAGTGTGTTTCACTGAGAAGGCCAGATTTAAAACGGACACGTCGGGGGCTCTTCAGTTTCATTGCGTATTTAATATACAATGACAATGAAACTTCTGTTCCCTATTCTGTACGCCTTGTGATTCTGGAAAGTTTCCTCAGAGAGAGACTGAAGCACTCGACCCATGGATTGGGCCACAACACTAAGCAGACCCCTGACATGTGGGAATTAAGCTCCGGATTCACCAGAGGGTCTTTAGTTCAAATTGGCCAAGTAATTACACACGGGCCTGAAAATCGACACCCACGCTAGCCTACGTGTGAAAACTCCTTTGTGTCGTCATCATATGAGCTACACTTAATTATCATACAAAACATAAATAATGGACTTTTATTATGCTGGTGCCACATCATGAAATACACATTTCCTATTTTGTTTATGGTGCATATGGTAACATACCATCAAGGGATGAATTCCACATTCTAGACAAATTGAAAACTTGGGAAGAATTCCACAATTACCAATACGGTTTACCTAAATGCTGTAGTGTGAGTGTCCGCAGTGTGACTAAGAAGGGTTGGCAGGTACGTTAACAGGAGGAGCACACAATCGCCTCATTTCAGCAAGCCAGATGACTAGCCTGAGGGGTTTTTTAAGCTACTCCTTTATTTGCAGGTATAAGCATGCTGATTTCTGAAAAACGTTTCATACCATTTGTGTGGTCGGAATTTAAGTTATTCTGGGAATGCAAACCAACAGATAACCCGTTAGTTTCTGCTAAACTGGTACTATACAATGACAGGCCATTAAATGTGATCATAAGTCAAACGACAAACAAACCAGCAAACAAACAAACTCGCTAGCAAACTAATAAGGCAAACAAACAAACTAGCAAACAAACAACCTAACAAAATCTAATACTTTGAGCTGGGCATTTTGAGAGCACAGTTGCACTCTTTCTATAAACCGCTGCAGAGGATTATCCATTTATAGCACTTCACGATACACACTCACCAAGGGGCTTGTGCTGTGGTGTACAGAAGGTCAGAGAGCACATGTGTTTTGGACCTACACTCCAGTTCCCAGCATGTACCCAGGCACAAACCTCCAATAGCAGATGCCGGAAAATGATGCAAGAAGAGACTGGTTGCTCCAATTTGTCATCCACCCATTCAAAATATTACTCATTTATTCTCTCAATTGACAAAAATTGCCACATGCACATCACTGTTATTGGGTTTTGTTATATTGCACACATTTTGCACCCGGGGATATATATCGGTTTAGTTATAAAGTTTTCCCATCTCCACTACCTTCGAAATGCACAAAAATGAATACCCAGACTGCAGCACTCCGAAAAGTCATTATGTTTTCAGGATATGAAAAGCGACCAGCTAGATCCAGAGATGGTGAGATTATGAACATGCTTACTTTTTTCCCCCTCTTCTCATGTGTCACAAAATATCCTGTCATCAAGCCAACGCTGTCTAGATACCAGTTCGGAGATTTGGACGGCATATTTACTTTAAAAACAAGGATCAATATATGGGTGATGATTCACACCACTAGAAGAAAAGGCCCTGGAACACCAACAAAACGTGTGGGCCATGAATGAGCAATGCTTCTGAATAGCGCATTATTACACTATGATCAATATATACAGGTACCCCCCGCTTTATAAAAGCAGAGCATTCCTATGCAACCATTCGCAAGCTGGAATTCTATAATGCAATGTAGCAAGAACCAGTTTCTTTCTTTTTCTTTTTTTTATTTAAATGTTCCCACGCCAAAAGTAACCCATTAAATCATACCAAGTAACACACAAAACCTACCAATAACAGCCATATATAGAAAATACAGGAATGAAATGATAAATACGCCACCTCTATGAAGTAGAAATAGTGTGGCTTCACTAACCAAAATCAATGCAGTCATGCATCGCTTACCAGCAGGGATACATTCCGAGGAATGTTTTGTTAGGCCATTTTGCCATTGTGAAAGTGTATCTGCACAAACCATTATACACCTAGGCAGTAAGGTATATTAGGGCTGCTGATAAACAAATGCTAAAAGTTATTTTCACTTTCCTTCTTTTTTCTTAAAAGTGAAAATGCACTTCGGACTCATTTCGGCAGATACTAATAAAGGTCTTTCGTAAAAGCAAAGTGGCATGAAGTGAACATTCGGAAAAGCAGGGAATACCTGTAATTACAATAAATGGGCCCAGATCATTGAGCAGACCAAGCATTTGGGCAACATTTAACTGATGTGATATCTGTGTTCTTTTCGAGTCAATCTATAAAAATAGTTAATATTCAACTGACTAGCTTACTTAGTGATTGTGGGAATCTGTACAAGCAGGGATTACATCAAAATTTAATGTCCAAAATTATGATTAAATTTAAAATAATCATGCCGTGCACTACAACAAACCTACCACCGAGACATGCAACACACAGAGCAACAACAGCAATACATATATGTAAGGTGATAGGCAAACACATGATCGGCCTGAAGCAAACGGCTCAGACTGTGCTTTAACAGTTTCTGCTCCAAACAGAAAGCCCTCATTAGCAGAAATTTGAACTCGTCGGCTGGCTTTCTAATTCCCCGGTGACTGCTGTTACCGTAATAACTAAACGCCTGTGAAAAGGTGTGCCAGTTCTCCTACATACTTTCTATGGAATTAAAGTGGAGAGCACTGTGCATTTTAAAGCAGAGAAATCAAGCTGGTCCGATCGTTGACTGGGTAGCTCTGGACCATCCTCCGCGCGACATTTTTACCTCACTCCCCTTTGTCCTTTTTACAGAGGGTCTCAAAATTTGCCCCACATCTAGCCAGTTGTACATCTAGCCTTGTACAACACACATTGTAAATGGGCCCCCCCACCCACCTCCATCCCTCCATCTTCCCACTCCACCCACGAGAAGGATTAGCAAAAAGTTAACCGTAGATCCAGTTAGACAGAAAGGCAACTCTCCTCAAAACCACAGAAACACAGAGATCACAGAGCTGTCGCTCCTCTCTGTGTACCTTACGTAACCCTAATCAGGTGCTAAGTTTGAGTCATTGACCTGATCTAAGCAGATTCTACATGCCTTTCATCTCATGACTGACTGGAAAGTGGCTCCCGTTCAATTGATGCCTTTTCAATCCCATGTATGCCGATCAACTGAAGACAGTAAAAAAAAAAATAATAATTTTCAGTTGATGCAGCAAGATGAACGCATGAGAACCTTTTTTTTTTTTCCTTTTCATCTGATATAATGGAGGTATATACAGCTGGTTTTAAAATTTGTTTTCAAGTAATTTATTTAAAGGACTCTATTGACATTTGGTCAGAGCCAATGTGATTAGGTAAGCTTTGCTCCTGCTGAAAAGATCACCGCTTTCCTTGGGGGCGTTGTTAAGCAGCAGATCCATGGGTGGGAGGAGGCCAGCTCTACACAGCACTCTGATGCACTCTCTCAATCATAAGCACACACTCGTCCTTTTAAATAAAATAAATAAAAATAAAATAAAATAACACACACCCATAACTCGGTTAACAAAGGACGTCTGTTCAAAAACATGTATCATTGTAAAAACAAGAAAAAGCAAGCAACAAGGACAGAGAGAGCAAAATAGCCCCATCACTGACGACACACATAAACACACGCACAATTATTTATGCAGAAACAAATACCACATGCAGCTGGCTGACAACGCTTTGAATTCATCTGCATTTGTGCTATAAAAAGCCATCAAACTGCAGGACCACATAATGTACAGGCAATGTCATGTCAAAAAGAAGGCATTTGCAAAAAAAATAAAATAAAATAAAAACTGCTTAAAAAAACATTCAAGTTTATTATTTTGCCAGTGTTATGAACTGAACCAAACTAGTGGAACCACTGTGCACTGCAAAGTAATGTAGCTGCCAGGACAATGATGATGTCAAAAGAAAACCATAATTCTATTGTGGTATTACTGCCACCTCCTGACATAGACACCACATTGCTCTCGTTCTGCAGTCAATTCTTGCCCGCTAAGCTTTTCTCCCCCAAACATACCACCACATTAATCAAAAAGGTTACATGGCATCAGTGCACACTGTGCACAGCCACAAAAACCTACAAATTTAGTTCAGAGTAGTTTACAAGTTTATTTGACCTTGTTCCCCAACCTGTGAATGTTCTATGAATGCATTATGAAGGTGCACTGAATGGTCTATATACGCATAATGAATGCATTATGAAGGTGCAGTTACTGTAAAGCATTACCCAATTTACAGATGATACAAGTAGAACAATAAATATAAATTTAAAACAATATAAAAGAAAACAAATCAATACCAGTACCAACAAATATCAGTTACCTCAAAGCAGCAAAATAACTGAAGTCATCCTTTTCACTTCTAGTTTCATGTGAATGCCAGAGAAGTAAAAAGAAGTTTCAGAAGTTTATGAATGAGGAAGGAATCTTGCACGTGCCAGCCATTTTCACATAGACAGCAATACTATGAACCAACTTGCTTAAATAAGCAGAATAGTAAAGAAGCAAAAAACAGAAATGGTTTTTATTTAAAAAAACATTTATTGTAATATGCATTCTTAGGGGAGCAAATCCAGCATGCAGTCACATACATTTCAAGTTCTTTTCGGTTCTTTTTTTCTCCAATTTGCTTTTCATTTTACAGTCAACGGTGACAATTTTATTTTATTCATCTGCTTCATACATTATTATACTTTTTCTGGGAGTGCAGTTCCATAACATGAATGCATATTTTAAGGCCCATGAAATGAAGTTCTTAAATGCAGATTCCAAATTTACATAAATGCCAGTAAGTGGAGTAAAATGTTGTCATTTTGCTGAAGGTTGACCGAAAGGTCATTGCTCAAGACTTTCCAGGTACTAAACTACCATTTGTGCATTTATGTGCATCCATCATATGAATCGGGTTCTGAATCGAGTGAAAGATGACAGAACACAGTGTGGTGAGATAGAAGGAAAAAAAAGAAAAACTTTCCTTCCTTTCAATTAAAGATCTCGCCACCCAATATTTTTTTGACATTTTGAACCATTTTCATTGTCATACAATTTATTTAACACAGAGCTGGGCAATCTGATCTAGAAAGAGCAATTGTGTATGCGAGTTTTCACTGCAATTCTCTAATGATATCATTAATCAGGGGACTGATTGGCCGAAGAGTCCACACACATGGCTTTGAATATCCGACCGAAAGGTTATCCCAAGAACCTGTATATGCACTGGCCCTTTACAGTTGGCCACCCCTGATCTATGATGCATTCGTCAGAATTTCTTGCAATTTTTTCACGTTTAACAATGCAGTTTGACGTTCCAAAGGGTTGAAAAAAAATACAGAGTCTGCAGAGACAGAGTTGCTGAGACTGCCACAACCCCTTAAATGTAAGGTATAAAATGCCCAAGAACCATGCAAATACATCAAGGTATCTGCAGACCTCTGTTGCTTTGCTGAAGGTCAGTGTTTATTGGGGGGGGGGGGGGGCACAGCCAAGAACACAAATGCTTGTCTCTAGGTTTCCCAGTAACCACCGGTGCGTGACTCTCCAGAAAACTGTTCTATGGGAAGTCAAAATATCGAACTTTCAGGCAGGTAAGGGCAATGCCGTGATGGGTGACAGCAAACCACTGCTTTCCACAGTAATAACTCCATGTTAAAGGCACACCTGGAAGTATCCCCAATGAAAGGCTATGGCAAAGCCCAAAGTGAGCAGCTAATATTGATAAATCCATAAATGGCACTGAATTTAAGCAACTCTTCTTTAACTTGCAAGCCAAAATTCCTCTATTGCAAATCGGGCAGAGCGACCAGTAACTACTGCAAGCACTTTTTCATTGCTGACAAAGGTTACACAACAGCAACAACCGTGAGTGATCAACATTGTCATAGACTAGATCATTTGCATTGCTTTGTTAATTAAATCTTTAAAAAAAGGGGCAAATATTTTCACTGTACACTACAAGCCAGTAATTAAAATGAGGACTACAGGAAAATAAGTGCAATTCTAGAACTTAACGTAAAACAAGGTTTCCAAAGGAATTACAAAATGACTACCTACCACATGACCTGTTAACACTGGACACAAGGGTTCATGTCATGTGAAGTGTTTCATAATCAGAGGCTAATTAAAAGCAGAAGTTCACAGGCTGCCGAATGACACGAGATTAAAAGTCAGACATATTATTAATATTATTCGTCTAGCTAAATAATAGGTCAAAGGGTTAAGCTATCATCACCTGGGCTAACTCGCTGACGCATTCCATGACACCAGAGGCTTCAGTAATAAATTAAAATTATGATAATAAAACTACATTATCTGCTATTAGGCACCAAGAGTTACAGATGTACCTGAGAGGAAACGGTGGTAAAGTTCACCTCCCTGCAGTATATTCAGTGGATGCTAGGACTCACACTCACATCACCCATAAGCAGGGGGAATTTTACTATGTTGGGTGTTTAGCCCGCAGTGGAAAACAAGAGATGCAGTGTATCTGAAGTTCATTCTGGGGAGTGGGGGGCTCATTATTTAGCATATGGCGAAAAAAAAACTCCACTGCTTTTGACTGGACTAGAAAATACACAAACAGACTGCAGTCTCCGAAAATTTCAGTGGGGCAAGGTAAGTGCAAAAGTATGTCGCGTGAGCAGCTGCAAAGTATTTGCATTGCTCGTAACATTCATGTTCTCACATGTTTCCATCACCCCTGTTTCTGAACAGGCACAATCGGTAGCAAGACATGCATACCAATAGCTACTGCAACCGTCTTTCAAATTTACATTGTGCTGCTTTCACATTAAGGTCAAACGATTTTTTTTTTTTTGCCAAAATTGGTGCTGGAGCACTTCCACTTCCAGCACATTAAAGCAGCAGCATTAATGACGTTAAGGAAGCAGCAGACGACTAAATGCACAACAGAAGGAAAGCTATACGCATCTATTCTGCATATATAATTTATTCTGCTGTGAGTTGTTGGAGGGCGGTGACCTACACAGCACTGTTTATTAAAAAAAAAAACAAAAGGAATAAATATTTCGGCCAACATCAATGTTCACGTTAAAAAATGTGAAATATTTTTAAGCTTACAAGAAAGAAGGGCACATTTGCAGAGATATAAATTCAGTTGCGAGAAAAAAGTACCAATCTAAAGCGTGTGACCCGAGTTCAGGCACCGCTGGGCCCACAGAACACAAGCAGTGCTGTGTTTTAGACCAATGGACCTCTCTCCTCACTCCAAAGCAAGACACAGATCCCTGCAGGGGAGGAGAGTGAACAATACTCGTTAAGCCTATAAAGCAGTGTTTCCCAATCCGGCCCTCAGGGACCCACAGACAGTTCACATTTTTGCTCCCTTCCTACTCCCTGCCAGGCAGTCCACATTTTTCGTCTCATCTTCCTGTTGGGAGTGGACTGTCCGCAGGTCCCCGAGGAGCAGATTGGGAAAGACTTCACTTCAGGACAAGAAGTTGGTAGCAGGCACACATTGACAAACTGCACACCGTTCTTTACCCCTCCAAACTAGGCACACTTGGATGAGAGAATGTACAATAACTGCCATGCCAGGTATTGAGAAGATGGGAAAAATAAACTAAAGCTTGTACACGTTGCACTTTCGCAAAATCAGTTGCAGAAGCTTTTGTCCAAAGCGACAGCACATTACAAACATACATTCCGTCAAGGAGTTAACTAGGCATAAGAGCAGCTAGGGTGAACTTTAGATACTTTGCGATTTTCCGTCATCTGGAGTCATAAAACCCCAAAGTGTCCAAAAACAAAAACCAAACTGTTGCAGCTATTGCGATGGGATGGCATGTCATTCGTATTCACATAGTAGCACCACTAAATCAAACATTTTATAAATGAAAAAAAATCCAGAGCTCTTCCGGCTATTCAGTATAACAAATATCTATAATAAAAGCTATTAGAATTGTTCATACAGTATTCAAATTCTATAACCATCCAATTAGAATCAATACATTGAGTGTATTGCTAGATAAAAATAAGCTGGTCTTCTGCTTGTCCCTCTCACTTTCACCAGATATCTTCATATAGTTTAATTTTCATACGAAAGGCAGCCGCACGAACACATGCACTTTTTTTAAATCAAGCCTAAACCACAGATTCTTTTATTAAATCCCTACCCTCCTCCAAAATGCAATCTTAAAGAATCTGTAGGGCCAAAGCAGCTTGATCACGGAATCTGAAGAGAAGCAAACACCAGCAGCAGCACTGTAATCACAAGCAGATAAAAAAAGAATGTAAGACGCTGTATACCCGATTATCTTCATTCGTCAGAGAACAGTGCTCATGTGTCCATGGGTCGCATATAACACTACCAACTGCCTACTTGAAAAGTCCAAAGCGATTATCACAAAAATAGGATTTCCCTTTGTGTAGGTATTTAAGCAACCATGCCTGGACTAGAACGTAAACAAACAGACTGCAGTCTCCAATATTATCGCCGTGCACTGAAACCAGAGGCCTTCACAAGCCAAACACCACACATCTCTGACTTGAACGCACCATTCATATGTCCGATGCCCTGGCAGGGTCAGAGGCCTCAGAGTAGGCGCACAACTCAAAAAGCTTTGTGCGAGGCCTTGTGCGATATGGCTCCTCTGGGGGAGGAATTGCAAAAAAGATTGCCTAGAAGACGACAAATATGTCAGTAAGGAGGTTTTCTGGCAATTTGGTCAACAAGTCGGGCAAAGTGATGCCAAATCAATGAAAGTTGCGAGTCACAAAAACAGGAATAAAATTAACTCCCCTGCGTAACTCAGAGGTCAATGCATAACAGTCTACAGTATTAAAACACAAGCGTGACCACACAAGAGGCCGCCATCATCCCACACCCCACGAGAATGTTCTCTGCAGGCACTATGAATGGACATCGCTCGGGGGGGTGGGTCTCAAAGCTGTCTGGAATTCCTCACAAGCCTGGGGCCTACGCGTAGCATTCCTGCTGTGCACATTAGAGGTGTGGGCCTGTCCGCTGTCTGTTCAGGTCAAACGTCATTCTTTTGTGTTTGAATGGGACTCTGGAACTGTGATACGATGCTGGCAGAGGCGTGTGGAAGAACCCTCTGTGTGTCAAACTGCAATTCCCTCAACGACCCTCTTTTGCTGGTATATGATTTAGCACAATTTGACCTTTGAAAAGAGGGTTAACCAAGTATTGGAAAAAATAATAAAAAATAATAATAATTAAAAAAAAAATGAAAAACAAGCTCTTTCTTCCCCAAAAATTACAATGGATGGAATGTGTAAGGAATGTCTGGTCATTCATCTGCCGAACTGTTGGCTTTGTGGCACAAGAATGAGAGGAAATGCAACAAGTAGCCGCAGTAAGTCATCCATTGTGTGCCATAGCGTGTGAGTCAGCTTTTCCCAAGTGGATCCACACAAGGTAATGAAACTATTACAGACAACACAACAGCTGTTCCCACAGCGAAACAAAAGCATCTTTTGGGGATAGTCTGTACCCTAGATATTTCGGGTGAATAAAAGAATGAGTAAAATGGTTTAAGACATGGTTTCCTGTCTCTTTTGTATCTTTAGGAGGAAGCTGGCCTGAAACAGGACGGCAGCCCTCGGCTAATTCTGCAGGGTAATTAGAACTATCTGAATAAACCATGACCCTCCCTTTCGGCAACAGAGCCAGCAGTCTATCTGCATGCCTCAAGGCAAATTCATTTGTTCAGGAAACATCACTCCAAGCCAGAAGCAAGCAGCAAAAATTATATTAAGTGCAGACAGCATGATGGCTCAGTGGGTAGCATTGTTCTCTCACACCTGCCGGGTTCAGGGTTTTAACCCCGCCTTCACCGTACATGCATGCAATTCGCGTGCACTCCCTGCATCACATGTGGTTCTTGTTGTCTAAAAACATGTTATCAATCTAACAATCTAAGCCTCCCTAGTACACATACAACCGTGTCCTGAGTGTGTATGTGCCCTGCATTGAACCAGCAGCCCATCTAGTGCCTAGCCCAGCCTTGTGCCCTATGCTGCCCAGGATAGTCTACAGGCCCACGATAAGTGCTTAGAAGACGGATGGATATTAATATCTATATATTGTTCACAATAATAAGTGAACAAACTTAGCACCATCATGTTTCATGTGCCACCAGCGTGAGTACAATGCCAATAGTTGCAGCAATTGCTAATGGAAACCAAGTCTGACCCTTGAATAACATTTTTGCATCTTTTTCATAGATTCAGTACCATTTTTACAAAAACTCAATGCTCACTCTATTAGGTATATGTGTTCATAAACACATATTGTGCGACCAAAACCTCCAATGACTAACACACAATTATCTAAGTAATTTCTAAATGTGGCGCAATAATCAGTGGCAAGGCAGCTTGGTTCCAGATATCAGAGATCAAATTCAGTCACTCAGTCATCGGCAGTTCTGTTGCCAAAAGCCCCTTGTTAATGGGGGAAGCCAGAAGAGAATGGCCAGACTGGTTAAAGCTAACAGGAAGGTCACGAGTGCAAAAATAACAGCACGGTACAACAGCAGTGCGTAGAAGTCTATTCAGAGATGTCTTGTGAACCGCGGTTAAAAGCAGGTCTGGAGACAAAAAGGCATCCCTATCTAGCACTGTGCAAAGGTACCTATCAGAGGCTGCAAAACGTATGCACTCCAGCTAATCTCTGGCATTAGCGGTTCCATTAAACAATAAGGCTACCCATATAAAGGGTTTATGAATGGTTCATAATGTGGTTATTAATTAGGTTATAACACTTTACAAATTATAAATAGACAATTAAGTTATAACACAGTTTTCTTTTTATTAATGAGTTACTACAAGTGGCAAAGGGGAGCCTTAATGTAAAGTGGTACCACATTAACTTTAAAACAATGTTATTTGGGGATCACTTGAGATCCCTGGAAGATTCTGAGCAACAGACTTAGAAATCCATCCACAAAGTGATCTGTTAACTTCCATGGGTGCCTCAGTAGTTGCAGTACAAAAGGTACAAAAGGAAAATCAATATGTGATAGGTAATCCATGCCAGATGTAGCCCAGAAAACTGTGGGCACTGTAGCCATGTCTGCTCAAGATTTATATGGGGCTGGTGCCCGAGTTTCAGACAGGCAGTGCGACACTAAAAAGGGACCCACACTGCAATTTCATGCCCATTATCCAGGCTAAACTACTGAACTAACTGGTTTTCCTTCATAAAGGCTGTAAGACATTTATTAGAGCTACACGAGCGCACTTTCAAATAGCAGGTCAGCAGGAGGTCATGTTTACTTCAAGGGTTCTCTCTGCATTCCACTGATTCATTTTTTTTTTTTTTTAATCTCTTCTTAAGAAGGTGTAGATGGGCCAAAGTGCCACTCAATGTTAACCAAAGTCAAGATGTAAGGGAGTTTGGAGAAGACGCTTGAATGTTTGTGGATGTCAGATAACACTGTTTGCCAAGTTCCAACTACAAGCTGTTTCTGACCTAAAAGGTCGAGTCGACCATATCACACCTCAAACACTGCCGCACGCCCAACCTTTGCCTGTGGCTTAATTCCTAAACTAATTCATCATGTTGCCATCAAACAGCAATCTAGCAGTGGGACTTTGGAGGGTCTTAACAGACAAATGATCCTAGCTTTGCTACACGTTCACTATTATCCCCATGCCGCAGGTGCAGAAAAAGAAAACCTTACAGAGCGAAGGCTAAACAGCCAGTTTAACATAAGGATGTCCAGAGGAAGAATACTGTGTTTCCTAGCCTATTATTGCTGCACTTATATGCATATTCTGAAAATAAGGTCACTACCATAAGCAATAAACTGACTTACCGATAAATTGCAGCTGGAAAAATAATGCAGGCTGTTTGCGAACTGTTACCTACTGATACTGCTTACTCCATTTTGGAATGTTAACCAAGAAGACAAGCAAGGCTCTGTTGCACTCTCACGTGGTGTAAGAAAGCATGTTCACCAAATGAGTAAAGCATACAATTTCAAACCACTAAATAATAACAGCAAGAGACAACTATTTTTAGGTTTCTGTGTTATTGTAGTTTCACAATCCTGAGCAATGGGCTGTACAGTGCTACCATTTTACTCTGGTTTTTGGTATAAATCTGGGATTCGAGATTTAACAGAACTGTGAATATGGCCAAGAATGCACATTATTCTCCAAACAGGCAGTTTGCCAAATACAAAATTCTCTGATAATGATACACTATACAGGCACTAACATTGCTCACAGAAAACACCCCAGTCGAGACAGAATACCACACCACCAAGAAAGGCCGAAAGAAAAACCCCCAGAATAATGGAATACCATCACTTACCTAACAGCACACTCGCACATTAGCTCATAGCTAGATTAAGTGTGCGCTGTGCAGTTGTGGTCAAAAAAATTCTAATGGCATAGCATTCTGATGTATTTCTAGCTATTAGCAACAGTTTCAAACAGCAATACAGCCCGATTTGGACGCATTTAGTGTCAGCTATAGCATGTATGCCTATTTAGGGCTATCTTGGCAAGTCAGGAGAATCAATACTCTAATAGAAACAAGTCAACTGCTGAATCCATTCTCACATTCCTCTAGTGTTCCATCACATTATTCTGAGCACCATAATATTGCCTCCTTAGAACAGGCTAACTGGTTCATACAACATTATGTGACAATTCCGTTTTACCAGAAGTCTGCTGTCCAATAATATAAACCATGTCACAAAGACCTCTGTTGTACTTGAAGAGAAATGATTTTTAAAGGAGGAACCACATCAATAACAACAACAATAATACCAAGTCATGTCCCCATCCTTTCAGAAGTTTAAATGTAGAAGGAAACTGTCTGCATATTCTATGTCCGCAATGCTTCACAATTTATAAAACACTTTAACATAATTATAATTTCCACTGATTAGCCGTACACACTAGACTGGTACAATGCTGGCAAACTATGTTTGAGAAACCATATTACAACTAGGTACATGACTTGAAGCAAACAATATGTTGGGATCAATGGAAAGACGTCAAAGAGAATGAGCTCAGTTTAATGCCACATTCACCAAGTGGAGCTCTCTCAGGAAGGCCACAATAAACAATCAGGGATTTGATGACGAAATGCATTTCAAATGTCAGGAAGCTCAGTAGCGCATTTGTCTAGTACAGGGCTACTAAAAAGTGACTATAGAGTATATTAAAAATGGAGGTATGAAACAGTGTGTCTGTGAGAATCGTACCGCACAAGCACTTTCAAAATTGACTATCCAGTACATCAGTAGCTGTTAACTGGTCTGGCCTCGGGACCCTGGATGGAATGTCAGTAAAACTACAGAATACTTAAGCGAAATAATACTATAAACGATTAGGAAGTGTAACAATGACCGAATTGTACAGCTCCAGAATGAAGAGTCAAAACTCACATTTAGCAAGTTCTTTTGCCACAGATGAAACATAAAACTCCTCTAGACTGAAAACAACCCTCACCCCCACCCCCCACGTTCCTGTCATGCAGTATTACCTAGTCAATCACTACGTTTATAAAAGGGAAAACTACTGGTCACACCCATACCAAATAAAATCTAAACACAGATATTACCTAATGATTCATTGTTGGCATAAGGGGAAATCTAAACTAAATCAAAATATATATATATTGTAATTGACATTTCATGCTGTCTAACCGTGCAACCATCGCCATTCCAACAGGCTTGTGAGTCAAACATACCACGGAAGGTCCGTGTATTGCACTTAAATGCTTACACCACAACCCTTAAGTGTTTACATACAATACAAGAACACGAGTCGAACACCAGTGCTAAGCGTGCTGTGATTCCAGAGCTCGGTATTATTCAGCAGGATTTAATCTTTTTGCTCTAAATGCTCACCCCAGAACACAAAATTAAACATTACAACTGCTTCACTCTCTGGCTTCCAGCGCCGACGCAATACTTAATTGCACTATGTACAATATTTCACATATAAAGACGCAAACGTTCTTTTTAGCGTTTTACAGTGCAGTGACAGTGGAGGCCATGGTGTCAGGATTCTGCGAATGATATAGGAGCTCGGGAAAGCATTAAGCAGCCACATACCAGTAACAGTATAGCATGTTTTACCTCCAAAACATTCTCTACCAGAATAGACATGGAGTGGGGCATGTCCGTGCAGTCCCAAAATCTGTGAAACGCTATGCTGACATTCATTGAATGGTAAGTAATCTGAACGCAGATATTACACTCATACTATAAGAAAACCATATATCCTCAGCACTAGACGTTATTTAAAATGATTCCATTCTAAGTAACAAGCCCCTATAACCCCCCCTGAAAAAAGAAGAAAAAAATATGCATCTATGACGAATGAAGTCGCCCTGAGTTGCTAAAGTGAAGCCATATGGTTGGTGGGAGAACAGCACAACTTCACCGATACCGAACCGCTCCAGATCCGCGGCCAACCTCACACTGTATGGCACAAGTTAAACCGTCTAAGCTGTCTCAACAACATTCTTTCAAAGGGGAACCACAGCGATTTACTTCTGGGGGAAAAAAAACAACGTAAGCACGTTAGCCCTCGGACTTCAAACAAGGCACGTGTGTTTCCATAAATCATTATTTAAATCCCTGCCTATATAATGCTACCAAACCACTTTTAACCAAGGGTCAAACGATCACTCGTTATCAATGTCATCAGCCTCGCAGGCATTTCTTTATGGCAAGCGTTTAAGGAAAAAAAAAAGACAGAAAAAAACTGCGCACGTCATGACGCTTCAGGTAAGGCGAGAGTCCAGGAGGATACAGAAGTAATGCCAATATTAATCCGTTTTCCATAAGCTAACTGTTACCTTCTGTTATTGCCCACCGTCTGCATCTGTCAATGTTTCCGAGACCTGGCGGTGCCCCAGTATATCCACTAACACCTGGCAGGGCGTGGGTCTACCTGTCGAGTTTCAGGGACACTCTCAGATCCGGGAGCCGGGTACTCACAAATTTAACAGCGCACGTCCGTCCGTCCCCCCATCCAAAGGGGTAACAGCCTCCGCAGCAAAGCCCCAGCCACAGATATTTTTTATTGCTCACTCCTCCACGGCGTGTAACGATTATTTAAACCGAGCCGGAGTTAACCGGGAACACGCGTTACCTCGGCCGTCCGCAGCGGCGGCGGCTTCTTCAAAGCTCGTCTGAATGAGCCGTCGACTTGAGAACTCATCGTCCTCCTCACGTACTCCACTGCCGACGAGGTTTCCCAGAAGTCGCTTCACTCCGTCAGCCAAAGCTCTGTTTGATAGTGTTGAGCTCCCATCCGGAGGACTTCCCTTGGCCGATCATGGATCCAGGCAGACAGACACAGGCAGATTTCCACCTCCTCCGCCTCCCGAAACTTACTAGCTTTGCTGGCTACACAATTTCGGCGACGACACAGCTGGAATTAGCTATGGAAATTGAAACCAAGCGCACTGCAGGGAACGCCGGCGCGGCAGACCATCATTAGGCGAAAAGCGACTCATCCCGGAAAACTTTTTTTTTTTCTCCTCAGGTTTTGTCTTTCCCTCCCTTTTCCCTTATTTAGTGACTCCGCGAGACGCGCCGTCCCAAGTTGGAGCGCAGAACCGACGCCAGCTGTGCGGCACGCGCGCAAAGCAGTTGCGCTCTGGTCCGCGTGGGGGGGGGGAGCGGCCCGTCCAATCAGACGCTGGAGCATCGCCGGACTCTCCCAACCCGCAGTACGCCGGGACGCGGCTCCTCCTGACTTAACGTCATCGCAGTTTGTGGATAATCATAACTTTTTTTTCACATGTTTGTTTGGGTCACATGGCCAAAGAGCTGCGATTTGGCCCAAGTGGTACATTTTTTGCTGCTGCTCTGGTGTGGTGCTTTTTTCCTCTGCAGAACTAACCGGTACATATTGTTCCACTTTGACAAAACACACCCTCCCCGACTCCGTCTAACTAAATGTACTTGCTTCAAAGCAAACATGTAAATCATTTGTATATGCCTTAATATAGAAATAAGAGTTATTGTATAGCAGGGATACTATTTTTCCTTTCTGTCTGTATAGCGTATTGAAACTACAATTCGGGAAAACTAAACCAGCGGTGTTCAGGCGTAAACTCAACAGGCAGCATTTATAATCCAACCACGTTCTTCAAAATCTCGCGAGAAGTTCACGCTATTGAAGCGTACCGACTCTGCGTTTTCCAGCTATGTAAATATTACTTGAACGACTTTTAATTGGGCGGAACGGTGGCCCGGGTGTGGGTACGAATCCCGCCCCCGCTCTGCGTACGTTTTTCCCCATGTCTTACGTTTCCTCTCATAGTCCAAATGGATGCCGTTTTGCTGACTGGTGTCTAGTTTGCACTTGGTGTATGAATGAGTGTATCCTGAGATGGACTGACATCCCTCCTCACGGTAACATTGGTAGAGACACGTTTTACGATATGAGTAACCGCTTACGGAGATGTATTCATCGTCTCACTGTCAGGTTGCGGAGAGTTAGGAGTAATAAGATCATTTTGAGCATATTGTATTGTGTCATATGTACTATAATGAAATGTGCAATAATCAGTGTTGGAAACGTTACTCACAAAAGTAATCCATTACAGACAGAGAGAAAAGTTTAGGTCCAGAAAGTACAAACCCATACAAAGGTTTTGTCACAACCAACCAGTTGAGTACTATGTGACTGACTCTTAATACTCAACTGGTTGGTTGTAAAAAACCCTTGATCTGGATCTGTACTTTCCGGACCTGAACCTTCCCCTCTGTCTGTAAACAGATTACTTTTGTAACTTTCCCAACACTGGTAATAAAGCACATTTGAGGTTATCAAGCATCATTGTTCTTGTAGTTTACTTATGTTTGTTTTGTGTAAAGAGAATTTCTGCAAAGAACTAACTTTGGAATTCAAGCTGAACTCACATGTACTACAAACTTGTAAATAATAATAATAAAAAGAGGGCTTTCTGGGTTTAGGCCAAAGATGGGTTCATTTCCATTTAAGTCCAGCAGCCTCATCCTAGTGAGCCGGCACTGATAGATCATTAGTGAATGGACAGTAAGCTTTCTGACATTGCCACACACATTACCCGTCATCTCCACTACTGATAACTGTGTATCACTTCATTTGTTAGGGTATGTCAAAGGGGACATATATGTTGCAAAAAATAAGAATAGGGCAAATTTGTGAAGATAAGTGCAGCATGTAGGAACCTTCGGGGGGGGGGGGGGGGGGGGGAACCCCACCCAAAATTAAGTGGGGGTTTGGGGGGTCTGTGTTTCTCCGACGGGGGGGGAAAACGGGGGGGAAAAAAAAGGTGAG
>JAODKE010000053.1:3346378-3362168 GCA_026779605.1 Mormyrus hasselquistii
TGGGCGGGGGGGGGGGGGGGGGTGAGGGACACACACACTAACTTAAGTGTCGGTTTGAGGGTTCCTGTTTTATCTGCACGGAGGAGGAAATGACGGGAAAGAAAATGTGAAGTATTACGCTTGAATATCAGGTATCTGTTAAGGGCAGTCCTGTAATCTCGAGGTTGTTGCCTCAAGTCACAGGAAGGTCTTGCTGTTGTACCTTGAGAGTGGCGTACAATTAAATTAAGAGCTTTTTATGCTAATTAAAATATCAGGTCAGGAACTTAGAAAGGCCTTTATATTTTATTTTATATATATTCATATATTCATTCCTGTGACAGCCACCAATTTTATGTAGGAAACTTTTGTGCTATTTAGAGGGGTTTTAATATTTTTACAAACAAAAGAAAAACCTATATATAGTATAATAAAGATCAAGCATTGAAAATTACGGGCTCCCGGAACTACAAACTTAACAGAAATATGCTCGTTAAGCCCTCCCCAGATCCACTTTTAAACTGTCTTGGATGAGTATTAGCTCACACTTAAGAACAGCATCCTAGAAAGGTCAAACAGGATGCATTTCAGTTTGCAAAAACACCAGGGTCATCAAGTCAACTTAAGACCCTATCAAGAGTAAGAAGATTGAAGTTTTGTAATCTGTGAACCTGTAGGTCATGGGAGAGGGAGGTGACCACCATGATCTGTACCCCATCACTATTTCCACAAATGTGGGACATATCCGCCATGCATTCAAGCAGATGGTTTGCCAAAACAGGACAACACGTGTTGCACATGGGAGTATCCCGAGAACTAAGTGAACTTGGTTCAGGGAGATTTCAATTGGACAGTTCATCTCTAAGAGTTCCTAGTATTGACCTACACATCAGTGTTCCTGGACATATTAAGTCATATCTACAGACATCTCTCTGAGGGAATACTTTGGCACAGCTCTTCAGTTAGTCAAGTCAAGTTATATTACTGGATTATTCTTATGAAAGGCAAATACGTAATCACCATACCACCATAAAAGCAGCAGCTAGCACTATTTACTGGAAAGAAACTAATTACCATTGTACGTTACAACAATGCATTTACATAAATCAGTAGGCAGGATGACTGAAAACTTTCCTGAGAATTTGTCTGTTGGGCAACACACACACACACACCAAAAGTACTTGTATGACTGGATGGGGTTCCAAGGCAAGAAATTCAGGCCGAATTTTTTTTTTTTTTCTTTGGACTGAATGCCAGATAGGAAAATTCCAGTACATGTTCCTGCTGGCAAAGAAAAGTTAGTCAGATTTGTAGAATTGTTCATCACTTGACAACAAAAATAGATGTTAAAAGCAGACTTTTTTTGTATCCAAAAAAGTAAAATGCTTGGTAAAATGTGTGTGGAAGATACAGTACAAGATTTACTTTCCAATAGAACTCTTGCTGTATACAGATATACAGGATTGAAACTACACTGAAACAGTTTGAAATGAGTTTACCAAGAGTTTCCAGTTAACTCCTATTTTTAAGATGCAACTCCACTTTGGATTCAGTTTTGCTACGTTTAAAGTACGGAAGCAGTTGGTCTTGCTTTACGTCCAGGCTTTAAAACTAATCAGTAATATTGATTTACTCTGTATGAATAACGCAAAACAATACATGGAAACATAAAAAGCATCAGCAATACAGTGGCTGTATAAAGACAGATATTGAGCAATAAATTGTTCTTTGACAGCTATGCTGGGATGAGTGCTAAGTTGAAACACACAGTGTTGGCCATTTCAGGTCCAGAAACTACAAATCCAGACCAAGATTTTGTTTCTACCAACAAGGCGAGTACTCTGTGACTGACTTTATGCTCAACTGGTTGGCAGAAACAAAATCTTGGTCTGGATTTGTAGGTTTCTGGACTGGAAATGCCCAACGCAGAAAATTTATTGTGATCTTCTCTATCTGACAGGATGAGGAAGCCACCTGACCAGCTCCTAAGGGAACTCTTTTGGGCCCAGAACAAGCCAGAGTCTGAGGGCCTGGAAAAGGAGTGTGCTCTGGCCGGCTCGACATGCTGCCAGCACTGCCCTCACTGGAAGCGGTATAAAAGGTGAAGAAACGTTTGAGGGGATTAACAAGTCATTGTTTTAAGACACTGAAATATGCAACATTGGCTTCTTTATTGCACAACATTCCCATAAAATTGGGAAAAAAACAATGCAGATTTAAAGACTGTACTTTATCTTCTGTACATAGTTGACAAACCATTACTCAACATACTTAATAAATATAGAAGTGCACACACACACACACACACACACACGCACGCACGCACGCACGCACACATACACACACACACACGCACACACGCGCTTCAGAATAAGAGAAACCATCTTTACATTTTATAAAATGTAATGGGCGTAATTCCAGCGTTAGCGAAGCATCATTAGCAAAATTATAATAATAGTAATCTCATTCTTTCATGCCTCATGTCAATTAAGACTCAAGACACATGACATTACTTTCAGACACAAAAATAACAGCATACAATGTACTTTACAATGCATTTATGCAATGGTAGAAATATCTGTAAATATTAGTAAAAATAAAATCTCTCATTTTGAATGGCCCTTTGATATTTGTTTCTTATGAATGAAAAACATGTTTGTGCTTCAAAATCTCTCTCCACTCCCCCCCAGAAGGTGCAACAAAGATAACTAATAAACATGTAATTAGTAGCTGGTATATTCAATAGCTTTCTGAAACACGCATCCTTTGGAACAGTAAACATAGTGTAAGTGAGAAGGGAGGGATTTCACTTACTGGCATGAAATAAATTTACCTTTCAGACCCAGGGAAAGGACACTGTTCTTTTGGGCTGCTACTCTGGACAGTGTTTTGTTTTTTTTTTTTCCCTTTTGTACGTAACAGGTTTTATGGTTCGGAGCTAAATGAGAAACGTTTCCCTTTTAAGCAAGCGAAGACAAACTAAGTGGTGACAGACACCAGCTAAAACATCTGAGGTAGGTTTGTGCCTGTGAGAACGAATGATGTAAAATTACCACGGGCACCATCAAAACTATCAATTTTTCACAGATCCGCAAAAATTTCATTCTACTGTTTTTTATGAAATATTTTTAATGTATGTAATTTTGTTCTCTCCCTCTTTTTCGTGGTTATCACACACATAGTATTTTTACAACTTATTATTTCTGTACGTCTTTACGTAATCAATTGACTGAATACCTGTACCCTGTACAAATAGTACATGTTTCCTTTACGTATTTTATTGAATTGTACCTTGGTTACGTATATGACTTCTGTCAATAAGTTTACAGTCCCGTTCGTTTACTCATTTTACCTTATTGTGAATGCAAAAGAAAACAGCAGCCAATGACGTGTTCTATGAATTAGTAGGGGTAACATTAGCATACTGTACTGTAAATGTGCTATTGTCATAAAAATCCATTAAGCGATACTGTGCTCTATTTTTACATGAAACATTTGTTTTTTTTTTTTTTTTTTTTTAAAAAGTAATGTACTGAGCTAACTTTTAAATGAAATTAAAGTGTTTTGGGAGCATGACTGGGGTCATATCATAGAAATAAGCACATATTACCATTTTTAGTGACTCAAATATCCGCAAATCCTCCTCATTCACAATGGGTTCTAGAACCTAACCTTGTGAATGTCCGAGGTCTGACTGTACTATCTGCATTTGTAGAGGAAGAAGACCAAAAAAAATTTGTCGTTTTTCCTGGATTGTCAAGAAAAAAAAAAAAAAAAAAAAAGCATTCCAGATGCAAAATACCAGTACAACATTCAAACAAAGGAGAACATCCTCCACGCTGGGGAAGCGTCTCTGTAAATCTTCAGTCTGTACAGGCACAGACAGCGTCTGGTGCACCGCAGGTGCTGTGGCGCCTGGCGCCGGGCCCCACTTTCCTGGGACAGCCCTGCCTCTAGGGCGCCGAGAGCTGCAGCAGGACCAGCTGAGACCACCCACCTACCCTTTGGCTGGGTCGCACTGCGCCATACCGTGCCGTGCCACTCCGGGCTCGGCTGGGCACGCTCACTTGGAACCAGCGCTGTATTCCTCATAGTTTTCTGGTTCTAGACTGGTTTTCCACCCAGGGTGGCTCCGGGCCATCTAGAGCAGTATCTGGGCCACATATGGCGAGTGGGTGCTTGCGACTGCTGCCAACAGGGGGAGATCACTGGATTCGATGCTAGAAAACAGGAGGTGGAAAACATTACAAACCACAATACTAATCACCAGTGCTCATTTTTAAATGCTGGGTATTATGTCCATTCATGCTCAACACTAAGATTCCATGTACATCTCATTTATAGTCTGGTAAAGAATAAAAAAAACCAACTTTTTTTTTGGTGGTGGCGTAGTTGAATTTCGCATGAAATTGTATGTGAGGTTTAATCTACAAGCTTTTTGCATCTCCCATGCTTATTTAACATAAGGTTCCCAGTTCCCGTTGTGCAGTGTAAAAGCGACAAACAAAAGCAGTCAGGAGCCGCCAAAGTCTTGTAAATTGGGACCAGGTTCCAGAGCTTCCATGTGAAAGCACCTAAGAGTTCTGGCTATAAAGTTCCAGATTTTACCAAAACCTAGTGTTGTGTGGTCAGCCTGCACCCCTAGTTAACATCACATCAGCACAACCACCTCTCCAGCAGGACTTTACTCACGACCTTTCTACAAGATGGCTAACTAAAGGCTTTTTAACTTCTGAAAATTGACTGCAGTTTGCCCCTAAGCCTTACTGATGAGCTGTAAAACATTTGATATTTCATGAATTGGTTCCACAATGCAACCATTATACGGTTTTGATATGATTGTAGTGTTGAAGTGGATACTGGCCATTTTCTCTTACATTCATGTCCGATTAGGAGAAATAACTGGTTAAGTAATTTTTGCATAAACCATTAGCAGCTTGGTAAAATAAGAGACTGTTTGCAAACAGTCAGAAAAAGCTTTAGAGACTTACCCTAACACCATACCCAGCTCTTTGACATGAACTCGTGTCTGACCCTTCAGGTACTCTGCCAGCATTCTGCTTTTGAAGTAAAGCTCCTGCAATCTGTCCTCGAGGTGCATGATGCACTGTGGAGAAAATGAGCAGATACACACTGTACAAACGGCAGCAAAAATGACACATTTTCACTGGCCAATAAGCAACCCTGCTGCTATTCTACAATTAAACACCAGGGGGAGACACACACTTATTTTTCTGTCTCCTTTGGAATACAATGCACAAACCGCTTAAAATCCATTCTGGACTAAGGAAATCAAAGCAGCACATTCATTATACAAGTTATATCCTGCAAACCAGATACTTGCAAACGTACAAAGTTTGGGGACATGTTGAGTTTGTACAGATGGTGGGTCGAATGGAGCAGACTGGACACCAAGTTGGACACCAGGACTTCCTTGCCAAGTTTGCCGTCAGTGGCCCGCCTCTGGCTGCTGGCCACCTGCACAGTCCACTTGTCCGTGTCGGCTATGATGCAGACAGCCTCTGCGATGGGCTCATCTAACACTGGATGCTGCATAAAAAAACAACCATCAATACACAAACAGTCTTTGGCATTATACTTGAGAGAAAAACACACAGCAGAAAGAAGGGGTGACCGGTCTCCCAGCTACCTGCACAGCGTGAGCCAAGTCCGACATGAGGCACTGCTTCAGCTTCTCGTCATTCGGCGTCCCGTGCAGAACAAAGTCGGGGACGTAGGTTTGACAGTAACCTCCAAAAAGAGATCTCCCAAAGTTGGCAATTGTGGGCTTGGAGTAATTCTCTACCAGTTTGGATCTAATGAAACAAGAGAGCATTTATAAAGTTTTAAATGTCAGACTCAAACTGCTCTTTCCACCTCCGGAAATTCGGAACAAAAAAGTAGGATAACTTAATTGAACGAATTAGCAATGGTGACGCAAACGGCACCCACCCCGGAAAGGGGACCTCTATTTCCTCCAGCCACTCCTCCTGCTCGTCGCCGTAGTACGTCCCTTCGTGACGCTGCAGCTCCTGGGCCGTATCCTCGCTCTCACTGTCACCCAGTGCGCTGTCCGAACTCTCATTCCGGGGTATTTCCCACTCATTCAGGGGGGCAACCTTCTTCAGGTCCCCCATGTCCCCTTGGGGGACAGTAACAGAGATCACAATGGCTTTGACCTGCTCTGTAGAACACGTCTCACAAAAGTCTTTGTCTACTACGCCCGCCAAGTTACAGCTACACCCTCCGTTGCCCGTGTCTCTCTGTCCCACAATCCTATACTCTTTTTCTGCAGTGTCTCCAGATGAGTCCAGAAGCTGGCTCTTTGTTTTGTCTGTGCTGCTTGATTCCTGCATTCCGGATACATCGTCAATAGTCCGAGTTTCCACAGGGTTATCGTCACTAAAATACTCGTCAAACAGATCCATGCACTCTTCGTGGGAGGAGCTCCACTGGGGCATTTTGCTAGAGACATGCAGGAGCGGATTCTTACCCTCGTTCTTCTTAGTTTGGTCCTCTGACGTTGGCTTTGACTCACACTTTGATTCAGCAGAGCTCTGTACCTTCTGCTGCAGTTGCTGCTTCAGATGCTTCTTGTGCTTCTTGATTTGATCCTCGACTTTCTTCCCCCGGATTTCTGTGTCCGAGTCAGGGGACATGGAGTCTCCGATGAGGAAAGTCACTTTGGGGGCTGGCTGCTGGTCGCCTGGTAGGAAGTGGTCGGTTGAGCTCTTATCGGGGGGTTTCTTTTCCAGCGGTATCCCAGAAGAACAGAAGTAGTTGATGGGCAGCCTCTCGGTCTCCACGGCCTCGCCAATGATGCCGGGCTCTACTTCCACAACTGGTACCGCGACCGGCTCCCTGGCCGACACAGAGCCCACGCACACTACCATCTCCACCTTTGTTTCTGGGCAGTGGCTTGTCTTCTCTTTACAAGGGGGTGGGTGGACGGTGTCCTCTTGGAAAGCATTGGAGGCCTGGGACAGCCTACGACCCCCGTCGCTGGCGTCCACGGGGCCCTCAGCTTCCTGCTCGGTTGAAGCAGGATAGTCGCCGTGCGGTTTGTGCATGGTGACCAGCACGTAATCGGACTCCTCCACCTCCCCGCGACGCAGCGATGTGGTGATGAGGGAACCGGGGAGCACAATGGCCTCGTCCTCGGCGCTCTCCAGCAGGTGCGTCTCCAGCAGCTCCGAGCAGCGGATGAAGTAGGTGAGGAAGTAGAGCAGCCTTTGCACCAGCTCCTGCCGCTTGCCGACCACCACGGTCCGAGAGAGACGCACGGGGGAGCCGATTGCGCCGTACAGATCGCCTGCACACACAGATCACACTCTTATAAGGGACTTCCTCCATTTTATACACTGGGCTGCCCGCCAGGCCTTAGATTTATACCGCAACATCCCCAGACTGGTTGAACAATCAACACACTGTTTTCCTTAAAAGGCAAATCAATAAAACAGTGCTGGTGGAACAGCATTAGCACTTTTTAAAGTGTCTCTACCAGCAGCAGTTTCTTATACAACCCTCCCTTCTGTCACCAACTTGAGTTATCTATTACAAATTAAAAACCTTTTACTTATGGAAATCCCTGCTTACCTTAACGATGAACATAATCAATATTCCCTATGCTCCAGTAATATTTACAGGTTACATTTTTGCTGTTACTGTACAATTCAATTACAGTATTTTAGATATGACCAACAGAGGTAGATACACATTGATTTTAGCTGCATTTCACATCTCAGAGAATTTCAAATAGAAAAGAAAGCTCAAACACAGTGGTCACCCAGATTACAATGCAGGTCCACTATGAGTTGTGGTCATCATGCTCGCTAAGCCAATGCTCATAGCGGCTGCCGTTATACACATCCACATTACGCAGCACCATCCAGAATGGTCTGAAATATTTCAGGTGATTTGGATCTTACCGAGTTGTGCCCACAGAGGGTTGTAGGGGTGTGTTTTCGCCAGCATGTCCACGCTCTGAGAGGAGTGCTTCTCCAGGAAGATCTTGATAGGCGGCTGGCCATTGGGCATCACCGTAGGCACCCATGCCAAGTGGTTAGTGAGGACGGCCGTGAGCAGAGCTGGAAGAAACCTGTATGCAGGAAGGTTCCAGATTACTACCGTCACGGTGACACGCTGCATATGGTCATCATGCTTACGTCCCTACTTTATAAATAGCAAAGAGGTTAGGCATCAGTATGGCAATCGTTCGGTCAGATTCCTCACCCCTCAACATGGATACCCTAGACCAGGGCTGCCCAACTCCAGTATTGGGGGGGCGGAGCCCTGTGTAGCTTAGTTCTTTCCCTGTTCCACCACAAATAATTCAGCTCAAGAACTGTGTGGTAATTAGTACAAGGAGTTGAATCAGGTGTGTTACATGAGGGGAAACCTCCGGCTCCCCAGGACTGGAGTGGGGCAGCCCTGCCCTAGACGTTTATTCCCCCGTGACATTTTGGGTGATAATTGTTTTCAGAATGTTATAAATGAGTAAAGCTCTGCATAATATATTGCATTACTTATTCCGAGCATTTCAACGCTCGTCTCCTTTTCACTCAACTGGTTCTTGGAGGCTTGCTCCATGAGAATGGACAACTCCCTCATGAACTGGCTGCAGAGCTGGTTCTTCTCCGATGCGCCCGACATCATGGTCAGCCACACTGGCTCGCCCACACGAGGCATGGTGTAAAGGTTGCAGATGGTCGTCCTGCACAAGAACAGCATCGTCATTGTGTCGTGTCAGACAAGGAGGACACAGTCTCCCTGGGATCATGAGGGGGACACCCCCCGTGACATTTCGACATCTGGAAAATTCCATCCAGGCCTCACAATGGGCTAAAATTCAGCCCTATGCGCTCCTCAGCGGTGCAGAGGGGGACACCTCTGAACTGCCACGGTCCATATGCTGTGGGGAACGTCAGGCTACGAAGTCCTCAGACAAACACTACATAAAGATGAGGCACAACTGTCTACAGAGTTAGAGCGCAAACTGGAAGGGGGAGGGGGGACCGGGTCACATACTGAGACTTCACAATTCTTAAGAATCAGAATCAAGGTTTATTCAGCAAGCAGGGAATACCATTTTATGCACAAATCCTCTCAGGCACACAGATGAGCAGGTTTACCGTTTGACTTGACAGTATACAGTGACATTTAAGAAGACCTGGTACATGCCATACAAGGCTGTGCGACGCAATCCCTCATAAACAAAGGAACTACAAGGACACCAGCTGCCGATGATCTAATGCTCCGTCTTCATTTGAGCCAAACCATCAGACCGCTAAATGACACTGATGTCCGGCAGCAATCCTGCAGGACATTTAGACTTGTGTACTCCGGTGACTCACAAACAGGCAGTACCATGAAAAGGATCTCAGCCTTCCCGCTTACTCGGCCAGAAGGGAGGTCCAGCATGAGCACAAGACGCACACCTGTCTGACTCATCTTGGCAAAAGTTAAAATAAAATTAAAAAAAAAAAAAAGGTGATAAGGAGATTTATGTACTTCAGCAGGTGTAATCAAAGACCTAGCATTAAAGCCACCTTTAATTCTGTTTATTAAACTAATACCATGCTTCTGTATGCATGTAAAATTTTAATAAGCAAATCAAATAGCTGACGCTAAAAAAATATCCTATAAACATTCACTCTCAACACAGGCAGGAACAACCCTTTTCCCTTCAAAGCAAAAGCAGTCAATTCCCCAGCTAGAGATAAATCCAGGCAGGAAAATCCGCCGCCATTTGCGAGCAAACATCATCGCATGGGCTCTGAGTGGCCGAGTGTGAAGTATGAAGATGCCCCCCTCACCTCATATACAGCCCACTTGGCACTAGACAAAGACAAGTGATATCCCAACATCTTAGTTACTGCTGGAGCCTGACAGCTCACACTATAAGTAAACTAATGGTGTTAATGTTCCTGTCCCGTTATCCCCAATGCTTTCAGTTCCACTTCTGATACAAGAAACCCGACCTTTTCACAATTTCCATGCTGAATTTTACATGCCTGTTGAATAATTATGTAGTTGTGTCCATTTAAAAAATATATAAAAAAAAAAATTGTAGCACCATGATAGTCATTATACACTCTGACAACAAATCTGGTGACATATAGCCAAACAACTTCTGGTTATCTACCTCAAGGTAAGTCAATGAGGCCTTCTCAGAATACAGTACACTGACATGATATACTGCCGTGGAGTACGCGTCTCTTGCCTGAAACACCCCCAAAACTCTGCTCGGAAAGCAAACCATTTACGTGGCTACACTCTCAATACTTGGGTAATCTGGATTATGCTATAAAAAGTTCTAAGGCCAACAAGCTACGTCTTCCCATGCAGGCAGATGGATAGCGCTGACTACAGAGCGGCCACAACGCTGTCTATCATCATGCCTGGTGATCTTTATGGAAATCTTCAGAATTAGTCTCAAAAGCTCTGTGTATCTGACTGAATCCTCCCTGATTATATTACTGAATGTCACTCCGTCTAGTCCTCACCGCACACATGCGACAGTACAGTCATACGGGACTAGTCTCACACATTCTAGAACAGTCGAAGATCTCAAAAGCTCTATGAAATACAATCCAATGGATATTCATATTTAGTTTAAAAGGTGAAATATTATATATAAAGTTTGCTCCATCTAATCACATTCCTGCCGATGGCACGAAAATATTATTTACTATTCTGGTAGCCCTGACACTGTTTAAAGGAGATAGTGTTTCCTGGGAGGGGAATCGAGTTGCCGTGGCAGCCCGCCAACAGGCATATGACTGCAGCGACGTGAAGCTTCCTTGTGAGCACGTGGACAGTGCTGCAGAGACATAATGCTCCATATACTCTCTGGCAAAAGGGGGGGGGAACAAGCATGTACCTCTCGCTCTGTGGATCTCACAAAGGCCAGGTAGGGTCACCCACTCAAGACACCCTAATTTTTTACCATATTACAACCCTAACCTTGATCGCAAATGCATCCTTAATGCCAACTTGATCCAAAACCCTAACAGCAACCGTAACACTAGCCATGACCCCAACGCTAATCCTAAACTGAGCCATGACCCAAATTCTAACCCAAGCCAAGGCAAAACCCTACAGCCAATCATAACCACGTCCATACCAACCAGTAGTACCCACGATGGACTGAGGGGGCCTGTTTCTTTTATGTTATAACCAACATCTGAATTTCCAAACGGAAACAAATCCACGCCAGGGTACTGCAAACCGAAAGACGCACCTGAATTCATTGAGCCCATCCACTATGCGGTTGTAAGCCAGTGCTCTTTGGCTCGCGTCAGTTGACCTTCGACTCATTTTCATGGCCTTGAAAGAGAAAAGCATGAAGTCAGGTATGCACGCACATACAAGCAGCAGTGAATCACAGACCTGTAATATCTCTCCTTGATCACTAACCACCTCCACACATACTTATACTGCAGCAGAGCACTGCGGTGAATGCAGATGGCTGCACACCTGCTCGATCGCGCTCTTCAGCTTGTTCATGTGACTCTCAAAGAGGGGGAAGTGAGAGAAGAAGAAGCCCTGGAACTTGCTGCTCTGGTCCTCGTCTTCCGACAGCTGAAAGATGATGCCGATGGCGATCTTCTTCTTCCTGGCTACCCCAAGGCCAGGACCACTGCTGTCATCAGACATGTTGAAGCTCTCTTCCGCTAACCTGTCACACACACACACAATTGTAATTATATCTTTGTGGGGACTTGCCATTCATTTCTATGTGCAAAACCCTAATCCCAACAATGGCAACCTTAACCCCTATCCACCTTAACCATAAGTAACCAAACAAAACACAAGACCTTTGGCATTATTAGTTTTTTGATTGCACGCACAGAGTTTTATAGGCTTATGAGATGATGATTCCCACAATGTCAAAATAGTAGAATTTTTAATATATATTACCCACGTACACAAGGTGGGTTGGGTGTGTCCTCAACTTAGCATGACAAGTACAACTCTATGTGGAAATCACATGCAAAAATGCAAACAAAGTATCTGACCTAATAGTCAATGTCCATAGAAGTTTCAAAGAAAAGTGAAATCCATAAAAGCTGACTGTAGGCCACATACTGCACAAAAACCAGGTCACTTGTCTATATTTAGCTTGACCCACTCTGGCATTCATTATTTGATTTAAAGAATGGTAAAGTGTCATGCCAGCACACTGAAGCAGCACGTTCGGCTCAGGGAGAGAGGATGCGCACCATCGTGGGAAGACCCCGTTCTCCAGGCTGGTGGTCTGGCTGCGGAGCCAGCGGCGCTGGTAGCTGCTGGCACAGCTGCTGGTGAGCGAGGAGCCCGGCGAAGGGAAGGGGGTTATTAGCAGGCTGCTGAGGGAGGCTGTGGAGACAGAGAGGCAGGCTCACCATGGGGGAGGAGACGGGGGGAGGTACAGAGAGAGAGAGAGAGAGAGAGAGAGAGAGAGAGAGCGCGAGAGAGAGAGAGCGAGAGGCGAGAGAGAGAGAGGGGGGGGGAGTATCATAAGAGGTGGCGTGAGGACAGGGAAGAAAAAGCGAGTGAAAGGAGAGAAAGAGGGAGGGGGGAAGGAGAAGTAGAGACGGGGAAGGCATGAAAAGTGGCCGTTACTCATTCAGAGGAGCTCCACATGCAGGAAGCATTACCTCAGTCCTTCTACCGCCACACTACTGCACGCTTGTGATACGCAACAGCAGTCACTCCAACCACAAGCCACCGGTTTTTCCTGTTTAATTAGGGGACCATCTGTACCGTCAGAGACGGATGGGGGGGATAGGAGGGCGACCCGCCCGGCCGAAGCAGACACATCCGACCCGAGCAGGTGACGGCGGCAGATTAGCCGGTAAACGTAGATGAAAGGCGACATGGTAACGCTCACGAGATTGGGGGAGAATTGCCGAAGGGGACTGAGAGAGACTGAATTAGACCCTCATTTAGCGGCGTCTATATTTAAGAGCCTGCATGTGATGCATTAGACTGAAAATGAGATTCCCATCGTGTTTGGGGACCGAGTCCGGTTTCCATCGCACAACATTTTCCAGGCACATAAGACAGTAAGAGAGAAAAGCCACTGGCCCACAGTACAGTGTGGCGGAGCGCCGGCCGTCCATTTAGACAGCGGCCGCATGGAAACGAGCCGCCGGGCCCCATGTGACCCCGACGGGCACGATGAGCTACCCCGTCTCATTTTTACCCTCTTCTGACACAGGGGCGAACCCAATCCCACACAAGCACTGGGAATCAAATCTAGCCTCACGTGAGTGTGAACCCGAGAGTGTTTGGGCCTGTGGATAATTCAAAGCCGTAATTACTTAACCGCGTCCACTGTTAGCCTGGCTAGGTAACTCGTTCAAGCGTTATGAGCGGTAGGTGGACAAACTAAGGTAACGTGATAGTAAAGGTTGCAGGAGGCTGAGGTGAAAGACTCCAAAGCCACCAACAGGGGGAGCTCCTTCAAGAGAGGGGGGTGCTGGCACTCATTTTACCTGATCTGGCGATGCCGCTGTCCCGCTCGTCGTACTGGCCCCTGCCGGGCATGTCCATCGGCGTGGTTGGCCCTTTTAAAAGAAGAAATGGGGAATCAGAAGAGGTTGTGGGGCAGTAGCTCTGGTCGGGAGGTCCGACAGCGTCCCCCCCTCCCAGTGAGAAAGAGTCCCCGGCAGCCCACGCCTCAGCCCACGTGCAGCTAGTGCAGTACGACTGGGGGAGGGTCACACAGCAATCGGTCACTTTTACTGCTCTCCTACACACACACGGCCAGAGACTCTCCTAGACGTTTGAGAAAATGTGCGAATCCAGCACCTAGAACTCAAGCTGTAGCCAAGAATCGTATTCCTTCTGCGATGCCGACATGAGTTACGAGCAAAATGGACACAAGCTTTGCAGTAATGTATCCATGCTGAGCCGCGCTGGACTTTCTGCGGTTACATAACTGAGGAGCCCCGTGATTTGCTGGCCCGGATACAGCCGAAGGAACTGAGTGACGGCTATTTTTAAAGAAACTGGCACCCTTAGTGCATGGACCGTAACAAGGGAAAACATTCCAGGGGGGGGTCTATAGGGGATTTCATGGTGGGGGGTTGGGGTAGTCGGAGTGTGAATGGTGTGACAAAATCAAAAAAATCAGAAGGAGATGAGGGGGAAGAGAACACCAAGATCATACTTTATTCGGGGGGTAGGTGACTGCACAGATGCCACATGCAAATACATACGACAGCATGCACCACGCACAATAGCACATGGCAAACCTGCAAAGAAAGAGGCACTCTTGATCAGACGAAGGGGGCCCTGTTCAGAGAAGGCCCGACGGGAGCTGCAGAGCTGAGAGAAACCTGCACACGGCGGACAACGATGAGAGAAAAGACACAGAGAGAGAGAGAAAAAAAAAAAAAAAACAGACACGAAGCAGGTTAGTGAAGCGAGACACTTCCATATAACAGGTTCAAGACAGACGAGGCAGAAAGCAGGCAGCCTACTGTCTGCTGACAGACATACTGAAGATCCCTGTAGTCCAGTGCACCTACATACACTGTACTGAGGGACAGCCAGACTGAACGGGGATGTCAAAACGTGTGCAGCTGCACAAACATGCCAGAAGCCACCTGTTCGCCAATTCTTAATGCATCCTCTGTAAAAGTCATGGATTTAGCTAAAGGTGAAAGGTGAGATACGCCACATTCTGACATCATGATGGTTAGAACATACACACACGTGCACGCACACGGGCAATCACGCACTCCGCAGACAGACATGCTTGTTTACATGTACGCAAAGAATATATTTCCATTTAGCCACAAATTCCACAAAGTGTCAGCTATAAACACAGAATGGAGACGGTACAAGAATCTGTATATGGCCAGAACTCCATGGGGGGGGGGGGGGCGGGTTAAGAAAAGAAATTAGTTTTCACGATATTGTCAATAAAATTACTGCACACACACCCAGCCCTCGTGATGCCAAGTCATGCTTCGCAAGCCAAAAACCAAACATAACAGGTAACAGCTCGGCCCCCAGAGGCAGCCAGATCCAGATGTCATGTTCAGCTGCATGCAGCACACTAAAGGCTGACTTGTTGAGAGTTTGCAACTGTATGGTCATGGGACCAGTTCATTACCTATGTTCCCCAGAAAGCTGTTGACCACAGTGTTTTGATCTGGTTTAAGTGCAACGGAGTCTTGGTTGATGAACTCGAGGCTATCCTGTAATCTGCCAAAAAGAAAAAGGTAAAAAGAGTTCCCGACTGATGCTAAATGGAGCAGTTAATAGTTAATGCAAAACTAAAGCCATGTAACTTGCTGCTTTAAGACAAGATTTCTTCTTTATGTTTAAATCACTAAATAAGCGCTTGATAAAAAACACAGAATGTCTTGGGTTTCGCAACAGTTCTAAGCAGGTCCGGTACAGAGATAAGGACATCAAAGCAGGCCGGTCGGAGAGGACCGCTCACGTGTTCAGGCTTCCGTAAACGCTGCTCCCTGTCCGAGCTGTAAACACTTTGCTCAGCATCAACTGAGCAGGGGACCTGAGAAAAGACACAATAATCAAAGGTGTGTTTCTGACAGCAGACTGACAGGCCGGTCGCCACGCCGGGGTCTGCACGCTCACCGGATCTGATGGATTTTCAGCGTAGAGCCCTTGTAACTCATTGCCACTGAGCCAAACATCATCTCCCCCAGCATGTTGGCATCAGAAGAGCAGCGGGATCCCTGAGCATGATTGGGGGGGGGGGGGGGGGGGGGGGGGGGGAAGGAAGGAACCTGGGTTGGGGGGGGGGGGGCCCAGCCAAAGCGGAAGGGCAGGGGTCCGGGGAAATGGG
>JAODKE010000053.1:3363475-3383017 GCA_026779605.1 Mormyrus hasselquistii
TGAGCGCCTGTCACATGACTTCCTCACGAACTCGTGCGTGGGATCTGCGCACACACTCTCCCCCTCCCTCCCTCCCTCCCTCCCTCACACACACACACACACACACACACACACACACACACACACACACACACACACTCTCTCTCTCCCTCTCCCTCTCTCACACACACACACAAACGACAAACATTATCCTCTGCCAAAAATCATCATGTGATGAAGCCACACAATCTACTAGCCTCCAACGTTCAGCTTCAATACCCTGTATCACGTACAGTACACCGACTACTGAATTCAACAACACTGCTACACCGCATAAACACTGACGACCCAAAGGTCTTAAAGTAGAAAATGAATTTAACTAATTTCAATTAAAATTCACCTTATTAGCAAAGCAACAAATAAATAAACAAACAGCACTTGGCTCATAATGAGCATCATACATATAGGTATAAAGACACAGACAGTATTCACTGACGGCCAACGGCAAACTATGACAATGCGGTGATAAGCAGACAGAAGACGTGCAAAAGTGAACTTGTGTCATGTGAGTGTGAAGGAATGCTTACACACGAAGAGTCAGCTGATTCTATTATTACTGAAGATAAGAGCTCCAGTTTAAACCGGTCAGGCCCTCTAATACAGCTCCAGGAGATTTCAAACAACATCACCTATGTTCTAGTAACAGTAGAGATTACAGGTGGCGGGGCGGACGCGCAGATGTGCTTGGAGATCGTCTCACCGTGACCAGGGTATCTTCTGCGCTCCTCTTTTTGGCATTGGAATCGAAGAGGACGTTTCTTCCCCGCCGCTCACAGTCTTGATACACGATCAGTCTGATCTGGCTCGATTCCAGCTCAGGCAACGGCCAGCTGGAAAAAACACACGCACACACACAAGGAGAGGGTGCGGTCACGGTTACGGCTCTGGGCTGCTACGTGCATCCCTGCGAAGTTCTTGCCAGTGCGTGCGGTTTGCTCCCATGCCAAAACTACACTCCCAAACAGTTGCTTGTAGTGCCCGAACGCTAGCGGTATGACGATAATTCGAGTGTGAATACGACAACCCCTACTCCCTACCCCACAATCCATGCTGCACCCTGATAAACTAGAAAAGGTGATAAGTGCCCTGAAGGATGGGATTTTTCTGATGTCTGCAGACTGGAGCAAAAGGTCTATTTATAGACATTTACTGCAGTGGGGCCAAGTGCAGACGGCCTTTGGGCCTCGTTTCCAGGGGGGAGATTAGGACGGGAGATAGGAAGAGAGAACAGCTAAGTCCCCTTTCACTGCTGCTTCAGTTTTCGGTGTCACCCGTGGTTATTTTAGGCAGTGACTGTGCACTGCGACCACTGCCCCCCCAGTTAACGGAGCGAGTGAAATTTTCTTCTTGTGAAACAGAAGAAGACAAAGATATCACAGGTATTCCCCAGTCCTTTTAGTCAGAAACAGGGATATCTAGACTGGATGATCAGAATAGCTCCCTTATTTGATTATTAAATGCTGAAACCATAAACCCATTTTTAAAATACTTTAAGAAGCACCAGTTAACTTTATATAAACTGTGATTTTTTTTTCCCCCTAACCTAGAGTACATTTGTATAAAACTGAGCAAATGAAACATGGTATGTGGCGTTTCTGTACTAATGTTAGGGCAATTAAAACAACATTTTTGAAAGATGTTTCAGTGGAGGTTCTGAAATAGTATCACAAAAATAACGGACAGTTTCAAACTGATCCATCCTGGGGATTTTAACACCTTCAAGCATTTCCATCCAAAATTAAATATCCGGAACAAAAACTCTGGGTTTAGTCAATAATGCTTAAGTATTACTCTGAAATGACTGGAATTTTGTGGAGTAATACCGAGGAACACCCAGAAGCCATCACTTTTACTCAAGTCAAGAAGTGCTGCGATACTTTTAATTATAAAAGAAATCTTCCATGACACAGTAAGTACCACCAATGATTTCTCTGTTATTTAACTTGCACAGTACAATGACTACATGAGGACTATTTCTTGTGAAAACATGTAGATAATTAAGACTAGACAAAGAAAACCATCCACAGAAACTGGTTAATCATTCACTAAAGAATGGAATAAACAAAGTAAAGAGACATTTCTATAGCGTGTCTTGATAAAAAGGTAGCAGTGTCCAAATAGGAGATCACATGACCAGATCCTACTACATCTAATTTGGTGGACTGACAGTAAGTTGGGGAACAGAGGGACAGAAAAGGGGAAATAATCACGAATAAGCAGTACAGAGGTTTCCAAAGCAGCCAGTGGAACAGTACTGCATTCTTAGAATTTGGTTAACTATACACTAACTGCCAGACTTTCTGTATTGAATCTGATCCACCCATTTTAAGTTTATGTAAACGCATGGGATCGGTTTCACCCAGCTCATAACGGCTCTTTATCACAGCAACCAGAAAATGGTCTCACAGAAACTGCTCAGTTTTTCCTACTGAAGATCGGCTGTATTAGTTCATTACAAAGCACAGCATTTATACAAATGTTACACATAAAAACATACTAATGGACAACCCTTAAAATCAAAGGCATCTTACACACTCTACCCTTATTTGTTAGGAGGCATACTTTCCAATGTAGGTTACCAAAAGCAGTACTTTCATACCGATATACCATGACGTAGGTTAAAATATTACTGGTACCTGGGCATCATTCTTCATCTCTTTCAAGGCTCTCCTCTGCCCTCTCCTCACCCTTGCACCAGGGCTGGCTAAGAATAGTGCCAGACCAAATTCACACAACAACACAAGACTGTCAGGTGACCTCCAGGCAGAATCGGACCCCTCACCGACGAAGGCATCTCTCCCCCCAGCTGCCAGGCAGAAGCCCTATCCCCCCCTCAAAACCGATTAGACTGACGGTTAGGGCACCGCAAAGGAAGCCTTTCACCAGGACTGACCTACCCCCAGAGCCAGCTCTGCCCCCACCCACAAGGACCGCTGCCCACCCTTTGCTGACCAGAAGGCTGGTAGGGCACAATATGTACGGGCAGTGACGTAGGTAAGCCTTTCTGAGGGTTTATTTTAGAACTCAGCAGCAGGTACTTTTATCCAGGTCGGCATTCCTGGATCGCAAAGTCGCCCTGCCACCTAATTCTTGCCTGAAAACTAAACCCTGCCAGTATTCCAAGCACCAGAATAGTCTAATCATGCTTTCTTGTGGGTGAAAGCTGACACCAGCCCACTCCTTACACCCTCCAACACCAGCCAACATGCTCCCCCCTTCCAAAACGAGGGTGCAGAGACAAACACAGAGCTGGAACCGAGAGTAGTGACGACACAGACCAGCACATTTCTCGACAGGACAGCAGGTGCAGGTGAAACGTCACACTAGAGTGGCTGGACACTCACGACAAGTTCATTTGCCTTTCCTTTACAGTTCTACCTTCCCACAAACATTACTAATTACATCCAAACAAAAACTTCAGCACATAACTGAAACAAGTTGCTATAGGTTAGCACTTTTAAGCTAAATGGATGCTAAAGAGCACACATCTGTCAAGACACCAAATTGAAGGGGAAAAAAAACCTTTTCTATATTTAGCTTGCTTCTATATTTTTCAGGACAGCACTAGGCAGTTTTATCACCCCATGGCACCCATTTCTCCAAATGCAGAAGACATGAACAACTGAAATAAATCTTACTTTCATTACTGCTTTCATTTGCTTAGCAATCTGTGAGAAGGATAGTACTTGACCATCTCTCTAAGGTCAATGGTAAAGAGCACCATTTTATGTTTTCAGTTAGATAATACATCAAATATTTACACAGGCCAGCAGTGCAGACTATAACCTGACACCAGACAGAAGGGCACTCCAACCCCGAGACTGATTAACCCTTTCACGTCAATAGATCCATGCAAAACTGTCTAACGGGCTACTTTAATGTGATCTCCCTTAAGAAGAAGAAAAAAATAATTCCACAGCTACCCCCTAAATGGGCTTAAAGCCACAAACAGGATCACACTGTTTCCTGTCTGCACCATTTCCTTGGTTTCAGGCTGACACACACGCATTCCACACTCACATGCCTCATGACTGTAGGGATTACATCACAGCCAGAATCTCCAGATTCCAAACAATGGCCTGCCTTCCCAAAGATGACAAAAATCAGGGACGCGTGTGAATCATGGTCATCAGTGAAAGGGGCAGTGATGTTCCAAAGCGGACGCAAGTCAGAGGGGGAACTTCACTCAAAAAGCTCAGAAACAGGACCCTTCTTGCGAAGTCAGAAAAAAATGGTGCCGTCAAACAGTATCAGTCTCTTGTTACCCCTAAACAAAAAGCACGAGAGCAGTGGCTAATGACCCTAGCCGCGTGGCATGTTCTAACCTGCCCTGTGAAAGCCTCTTGGATCCAACAACAAATTTCAGTGTTTTATTCTCACGAGGCCTTGGATCATGTTGCCGTGCTAAACAGACAACTGCTATGACTATCGGCCTGAATGCTGCTAGCACAGTTCCTGCGTTGGAAAATACTTCACTGGGCCTTCTGATTCCCACAACTCAAACAATTGCCGCAGAGCCATAGCAACATCGACAATAATACAACACAACAAATTAACCATTTGCTATTATGTCAGGATAGAACGGTGTAATCAAATGTGTTTGACTAACTCCACCTTAATATAAATGATCCTAAAATTCCATAAAATTGCAATCATTGACTCTACCAAATCCAAAATTCAAATAAGCAAATATTGATTTTCCTGCTAAGAATCTCATCGCTACTCATTTTTCCTGTATCCATAACAAGGGCAAAGACCACATAGCAGCAGCACACCTGTGTACCTTGGGACAGATCCAGGTGTGCTTCAATACACTTTGTTACCTTTCCTTCTGGCACGCACAGGTGAAAGAACATCTACAGAAATGGCAACAACTATAACAATGTAGTTTAATAAGCTTCCTTACACCATGTTAATGTCTACATTTTTTCTATAAAAGATACTCATCCCTATAAAATACTCCAAATAACATGTAAAAGAAAATTAGTTCAAAAGTGCTCAAAAAACTAAAAAAAATACTTCTAAAAAAAAAAAAAAAACAATACATATCCAACAGAATATGAAGCAAAAATTACTAGACAGCCGAGGGCGTAAGGAAGTTTCAGTGTAAACCGTAATCTGTCCTGAAATCAAACCACATATGATGGGAGACCTTGCTCCGTGTCACATGGAATACTGCAGAAGTTCGTTTAAGGATATCTAATTTAGGCTTGTGTACAGGCATGGATGAATTCCAACACCACTGAAACCACTAACTAAATTCCAGACAGTGGAAACTACCAGTTCAAGAGACAAGACATGTGCCTCCTTGTAAAACTTTGTGTTGATGTGATGCAAGCTTAAGCATTTCAATTCACACTGGTGATCTTAATACAAAATTCAAATAATTTTGTGGCTCTCTCTAAAGACAATAAACAATATTAGAATTAGTTCTAACAATTTATCTATAAATTGATATCCATAATTTGACCCAGTAAGATTAATTAAATAGGTATTAGTATTGAGAGGAGGAAAGTGTAAACATTTGCAAAAAAAAACACTTCAAATTCAAACTTACCATTTCTCTGTCCAGAAATGTAATATTTAAATATTTCTCACAAAAACAAAGGATTCTTATTCATTTATTTCAAAAACAGAAATGAAATTATCCATTAAAACAATTTTTCAATGGTTTGAATTTGGTCAGTTTCACTATTTTCTCACAGAAGCCTACGAAGGAGAGAGAGAAAAAAAAACACTAACCTGTGTCAAAATGAAACTTGAAAAATTAAGTTTTTCAGGAAATTCAAACAGAAATTCCAGAGTCGGTGGCGAAACTGAAATGAATGTGTGCTCCCAACTCATCAGGTCAGGGGGTACCCCAAAGCCATATCTCAAAATCCATTAAAAACAATGACTTGGATTTATCTGTGTCCTTTATTTGGCATAAAATAAAACATCCCGTCCTATTAAAATCAAAATTGTGCCAATTTAAATTTTTTTTACCTGCCTGTATCTAATTAAAATGATCATGCAAGCAAGCTAGCAGAAAACAGGTAGGGAGGGCAGATGATTAAGGCCGTGTTCACATAAATATACCTTTACCATGACCCTGCACTTCTGAGAACTCTACAAGACACTTAAAATAGCTCAGAATGGAACACGACGACGGCCTCTCTTAGCAGACCACAGGCCAGAGCTACATTTCACCTGTGGTCATCACACATGAAGCACCAGAATAAGCACGCTAACAATGCCCAGAGGGCACATCAAACCCTTTTCTTCTCTACAAGACTTACTACTAATTTCTAGGTATGATCCTATATCATACACAGCAACAGTCACTATGTGTGGGAAAATATTTCACAAGCTGCTTATGATGAAAAAAAGAAAATAAATTGCATTCCCTGTTGTAGGTTACCCTTAGAACAAACATGACGGATGGCACAAAACCATCAAATGGCAGTATAACCAAGGCTCCTTTTGAAGGTATTAGAAGGTATTCTTGCAGTCTCAAGCTACAATACAGCCAAGTAATCAGCAATTTATATCCCCATCCAAGTACAAGTTTCCCTTAATCGTTTCAATATAAAATGCTTTTGTAGGAAAAACATCTCCCACAAGACACAGGGAATGATGCATGCTTGTGTGCATCATAATGTGCAGTGCTGTATAATGTAAAGTCACATCCATCTGGATACATCCGCTTTCATATAATCCTTTTGCAAAACCTAAACAGAACATATTGCAACACACTCCAAACCCAAAATGTACTGAATTTTTTTTTTTTTTTTTTTTAAATCAACCCCCTTCAAAATTGTTAAAAAGTTAGAGGAACTTCCTTGCATGTTAGAGCATACTTGAGAAATGATAAATCTTATTATTTTCTGTGAATAACAGCAGTTTTGGCCTTCACTGAAAGATACATTTTCATTCAATACATTAAAAAACCACTTTAAGCTGCTAGAAAAGATCTTACTGGAAAAATTCCAACTGACAAAGAGAGACTGTCCCTTTTTTACAAACCGCCCATTCAGTTATATTAGTAATCACACTACCCAGATGAAATATGAAATGAACATACTATAAGAATCACTCAATTTTTCCAACCTAAACCATTTGCATACGACCTTTGTAAATTTCACGTCTATAAAATTTTAATGTAAATATCACAATGAGTTTGAAAATCATTTTAAACCACTCAACAAGCCAAGCACTAACAAAATACAGAGAACTCTGCATGATACCGCAGGTGAGCATTGTGGTCCCTCCAAGGATGCTCTTGAACCCTGTAACTTCGATGGGATCGAAGCATGCCGATATGTAAACAGCCCCACACGGAATATCTCTGGTGTCTGGGAACCTTTGGGGCAACGTATCACTGACTGACACGCGCTCAAAAAAGATCTGTACTAATAACAACTAAAGTCTCTACACGATGGATGTGTCACAACCATTTCACTGTGGTAAACGGAAGAACCTGTGGTACAAGATATCACAATGTCCCTTTCATATTTCCTATGCAAACTGTAGATGGGCCAGTTCAACTTCTGGACACATGCCGGTCAATTTTCCTTTACCTAATATTATGTACAAATGTCTTAATCAGCAAAGTAATTGGGCCTACACAAATCAGTGAAGAGAGAGGAAAACCAAGCGCACATATTACTTTTGTTTTATTGTGGCAATACACATCAGATCGAATCATGGCCAATCAACCAAGAATATAACAGTTCAAGATGTTATAAACCAGAATACATAACGACTTGCTACTGTAATTTAAGCAGATGGTTGAGTGAGTACATTGCATAAAAACTGTGCATTGATTTGTATAACTGTCAAAAAGATTGAGCGATGCGCCATTCAAGTGCACATGCCGGACACTTCCAATGTGAAATTATGTACCTAATTTAAAATATAGATACGAAATAAAATTCGACTCCCGTTTACAAATTATGGATAAATATACAAGTACGGGTCGCTCATAAGATATACATAGCATTAATCCCCAACTCTGTAACCGACACTTCCCCGAAATGTTATAGTCTGTTACAATGTCAACTTACCGGTAACAGGTTCCGCAAGTTGAAGTTACAGGTCCCTCACGCGATTCGCCTGCATTGTATGCCAAGTTTGCCTTTAGAAATGTCTACATTTATCACTTACTGCGCAGCGCGTGTAGCACCGCAGTCAGCGTGTTAATGCGGGCTCCATATTAGAGCAATACTCATGATTAATATTGATACAGGTCCGTGCGGACATGAGATACACGCATCGTTTTTCTTGGTCCGCTGCCAGGCGAGGCGCACTTCTGAGCCTACAGTATGAGGTGGCTGCGAAGCGACGGTACACGCTGTCCTGCGTCTTTTTGTGCAAGTACTGCACTTGGTGGGTAAAACATCTCGGCTTCCACGCATCAGCACAACAAAGCAAACGTTTTTTTTTTTTTTGCTGCGCAGTCAAAATATCGGGGACCCCCATAAGTCGTGGGACTCGAAGACGGTTCGCCATTAGCCGACTAGCTAACGAGGTGTATGAAACGTCGCCTGCCTACGCGGCCACAACACCCACCGCCAGCTCCCAACAGCCCATGCTGCTGCTCCACCTGAATAAGAAGCCGCTGCCGAGCAAACTTGGCACACTTCGGGTACGAGAGGCGGCAACGTTATTCCTGCATATACTGTAAACCGCAAAAATAAGAAATACGTAATTGAAAAAGAATGCGCACCGCGAGACCAACGGCCAGAATCTAAACAAAATTTAAACGGTTGCCAAGTTCCCTCGCCACGCGCCGAGGGTCGTTAACGTGGCCACATACCTGAACGAATGCTCCTCTCTCACGCACTTCGGTGCCGTCTGAAAAGCATTCTTTTTATTAAAAAGTTTATTAAACAGCGTCGGAGGCATTCTGCGCCAGGGGCTTCGACATTTACGAAACCAAAAAATGTCTTCTTTCTTATCAATCCACAAGCACACCTAGTTCCTCGAAACTAACTCCATTTGTGTCAGAGTCATATGACAAGCATTAGTCACACAGCTGCATGGAAACAGGCGTCGGCTTTCTGATTGGACGGTCGCCCAGTCCGGCGCTACTGCTCCGGATTATCTGATTGGCTGGTATTTTGGTGAGGCCCCCACGTGTTCAGCGAAATTGGCGTGTTGATGTTTTGACGAGCGCCCTTACGTCCCGGGACGCACGTTTAAACCCGAACAGAGGGGCATTCCGGTGGTCTGATAGGTAATAGAAATCCACTGGCGCACGAATTATTACGACGGGCGTCTTCCAGTTACACAGGGACGTGGGGCGGGTAGGATTGGTACCCCCATACTTAATTTGGCTTCATTCGCCCCCACAAAAGACAGACCTTTGTCCTGAGCTGTAGTTAAAGATGAACGAATTGGGGAGGCGAGTCTTTACTGGGGGGGAGCGATTGCATTATATAATACACATATATTAGCAGTTAGTAAGCAATAACATGACTCTCAAAACATACTAATTTAAAGGCTTAATTTAAAAATAGGCCTAACAACATATCAAACTTTCCCACATTCTTGCAAGTACACATATGCAATTTGATGAAGTGAACCAGATTTGTTTAATACCATAGTCAAACAAAACATATATAATATTTATTAAGCAATATATTTTAACTCTTGAAACATACTAATAATTTATTTCACTGAAAACATTGTCCTTCATATTGTCTGATTTTCCCATAATCTTCATAGATGACACCTGCAAAACAGACTGCAAAAGTGACTTTGGTCTTCTGGGATCATAAATGGAACAATAACTGTTATAACATATTTTTAGTGTTCAAGAACCGGGCAACTTTTTCAGCAATGATGCCCAGACAATTGCCACCCAGCCAAAATTGCAACTCATCTGGATGATAATTAAAAGGTGCCCAGTCAAAGTTTTTTTTATATAGAAATTTTTTGGTCAGTATCAGTGGGAAGGAAAGTGGATGGGCAACACTGGTCGGCAACACTGCTCGAGAAGTTGCCCTGTGCATTGTTACCCTAAGAATACAAGCGCACGATAAGATTTCCAGTAAGAAAACGACCTCTGAGGCATGGCCTTAGGTGATCACAGTCGGAAAATCTGTGGTAATGCTCTTACCCGCATTAGTAAGGATCCTTTTAAATCTTGAGCTGTTGAAACAGTCTTCTCCCTCGTGGAGCAGCTGCACCCAACAGACTTCATGGAGCTCTTCAGGATCATGCACTTCTGAGTTCTTGAACTGCAACATGAAATACACCCGAAATGAGAAATATCCAGGGGGGAATTTTGAGCCCACATATATTACATACACACAGGCACAGGCACACCTTGAATCCGGAACTACGATTTGACTAACCGCAAACATATTCGTATGGAAAATATCGCCCTCTACTGGACAATCACGCATGCAACCGCTTTGTGATGCGGTAAAAATAGACCCATTTTCATAAATTTTCTAACCTTCATATAAACTGGACGGATTTCAGCACATGTGGGGGAGGTGCTCGGAATTAGCTGCATAAAAACAAATGCAATTGCAGTTAAATACAGTGATACTTCCAATGCACGGCCAATAAAGACTGAATATTTACCGGTCTTGAGGGAAAGACAATGTGAGGTCTCTCTCTCTTTTTTAGCAAAGCATTCTTTTCATCTTCATCTCTGAAGTGGAAAACCCTGGCATTCCTCTGGGCCGAGAAACCTGGGACGGCTCCAGTACCTTCTGCTGGACCTCTGTCATATTCATCTTCATCCAGATCTACCTTATAAATGCCAGCCGGCCCCTCCTCCCCTCGCTGGGCCGCAGTGCATGTGCCCGGAGCGTCGTTCTGCGCCATCTGGGCCACAGTCAGCCCACGTGCTTGTGTGGCTCTCCTTTCTGGCTCCTTCCCGGCTGCAGATTGAAAGCTAACCTTCTTTCTGCACTTTGTGGGCTTAGCCCTGCCTATCTGGAAGAGAAACAGCTTTGGATTAAGACAGAGTTTGCAAGACGTTCCTAAAGTCGTGGTTTCGACGTGTACAAGTTAACGGAAGCGGAGTAAAATCAAACTTTCCGATAAAAACTTTCCTTTACCGGCATGTGTTTTAAAAACTGTGCTGCGATTCCTCAACTGCTGCACATTAAACCAAATGACCCTGGGAGTTCTGCTGAAACTCTCTAGTGCACAGTCATGAGAGCACTATTAATTTGTAGTACTTAGCTAGGACGCCACAGGAATCTGACCTGCCCTCACGACAGGATTTTATTTTGTGGTTTCTGGGCTATTTAAGCTAAATGCAGGATCGCAGGACGCATCTGTTGCAAGGCAGTAATGTCAGTTCGTTACATGTGTGCGATATTTCCGTCCGGATGCAAGTAAATTTTACACAAATTTGTATCATTTAAACTCAACGATATCCAGACTTAAGTTCCGAAACGGACACATTCTGGTGTCTTACACGATAGTTGTAAAAAGATATTAATTCATAACTGCAAGATGACCCTCAAAAAATGGACACTTTATACTCCGTGTGAAGCGGAATGCTGGTTACCTTTTGCGGCTCTGTGGCTGGAGCACAAGCCTCAGCGTTCCTCCTAGGTTGGATTTCCCTTTCAGACAGACTTATCTGTCTTATGCTACCTGAAAACAAACACTGACATCTGACTTCTGGACCCCGTCTCTTATCTTGCTAAAGCATTACACTGAAATGTACACTGCAGAATCATATATACAGAAATGACAGATACCTGATACCGTACTTCTATGCAATGTAAAAGAACAGGATGCATTCAGAATTTCGTGCCTAAAACAAAAAATCTGGTTCAATACATTCACCCAAATTAATGACACATAGGTCTGAATAGCATGTCTTTGACATATGCTTTAAAAAAAAAAAAAAAAAAAATCACAATTTTCCAATTATTCAACAGATCACAACAGACAGAATCTGACATTTTAAAAATACATCCACGACCCACATTGCAATTTCGCAAATTGGAAAATAAATAAATGCACCTCTTTTCCAAGTCCTTCTCATCAGGTCTCCTTGAATTCTCTGCAGGGGGGATCATAAATAATTAGTCTACATTTTTGTACAAAGCGAGGAGAAATTTGTGTCTGTCTGCTGTACGTTGATTTCTTACAACATTTCTCTCCCCTGCTGGCACAATCGAAACGATAATTAACACACATTATGTTAGTGGCGGGGATGCAAGTCTAACTTTGCCAGTCGTGGTTACAGTGTAATTATCTAGAACAGGGTAGAATGTCCAAGGACGTAATATATAGCCAGTTGTGGAAGACTAGTTTATTGACCATTTAAAGTCTGTTGCCAATTAATGACATTAAGGTTCATGTTACCCATTATAGCAGAGAGGTTAGGAGGCTGCCTCATATTTATGTCCACAGCATGGCTCACGTCAAGAAGCGTGGAGTTTTTCACCTGCAATTCCACAAATTCCTCCTCCATGGTGAAACAAAGAGCCTCCGCTTAAGCCGAAAAACACAGAACAAGCAATCGCATTACCTGCAGACATTTACTAAATCCCAGAAGCGAGACTTGCCGGCAACACCTCACAAAAATCCTACTAACTGAATTTATTTTCGGTTCAGGAGTTCCAGAGTTTAACCAGCTCTGTTATGTATATAGGATGCAACTCTGCTGATATGCAAGCATTATTATTTAAGAAACATCCTTGCGTCAGACGGAAAAGCTTCCCTCAGCTGACAGAATATTAAATGTGCACTTAGCAAGCTTTCCAAAAGAGTTGGAGTTTTAAAGTGCACATACCACATATGTCTGGAGTCCGGAACACTTCAGGAGAGGAGTAACTACTGTCCAACTTGTGAGATGAGGAAGAGGAAGAGGAGAGACACGAACCAGAATCCATACAGTCAAGGAAAAAGGTAGAAACTCCAGATGGCAAATCCATGTCTGTGGTTTTGAGAAACAGGCCCCATTAGAAATTCCATAAAATTACGTTACACTGTACTAAAGGCAAATCTTTGATGTCATACAAACCTGACGAACTGTCACAATTTGTCGAACAGCTGACAGTATGGATGCTAGCAGAGTCCTAAAAAGAAAAAAAATGTATATACATACAAAGTGCTTTAGTACTGTAGTTACAGGTTTATGAAACCAGTCTCACCTGTAAGACAAATGCTGTTTGGCATGACTGAGGTGGCGGTTCTTGCAATCCCGCATCAGGAATGACATTTCTGCAAGGTAAAAAATGTTATTGTAACTTTCAGCAGGTATATTGTATAGAAGCTTGGATCTTTTCAGCAAAAAAACACCAGACAATTTTTTTCCAGCATTAAAGTCTAGACTTTCATTATGTAACATCTATTATAAATACATTTGGGAAAATATTTATAAAAAAATAAATTAGATTTATATTACTACAATTCATATAGTTCAATCATGTAAAACGTAAAATGCGTTTGGTGTTGCCATCAAGATAATGATTTATGGGGGGAAAATGTTTAGCTCCGAGTCATGGAACTGACAACTCTCAAATTACTCAGGTTGATTTTCATTCCAGATTTTAGCTTTTAAATCACTGGAATCCAAGCAAACAACATGAGGCTTAGGGTACAAATGATCACATTTGGCCTCTAGGTAAAATGATTAATGTCAAAGTGTCACAGTTTGAGATTTATCTTTTTCAACTACTTGAGAAGCAAGCAATGTACACTGAATTTTAATCAATCTCACAATTTAAATTAAACCCTTGGAAAAATTGCCATGACATCATTATAACAATCATTGACTAAATGTTAATTGAGTTCATTTGGATCCTGGTGTTAGAGCACAGGTCACGTGGCAAGGTGCACATCAGTTAGGATGGGGATGAGGGATCTTGGATAATTTCAGATCAGTGATAGGCTTAACGAGCCCGACTGAAATGTCACGTGAGGTGATTGATAAACCTCTCCTGGCTTATGATAGGCTGATGGGGGCAGGGGGCTGGCTGTAACACTTGTCAGATGGCAGACTTGCCTGGACTGGTAAACAGATCTGCCGTACTAGCTTCTGGTTATTCTGCAAATATATTCTAGTATTATGCTAATCAGAGCAGGCTTTCTGCATACGTGATCGATCCAGAGAAACGATACTCCAAAACAAAATACAACAACCGTGTCTTAAGTAACGACTTTTTTTCTACGACACTATCTATGTAAATGAAATAATCTTGAGGGGGAAAAAAAGCTAAGATTCTCTGTATAATTTGGCATTAGAAATCTACGTCAAAGACAACGGGACTGTATCTCGAAGGTTGCTGGTTTAGTTCCTATTAGGTAGCCTGCGGCAGGGTGTTTCTAGCTATTGAAAAGATCAGGGGCAAGTTTACCAGAGGCTTAACTGTCTTGTTTTACTAGAAGACTTTCATCGGGGCTCAAATCCTCGGAGCTATACGCCCCAGTGATCGGGCCTAACGGCATCATACCCCATAACCAAGCACTTACCTTGGCCTAGCACAAGTTAAGCAACTAAATAAAGTTACACCGTATACCATCCCATGTCTACCAAGCGATTTCTTTGTAATTAATCTGAATCATGTTTTTTATCATTTCAAAGAGCAATAACAACCTCGGAATTAAAAAAGTTACAGGTATGGTGAGCAGGCTTTCCAGCTCTCACGCTTTCATGCTCACGCAAGAAATCTTACACCAAATCTGTATTATTCCATTATAAAGCTAGAATTAGCTACATAAAACGCGCTGGATCGAGTAGTTTTCAAACCCTACAGGATATTTACATGGTAATAAAACTGTTACATGCATGTAAATGCGTGTATATGTAGACTTGTCTCCAACTGAAAATCTCACGCCAGCCAGCTGACCAAATTTGGCAACCCCGTTTTTTGAGTTTTGAATTAATTTCCTCCTCACAGCTTCAGGTGACACTAAAGCAAAGTGACTTGGGGACTCACTCGCGTTGCCCGGGGTCCAGAGACTCGTCAATGGGCGAAAGGTTCATGACTCTTTGGGGATAAGCCGCTCCGAAAGCCTTCCGACCTGCGGGTGACACACATCCCCAACACGCCATCGCTGGAGCCTTTGACTCAAACCAACAAAGGTGAATATTATTAACGTATAAAAACTCCTCAAACGCCATGACATTTTGAACGGAATGAAAAGCCGTTGCCAAACTAAACGTACTGTTCGGCAAACCAGCGACGCCATGAATATGTTACGGCAGAGACAGACAACTGAGAAATGCTTAATGGGCGTGAATGATAAACGTAGTTTTTAAAAGATATTTCTAAGTTTGGCTTCCTTACTGTTACGCCTCGACGGGGCTTTGGAGACCGGCGTCGCTAAGCGCCCCGTTTGTGAGCGGGCGGCTCTCCGCCTGACCAGCAGGTGACGCTGCTTTGCCGCACGCAAACACCGCCCCATCTCTACCAGGTCAAACAGACGGCTCCGCGAAACACCCCCTTTATATTGAAAACCGACAGAACCTTGTCGAAAACCTTAAATTCCACGTATAAAATGACCCAGTTAAGGGCCGCGAGGTGACGCATACGCAACGCAAGCAACGTACTGGCTGTACTTGCACGCGTAGTTTACGTCTATCTGGAGGATTAAAGGTCATGTCCACCAGGGGGCAGTGCGAGAAAACCCATCTTGGCCGGCTCCTTCCTTTCCAGTCTCACTTGTTTTGTATGAGGTTGTGACATGAAATGATGTACGCTTGCTGCTTCCACAGCGATAGAGTTGCTAGTTTTTAAACTGCTGCAGCATTATGCAAGTAAAATTGTTTTGTTTTGGCTGGCGCAGGGTGGGTCTGATGAAGTCTGGCAGGGAGCTGGGAGGGATCCCCGAGGACCGGTTTGGGAAACACTGATCAAGTGTAACGTGCATCTACTTAGTAGGCTTACCATCATTCACACCTGTTTTTTTTCCCCATCCCCTCGCCTGACTGCACAGTTTAACACTTAGAAAAATACGGCAACTCTTTGCCAACGTCTCCTCATTTTCATCATCATCCTCTTCCATCATAGTGTAAAAGCCATCGCTTGACTTACAGTTGGGTAATTCAGATGCAGAAAGTAAAAGTCCAGACCAGGGTTTTGTTTCAACCAACAAGTTGAGTACTCTGTGACTGTGACTCTTTATGCTCAACTGGTTGGTTGAAACAAAATCCTGGTCTGAATTTGTACTTTCTGGACCTGAATTACCCAACTCTGGAAATGAACACAGAATAACGCAGAAAAGCTGACAGCGGAGAATAAAGAACTTCAAGACATATGCAAGTGTAACAAGTACAATTTTATTCCCCCCATGCAAATCGATAATATATATAAAAAAACAGTATGTACTTCGTATGACAGCATGTTGCACCCATCCATGTTTTCAGATATTATATAAAATATATTTTCTAATGTCTTCATGCTTGCACTTTCCAGGTTACATTCATCAATTTGGTATTTTTTAAAATGTGGTTTTATTTCTAAACTGTACTTTTCCATCCTTAGCAGCTGTTTAAGGCTAGTTTTAACATGCAAAAAAAAAAAAAAAGTCTAAATAAATAAATAAATAGACAAATAAATGTTCCTATACCTCTTTTGTTTAACATTTAGTCATCAGAGCGTGGAACAAACATGCTTGCACCCTCATTTACAGTGAACAGATACTTCGTTTGTTCTGGATGTTACAAAAACAAATAACAAAAGTTATCGGATGGATGCAGCTTCTGAATCAACAGGATTGCTCCATTTGGTTCAGCTGTATTTTAATTTCAATAATTTACATGACATCAAATGGGAATCATACGGTCAGAAGAGTCTGTGACTTTAATCGATATGGGGTTCCTTATAAGTTACACCTGCACAATTTCCATGACGTTTTCATGAAACTAGTCTTGGTTGCTAGAAAAAAAAGAAAAACGTTTAACTGGAATGCCTACCATGTCTCACTCTGAGAAGCAAAACATTGCAAATTGCTTCCAAATTAGAGAATATCCACATTACTTACGATTATCCTACTAACCAAAGTGCTGATCTCTATGTGTGTGAAACGAAACACTAAAACAATCTCATCAGTACTCAAACACATTTACACATTACACATACACGTCTGGTCTGCAAACAAATATATATATATAAACTGTGCACATCACTGTCAGCCAGCTGAAATACACTGAATGAGTGTAGATTCTGAAAAGAGTGGCATTAGAATAGAAACGGCCCTGCGTAGAACTGGTACTATTTACTACGTTTCAGGTTCCTAATAAACAGTTTCCACCTCTTCGTTGTGGTTACGGTAGATATCCTGGTATAGTAGTCGAATGATTTGTTATTCAGGAAAATCAAACCATTAGAAATAGGCTCAGTGGTTCTATGGATAAGACTTAGCGTTACATCCGAATTTTGGAGCAGGAAAACAGCCTGCATGTCACTAAAATAGAGAATCTGTACCGTGGTAACCTGTGGTTTGGTGAAAGAACTGTTCCCAGCACCCAGAAAAAGACAATAAATGCTAATAGGGTTGTAAATTCCTTATAACGGTGAATCGTGCAGGATTTTGTCTGTGCTTGACAAAAAAGAAAGAAAACAGCACAAAGAATAGATTCAAAGTCACCTGACATTATTTCAGGCTTTGATTTAATGTGCCTTCATTTCCGTAGTTGTGACATACAGTTTTGTGGTGCCGACACTCTCTGCCACCAGACAATGATTACAATTCCTCTCACTACACACAAAAATGCCAATATATTAAATTCTGATATTATTATGCATATATATGCATGAGTGCGCATGAACAATAAATAGTAATACTTTGGGTCGGAATAAATGCAACAGTACAAAAATCGACATAAACCCAAGTTTGCAATTTGATGCTGGATTCGCTTTTCCGTTTTGTCGCAGCCCAGGGGAGCCGGCAGAACTGGGGGGGAGGGGGGGGCACAAGAAAGGGTCACAGACGTGCCTGAAAACTCAGGCATAGACAAACTCAGCTCTATCGGCTAAGCACACACCGAGCTCCTGCTTTTCGTCCTTTCCTTATGGTAAGCTCACAGGAAGGAATCTGTGAAGATGTATTTAGAATAGCTATTTACGGATTTGCGTTGGTGACATTTTGGTCAGTGCCCAAAAGAAAGGGGGGGGTGGGGGGGGGGGGTATTCACAGGTCTAATCTGTTCTTAGCTTTGCTGCCCCTGACATGCACACCGGAAGCCATGCTAACGGATGAATGGGGAAAAAAAACACGGAATCGTATCGCTCCCTCCATCGTGGTCCTTTACCGATTTAATTTGATCTGAGTTCTGAAGAGGAATTAAGGGCAAACGGTTCATGGTCAGCAACACCGCTAATGGTCCGACAAACCAGGGTGTTGATTTAATGGGATTTACATGGATATGTTGCTGTACAGCTCCTCAATCTTGTCCTTGAAAAACTCTTTCAACTCTGGTCTCTTAGCTTTCAATGTGGGCGTCAGCAGGCCGTTGTCGATGGAAAACATCTCGCCGTGAAGGTATATGTCTTTGACCTAACGAAAGACAGACCATTCATTAGGAGTTGGGATAAACGTTTCAAAGAACGATTCACCTTTGCACCTGATGATAGCTGTGATTCAAATGAAAAACAAATGTGGGCACCCTGTTCACACTGACGGGAGTACGTCAGAGACTTTGGGCCCCATGAAAGCATACCGAACCGATCCCCCAACCCTGACCAATCCAATTGGTCCAAATTTTTCAGGGCTCCTGTTGGATGGATTGAAGGACAGAGGCAGAGTACACTGGTCTATCGAGGGCCGCGGGGCGCGCTGGTCTATCGAGGGCCGCGGGGCGTGCTGGATTCTGCTCTCATTTTAGTGTGGCTATTTTTAGGATAGAATCTTCTGCTTTACGCCGAAACCAGCCGCTAACCGAAGGGTCACCCAAAAGCACAGTGGAGACTTTCTCTCAGCACCGGAGGATTACCTGCCCCACCCCTGCACCATGATTAGTCATAAACTGTACAGTTCAAACAAACGTTTGTACATTTTTACCTGCTCAAATGAGTGGAGTCCACTGGCCTTCCCAAGCTGCACCATATCCTCCATAATGGCTTTCTTCAGCTCCTTGAAAAAATAAACCAAAAGCGCAGTGTTATGATAACAGACTATTTCTACAAACGACAAATATAAACAGTTTACATTTCGCCTATAAGTGCGCTAGATAAGCAGATGGACCCTTATGTCATTTTCATTCAACGAAAACAACAGAGGATGCTTCTAATACGGCAGACATACCGCATTTTTGCACAGGTCTCCATAGCAACCATCAAAGCCCTTTTGCTTTGCCCAGGCAGGAAACACATCTGGGTCGGGAACCACGATACCCACGAGACAGGACTGCAGAGTGACAGAGAAGCCGTCAGAAAACAGGAGCATATACAGCACAGTGGTGTAGCTGGGAGCACTGGGCAGATGGGGTGGGGGGGGGGGGGGCCCGGGGGCCCAGGCTTAAAGGGGATTTAACCCTCAATTAAGCCCAAAAACCCCCAGTTAAAAAAACTTTTCTGCAAGGGCAATACCAAAAAA
>JAODKE010000053.1:3397499-3409842 GCA_026779605.1 Mormyrus hasselquistii
ATGTCTGTTCATCATTAATAAATCATGACGATTCATGTATTTCATGCAGTTACTATATTTGCTCATGATTTGTACTTCAGTAGTAACTGAGTTACTAAGTAATTTGTGCCCCCTCAAGTAAAGTGTTACCCTGGTTTTATCCGGTTCATTTTGTGTGTAAATGCTAAAAAAAACATATTTAGGTGTAATTTTTTGAGGCCGGGAATCAATTAATTGGTTTTCCATTATTTCTTATGAGGAAAATTCGATCAGAACTTCTGAGGTACCACTGTACATGGAGAAGCTGACTTCACACAAGTTATGTGGGAGCCACTGCCATCAGAAATAACCTCACGATTGAGAACGTCCCTATTGGATCTTCACATGCATACCTCCACCTCCAGCAGGGCCTGGATCTGCACGCCGCACTTCTCGCCGCGCTCCACCAGGACAGAGTCAAAGGGCTCCATGAGGAGGATCCTCTTCAGCCCCGGGGTTTCCTGCCGCTCCACGTTTCCCAGCAGAACCTGCGCCTTCTCCGGCTTGTCGCAGATGACTATGGAAATTTCCGCTGCAGGGCATCGCGAGCCGGAGCGGGAAACGGCGATGAACGGGCACAGAAATAACCGTGTGGCTACAAACTGTGGCATAATCCTCGATGATCTGGTTTTACTGGCAAAATTCAGGGCCCACATTGATAGTAAAGACACACAGGAAACCTGGCTAGAACCTGGCTATCTATCTATCTATCTATCTATCTATCTATCTATCTATCTATCTATCTATCCATCCATCCATCCATCCATCCATCCATCCACCCACCCATCCATCCATCCATCCATTCTTCTGTCTGTCCATCTATTCATCTGTCCATCCATCCACCTACCCACCTATCCATCCATCCGTCTGTCCGTCCGTCCATCCATCCATCCATCCTACATATTGCTTATCCAGTACAGAGTCACCAGTGGTAATGTGACACAATACATAACACCATAGCAACGCTCACCAGTGTTGATGATGAAGCGAATAGCATCTGGTCCCAAGGTGTCATAAAGAGGCACAACGACCATGGAGTAGGTGTAGCAGGCCAGCTCCGCAATTATCCACTGCAAGCGTAAGCAGGTGAATGTCAGGATAAAGTTACTGCCTTATCGGGGTAACTTGTCGGATTTAAGGTAGTCTGGACAAAATGTAAGTGAATGAATATAAAGTCAATTTAAACTGTGGTACCTTAAATCCAACAAGTTACCCCGATAGTCTAGTAACCCCGCTGTGTAGTACAGGCCACTGGGCGGTGCAGGTAACATCAGCTGTGGGGGGGGGGGTGGGGTGGGAGCTCACCTCCGGCCTGTTCTGCGCAAACACCCCGATGAACTGGTCCGGATTCGGCTTGCAGCCCAGGTGCAGAAGCCCCGACCCAAGGTGTTCAGCCCGGAGGATGACCTGAGAGGGAAGGAAGTCAAACGCAACGTTAACGCCCTCATTATTACAGTAATATATATAATACGTGTGCCACATATTTTTATCTGTGCAATTTATGCGTTTCTGTCTTTTATCAGAAACTAAAGAGGATTGTTGTGGGAAATTGTGTACTTTTAAGCATATACAGTACTGTGTAAAAGGCTTAGGCAGTCAAAGAAAATACTTAAGGTTATTTTTCTGGGTTGTATGTGTATATATGCTCAGAAAAAAACACAAATTTATTAATACATGCAAATGAACAGCAACAATAAAAACTAATAAATATTTCTTCTGTTCTTCAAAAAGTTACTGATGCCTTGTGGCTAGACAAACACCGCTTTGGTTCCCAAATCTCTCCTCAGGGGCACCTCAGCCATTCCACGCACTTGGCACATTTCACTGACCAGCTCAATTAATGAAATAATTTAATTAATTAAAATAACTCAATGAGGTATTGATTATCCGAATAGCATGTGCCAGTGGTCACGTCAAACAATGTACTGGGTGGTTGTTGCAGCTACTGGGGCGGTTTTAGGAGCATTTCTGGAATGGTTAAGCTAACATGCTTTGACAAAACATAGAATCAGAGCCTCACACCAACATTTTCTTTGACTACCTTAGACAGTAATGCACAGTACAGTATTCTTACCAATATATTGTTACATCACTGTTTTACACTGTGCCGTTCTCTTTTACTTGTGTTCCACACTGTGACCTTCCACATGGACTGACTGGCTGTTTTTCATATGGCGCCATCAGGTTTGTTAGATCTAAGCAAAGACAGAGTTTTCTGGAAAAACACTGGGATGTGTGCTTGACTTTAGATGTTAAAACCACCATATCGTCGTGAAAGGCCCCTGAACATGAGCCTGTAGCCTATTACAAGAAGCAAAAATCCAAGAACTGTCATCTTTTCACCAGGGGCTAAGTCCCCAAGGCAGTGGCCCCCAACCTCTGGGCCGCGGACCGGTACTGGGCAAAAAAAAAAACTTTGGTCACGTGATATTTACCGCTAAAAATAGTCCCACAAGCTAGTAAGATGTATAAAAAGCAAATGTCTCTTGATCGTTCGGCTCTCACTGATTCAGCGTTGCGGTGATGTCATATTTTTTATGCACTTTGTATTTGTTTTTGTGGTAAATCTTGAATTATTTTAACAAGATGTTCAAAGTTTACCATGGCGACCAGAGAGCATTAGGGTGCTGAGTGGATGTTACCCGTGTTATGTTGTCGGCTCGATGTTATGAGGATGCTGTTAATAAAGCTGCCAATACACATTGGATTTGCGTTTATTATTATATTTTAATGCGGTATTATTATATTTTTAAAATATCCCCATTTTTATACGTATCATTTATTCGTATAAATACGCATACGTATACTTATCTGCCACTCGATCCTTAAAGGCCGGGCCGTGAAAATAGTTTCTGATATTAAACTGGTCCCTGAAGAAATAAAGGTTGGGGACCACTGTACTAAGGGGTAGAGGCTAGAGTCCCCTAAGAGACAGAGGCTAGAGTCCCTCATTAGCTAGAGTCTAGAATCCCTAGCGAGGTAGAGGCTAGAGTCCCCTATAAGGTAGAGGCTGGAGTCTCTTGTGAGGTACAGGCTAGAGTTCCCTGTGAGGTAGAGCCTAGAGCCCCCTATGAGGTAGAGGCTAGAGTCCCCTATGAGGTAGTGCTGGAGTCTCCTGTGAGGTACAGGCTAGAGTTCCCTGTGAGGTAGAGGCTAGAGTCCCCTAAGAGACAGAGGCTAGAGTCCCCTATGAGGTAGAGGCTGGAGTCTCCTGTGAGGTACAGGCTAGAGCTCCCTGTGAGGTAGAGGCTAGAGTCCCCAAAGAGACAGAGGCTAGAGTCCCCTATGAGGTAGAGCTGGAGTCTCCTGTGAAGTACAGGCTAGAGTTCCCTAAGAGGTAGAGGCTAGAGTCCCCTAAGAGGTAGAGGCTACAGTTTCCTGTGAGGTAGGGGCAGGAGTTCCCTGTGAGGTAGATACTAGAGTCCCTTGTTAGGTAGGAGCCAGGGTCTCCTGTGAGGTAGAGGCAGGAGTCCCCTGTGAGGGAGGGGCTCGAGTCGTCTGTGAGGTAGATGCTAGAGTCCTCTGTGAGGTAGGGGTAGGAGTCCCCTGTGAGGTAGATGCTAGAGTCCCCTGTGAGGTAGATGCTAGAGTCCCATGTGAGGTAGGAGCCAGGGTCTCCTGTGAAGTAGAGGCAGGAGTCTCCTGTGAAGTAGAGGCAGGAGTCCCCTGTGAGGTAGATGCTAGAGTCCCCTGTGAGGTAGATGCTAGAGTCCCATGTGAGGTAGTAAGAATATAGTGGCAAAAATGAAAAACAATAGGATAAAAACTATATATGTACACAGTGGAAATATATAAATATATGTAATGTATAAATAATGATTGATTGATTCATTGATTCATTGATTCTACATCCACTGTCTTCCATCTCCTTGTAGGAGTATGTTTTACATTATTTTCTTCACCATAGGTTCACCACATTGATAGAGTTCCTTTAATTCTGATTGGTTAAAATCCATCATGTGACTCTGTGATAACAGGAAGTTGAGTGGACTGTAAGGCAAAGGGAGGCCATGAGGTTGCCTAAGTAAAAACACGGACTGTTTACAAAAGTAATCAGTCTCCACCCTTGTCTCTTTATATCAGAGGAATCCATCCTAATATTCAGGACCCACAGGTTGCATCCACATCCAGAGTCACCGAGATGCTGGGAGCAGAAAGCTCACGGCAGGGACACTCTGCAGGCTCACCAAATTACACAATCACCAAACGTGGACCAACTACATGCACTAGTTCACTTAAACACATGTTTTGGGCAGCGTTTGGAAACTGGCACAAACAAGAGTAGATCATGCCAACTCCTCATTTCAGTTATTCAGCAGATGATTATATTCCAAATAGATGTATTCTGTGATCCTGGGATTTGAACGAACGATCTCCCGGCCACAGACACGGCGTGCCAGCATACTGCCCTGCACACACAGACCAGTGGCAGGATTTACACACTAAACCCTGGAGGTGTGTGACACACAGGGTCTCCCTGCCTACCCCTTATCCACAGTACTGTGCAAAAGTCTTAGGCAGTCAAACAAAATGTTTAAGGCTTTTTATCTGGGTAGTAAGTATATATTTCTAAAGAAAAAATAGCAACTTGACATTAGTACACATGAAAATCAATAGTAACTCGATAAAATGTCACAAAATTTCTTCTATCTTCTACTATCCAAAAAGTTACTGATACCTTATTCGATGGCTAGAAGTGCTCTGTGTCAGCTCCCAAACCTCTCCTCAGGGGCACCTCAGTCATTACAAGCATTTGTAAAATGTACTCACCGGCTCAATTAATTAATTAAGTTGATTAGTTATAATAACTCAATGAGGAATTCATTATCCAACCAAGGGGGTGTTGGGCCGCTGCTGTAAATGAGGAGGAGACCTTAGGAGAGGTTTTGAAATCGTTAAGCTGACACACGTTGACAGGTGTTATGTCAGTTTTACACCAACATGAACATCATTTAAACATTGTTTTCTTAGTCTGCCTGACATTTTTGCACATTAATGCGATCACAGCATGTGCAATTTTACAACAGCTTTACAAACCCCATTACCGTTTCACTCAATAACAAACAATAATATCAAAAAAAAAACCGAACAAATTTACAGGATATTTCCATGCCTCCCACCCATCCATCCTGCATGACGTAATCCACATCTTGCACACTCACCTCTTTGTAGGACAGCCATGTGTAGGGCTGATTCGGTTTTCTCGAGCCTAAGCAAGGGCCATCACCTGCGAACATCAAGGGGTTAATAATTCACCCCCGCAAAATGCATAACACTGCATGTTTAAACAGATTTCAATGCCTAAAGATTAGTCCCTGCTCAGAGATAGCTTGTGTTCTTTTTATTGCATTATTCAAATGTTTATTGGTGTGAGTAATTTCGATTGTGCTGCAGTGTCAACAAACTGATGGCACTGATCACATGAGAAGGGGTTTAAGTTAATTTTAACTTGAGTGAGGTTACAGATTAGCAGAGGTGGACATTTCAGGTGCTTAAAGTAAAAATCCAGACCGAGATTTTGCTTCAGCCAGCCAGGTGAGTATAAAGAATCAGTCACAAAGTATACTCAACTGGTTGGCTGAAATGAAATCTTGGTCTGGATTTTTACTTTCTGGACTTGAACTTCCCATCTATGCACCTATCAGGCATTAGCCGTTTTATTGATTTTTTGCTTTATTAATTCATTATTTTTTGGTGTACTTTTAGTTTATTAACTTATTCATTAGTCAGTATTATTGTGTTATATTTTAGGATGCTGCATAATCACCTGTGTGCGTGTGTGTGTGAACCAGCCCTTCAGAGCAGGACCTAACAGTAGGGTTGCCAGATGCCCTATGAAATTTCTTTCTAGCTAAGGGTCGGGTCTGGACTCATGACTTGAGTTTGGAGGTGCTCCGCGTGCGATACCCAGCATTCCAGAGTTCCGGGGACTCACCAGTTATATGCAGTCCTCTCTGGAAAACCTCGTACATGGTCCTGGCATCATCGTGGTAGTGTGTCAGGAGCTTGGGACTGTCCCCCAGCACAGACCGGCGTGCCCCGTCCTCGTGCTACGGGAAAGGACGAAATAAGAAGAACGTGCTCCCCTTTCGGCAGAATGCAGGCGAGTCGAAACCAAGCCGACACGATCCAGATCCTTCTGGGAGAAGCTGTCGCACCCGTGCGCATAACTCACAAAGCAGATAACCAAATTCGTGTAACCTTCGCCAATCCAGAGGACCCCACTGCTCAGATGAGGGTTCAAATGTACGAAACCAAAAGGGATACACCTGCACGCCCAATGACCCTTCAATAGCCAAAGCTGCCGGACAGTAAGAACTTTTAGCACCGTAGTGAATTCCCTGTTAATATGAACGAGCGGTCTGCGGCTTGGTTAAATGGCATCACCGGTGTGACTCCCTTAGATGACATCAGCAGCCACGCAATTGTTGTTACCACGGTGACAATTGCTGGGAGGTGTTAGCTATTCATCTGCGCGTAAGTCATTACCATACTACACCGCGGACTTCCTACAGCCCCTGTATTCAAATCTGGCCCTTGATTCCAAATCCAGGTCTTGTTTTCAAGTCTCGCAGGTAGTTATCTTAATAATTTCTGGCTCTAATTGGCCAGAGGCTTCCCAACTGGCTCTTAGGTAAAGGAAAGCTGGAAAAACAGCAGTGTCTTGAATAGGCCACCGAGTACCGTGATTTGAATAGCCCTGCCCTACAATATCGATACAAGTCAGGCAGGCGGGTGGTCGGTGCGCTGCTTTGCCTTGCAGAAAAGGAACAGGCGGCAACTAGGAAGAGAGAACACTATCTGCACAGAAGGTCAATAAATGCAGCTTCATTTTGCAAGAATGCAGCAAGAAAACAAATGCATTTTTTTCTCATCTCTATTAACTTCTGTAATGTAAATGAAAGCAGGGAAGCTGCCTGGACTGTGTGTTAGCTGTGTCCTACATGCCAAATCATTTTAAGTGCTGAAATGATTCAATGCACTCTTTATTTTTATTTCCCTCTATGCAAAAAGGCTGCGCTGGAGCCTGGCAGCTATGCAGGGGGCTCTGGGCTGCTCTTTTAAATGAGGGGGGGCAGGTTGATGCAAATGCAAAAGGCCACTGAAATCAGATGCAGTAAAGCGAGGAAGCGAGTCTGTCCGACATGCTACGCTCCCGGTGGATGTCCTCTGGCGGGGGGAGATGGCCGGGACGGATCTAAAAGGGGGCTAGGGGCAGACTCGGCCATCCCCGCTGTCACCCCACGTCGAAATATTAATTATAAAATATGGATTGTTTTTTTTGTCTAAGGAGGACGACAGAAAAGGTACGGTGCAGTGTGGCCACCCCCATAAATATTGGCAACAGCAAAAGTTGTCAGCCAAAGTTGGGGGGGGGGGGGGTGCCGTAAAATCAATTTCACATCCGTTCTGCAGTGCGCTCATCGTCCGAGACAAAAATTAAATACACACGTGTATTTTCAGAATAGTAAGTGGGCGACTCATTGGCTGCTACTCATTGGTTGCTACTCATTGGCTGCTGCTCATTGGGTGTTACTCATTGGCCTGCATGCATCACCGTGGTAACACGAGTTCCGTTACCTAAGCCTGCCTTTACGTCGAATTTGTAGGTAAGTCGAAAAAACAATAATGCAGTACGTAATAATTATTATTATACAGTAAAAATAAAAGTAACTACGGTACTGTACCTCAAGCCGAGGAACCGCTGAAGTCGTGCAATGTTTTCATGAGTGTCACAAAGTAGTGCTTACGTTCATTATTACAAATCATTGCATTTCAAATATAATAAACTTTATGGGAGTCTGTTCGTAAGTATGAGTTGTCCGTAAGTCAGCCGTTCTTAACCTGGGGGCCGCCTATAGTAGCACTGTATTAAAGCAATGTCTGTGCTAAGTTGGCGGGTGACCTGATGTCGCAGTGTGACGCAGGTTAATCGATGCGGCAGCATGATGGTGACAGTCCGAACGCTGCGATCGATTAGAAATGTCTGAAAGGTCGGCCGGCCGACGGGGATCGGCTGATAGGTGACGGCTGCTTCTTGTGGTGTCGTGAGTAGCGCACTGGCATCACAGTAGACCAAGAAGGGGGGTGGGGGCGTCAGTTGAACAGGGGGCCCACCTGAACTTCCTCCGACTGCCGCTGGAGGTCACATGGAGGTGTGATGGCACGTGGGCGCGTGGCGAGCCAGTAGCCCAGCACAGCGGCCAGGGTCCCGATGCCCACCAGGGCGGAGGTCGGGAGCGAGCGGAGGAACTGGCCGAATTCATCCAGGTCCGGGAGATGGAAGCCGCGCAACAACTCCTGGGCCTGCATCTTCTCTATCAGAGTGGAACTCAGCTCTGTAGCCAGGGGTCAGGAGACAAAAAGGTCAGAGGTCAAAGGTAACGTTCTCACCCCGGAGACGGAGACGCCATCACTGAAGGTAATTACCAAAATCTAGCGGCCTTGGAGATGCGGGTAAACAAGGGGCGTCAGTGAGGCTTCAAAGTCGAGCAGCACGACACCAAACCAGACAAACTCAATGAATAAAAAAACCCAAAGCTGCTTAAACTAGACAACAAAGCAACAAGAAGGCTAACGATGCTAATGGCTATACAATCCATGAGTCACAATCTATGAATCATAGTGTCTGCTTAGCTACTGTAGCCCCATAAAAGAGTACTGTATAGTGCACAGCAGTACGCTTACCGTGAGACCACTGGAACAGAAACCACACTCGCAGGCCACCCGGGTCCTTTCCCTAGTCACACCATTTTGATTTTGGGGGGTTCCATGTTCGGGTGCGGTCAAGGCCCAAAATAAATCATCTACGGTAGGTCTGTACTATATCCTCCATCCCGCTCCCGACAACAAAGACGTTGTGACGCTACACTGCAAAGCAGACTGAAACATCAGGGGCCCGGTTTCACGAAGTAAGATTTCTTGCTTAGCCGGATAACTTGACATATTTAAGGTAGTCTGGGCTAAACAGACCTCATTTTCATCCACTTACATTTATCCCAGGCTACCTTAAATCTGACAAATTATCCAGCTAAGCAAGAAATCCTGCTTTGTGAAACTGACCCCAGGGCAGACTCGGTTGGTATCCTATTGTTAGTTCTATTAAGACTCAGTTCCTAAAATATGCCCGCTGAGCAGTCAGCACTGATGCGGGTGCTCTCTGTGATTGTTTGGCTTTCCTCTGGGTGCTCAGTCCCCTCCCACATTCCTGAGACGTGCTTTTGAGATGACTTAATCATTCAGGGAGCTCTCTCCTGGTTAGTGCATGCATTTATGTATCTTCTAACCTGTGAGAAACACAGGCCACCGTGGACATGCTCTGGATTAAAAGGTTAGTGAGAATAGACAGACTGCCTTCTGCATTACGTACGTTCTCGCAAGTATAAGGGAGAAAAAAAACACCTATATATTTAAGTAAAATCTGACAGCTGCTACTGAACAACTACTAAAAAACTGAGGTGTGGCGGTTTGCACGAGCACTGTGCGTAAATGTGAGGGCAGTCACGATTAAGTAAAATCCCGACTTAGTCCTATGTCCTATAAATAATTAATCCAAAAAAAAAAGTGCCGCAAAGCATGATTTTCACGCCAGTGATAAAAAAAAAAATCCAAAGGGAGCAGATCTGCAGACGCATTCGGCAGCAGAATCGCATCGGCCGTCCGATAACAGCGGCCGCAGCCTCTGCTTGATCAGGGAACCTGCGTGCTGGTTCAGTCAAAACAGACCGGCAGGCACCGTGTGGCTTTCAGTAGTCTGGCAGCACACCTGTGACAGCGCTGGGCTCGAATTACATGAAAGGACAGCAGAAAGCCACAGGTGAGAGTCGCCTTGCACAGAAAATGCATCAGATAAGCCTGTGCACCGCAAATGTATCAGAGACTGACTACTAGCTATCAATTATTTAAACAACGTTAATATACAGCAGGTTATTGCTATGTTCTATATAACATTATAAGACAATACTTACAAACTATGTTGTTTTACAGACAACAAACCCACAGGACACTCCAATGACAACAGAAAGATGTAGTTTAAGAGACCAGGTATTTTAACACCAGATGCCAAAAAAACTGAAGGGAGCATTTTTACTTATAAAGGGGCGAGCGAATAGTTTCCATTATTTTGAACACCAGATAAACATCTCATACTGCTACTCAGAAATAAATATAGATATGAAACATATATACAATGAGCCATAAACATGCAGTATCATAGTCAAAATAATTTGTGTAGCCACTAAGATGTTGTCATCGTTAAGTGAGTGTGTACTGTATGCGTGTGTTTGTGTCTGTACTGTACTAAATCTAATCTGATAGCTCCTTCCCAGCTTAAACGTAGATCCGAGAGAATAATTTGTGAAGTCAAAGGGCGCCATATTTGTAAGTTAATCTTACAGGCACAGATAATGCATAATTTATTGTAATGATACAAAAACAGCTGACCGGTATGCATTGTAGGTATTGATTTTACCTGAGGCAGAGCAGAAAGAGTCATCTGAAGTTGCCTGTAAGTCCCCCAGCTTCAGCCCTCAGCAAGGATGTGAGACGGTTAAAGGCATATCTCACTCCGAAGGCGCTCATGCCATGGTCCTGCTGACGGGCATTTTTGGTCTCGTGCAAAAAGAAAACGATTATCTCTGAGTACTTCCCATTAATCTGCGCGCGCAGCCCGACTCACAATGGGATCCAACGGCCGTCGGAAAGTGTCAGACAATGACAGAAACCGTGAAAAAGCAGATGCTCGGACGGGGAAGTCAGGCGAGGATTTTGAGAACCGCGACTTGCTGTGGTGGAACTGGGGCATTGGACAAGGGCCGTATTTAGCAATGGGGCACTCTGCCTTGAATCACAATTCCCAGAAACCACAACTGCTGCCTACTGTAGTATGACTGATGCTGACCAATAGGGAAGGACATCACTGGTCAGACATGGGTCTGACTGACCAATTAGACTGCAGAGTCTTTAATCTGATTAAATCATCCGTAGAAGAGACACCCAGCAGTGATGCTCTGATGACCACCCTAGCGCCGAGAAGGTAGGATTACCCAGATTTCTTCAAGTGTTACTCAGGGTGATGCAATTCCAATTGACAACATTCCCAAATTCTGGACAGCACCTTAGACAGTCCCCCATACAGACACCATAAAACCATTTCTGGCTGAAACTGAGGCATTACTTACAAGCTATAAACATCAGATCGCCGTCACTGATGTGATACCCAGTAGGGTTCAACATGCAAGCAATGCAGATGTAATTTGATTAGCAGCCAAAAGGTCACATAATAAACTCTCCACACAGTCTTCCCAAATATTTACTCTCTAGTAGTGTACAGGGAGTCCTGGTTTTTTGAGGTATGTGCAGGACAAAAGTGACTGTGAGGGACTGTAAGGAAAAGGAGAGATACTCTCATCTTAGTGCTCACATCTCCTCCTGTCTGCAAAGTGTCACTAGCAATTAGGATTCTCTGCTGCGGGATTACAGTCGGTCAGCACAGAAACTCATGCCCAGGAGTAACCCTATAACCCCTCCCACCTCTGCCAGTTAAAGCCCCAACGTCTCTCAGAAACAGTCTCACTTCCACTCTCTATCTGTGAACAACTCACCCCCCCCCCCTTAACCACAACTAGTGATTTCCTGCTCATATGCAGAATTATCTAAGAAGATGTTTTTTTTTTTTTTTTTTTTAACCAATGGCCCTGCACCAGGCAAACATCTCCAGGACCTGCATGAAACCACAGGGGTCAAACTGCGCCTGATTAAAGAGGATAATCTCAGTTCACCAGAGAAACTTCACACATTTTTTATCATAAAGTAGTTATGAGAAACTGTCTAGCGGAAACTCTTTAAAATATGAAACAATCTTAAGCAGAAAGATATTAAAATACAAGAAATCAATTTATATTTGTCATATTATAGAAATATAGGGGAATATATATATATTCTTGAACTCTATGAAAAAGCTTCTTTTCTCACCATTTGCAATATCTCTCTTTTTCTGAAACATCTGATGTTTCCAACTTGCGTCTGCAGTAACCGCGATTCACACGTTCATGGATTTCCTGCCATGAGGTGGCCACGCCCTAATCCTCCACCAACACCCCCCCCTCCCCCAACCACTGCCCTCTGCACCATCTCAAGAGCCACCCACAGCTGGGAGATTTACAGTTGGATGGGGGGGGGGACAGCCGTGACCCAGTTTGTTCTCAGCCGGCTTCCGTATCACGCCACCCTCAACAGACGACTGGGCTCCCCCCAACACACCCCGCGGCCCCCCGACCCCCCGAACACCCCTCCCCCCCGACCCCCCGCGACGCAAAACGAGACC
>JAODKE010000053.1:3448850-3464280 GCA_026779605.1 Mormyrus hasselquistii
TGTGTGTGTCTGCGTGTTTGTGTTTGTGCGTGTGTGTCTGTGTGTGTGTGTGTCTGTACTGTATGTGTGTGTGTCTGCGTGTGTGTGTCTGCATGTATGTGTGTCTGTATGTGTGTCTGTGTGTTTGTCTGTGTGTGTCTGTGTGTTTGTGTCAGTGTGTGTGTGTGGGGCATCGAGGTAAGTGTGGTTATGTACCTATATGTATGTATGTATGTATTTATGCTTGTGTGTGAGTGTAACCATTTGTCCATGTGTGTAGATAATGTGGGGGGCGGCAGCGACACCCCCCCACCCTGACTCCCCCGCCAAAGCCCCCACGAACCAAGCTATGAGGACCCCCAGCTGTACCCAGCCCACAGCCTTCAGCCCCGCCGCGAGCTGGGCCCAGATCCAAGAGGGCCCGGAAGCCACCCCCAGCGAGAGGTCCAGCATGCACTGGGGAGGCCTGAACACCCTCCCCCGATCCCATCACCATCGCTGGCAGATGGTGGCATTCCATACGCCCCCCCCCCCCAGTGTGTACGGGCTAAATGGGCAGTATGGATAACTAGGGTGGATTAAAATTGGGTGAACGGGCAGGACATGAGCACCCCCCGGCTGGCAGGCGATAAATCCCAGCATGCCCCACCCTCCCTAATGTTGCAGGATGACTATTGTGCAATTTATATTGAGGGGCAGTACACTGGCCAATGGTAGGGCCTGCGGGCCAGGCCATGTGACATGCCCCCCCCCCCCCACACCCTATAGTGTATTGTGGTGTGTGTAGGAGACAGGGGTGCAACTGGTGCACGTGAGGCATGGGCCCCGTCCGAGGGGCCGGGTCCCCAACCGACCCCTCATCCGATTTCCGTCCCCGTCTCCATCCGGCCAGCATTTTTAGATAATTGAGCTGGTGGTGGAATTGAACGATGGTATAGAATGGCTGAGAAAGGGGTTCAGGAAGTGAGGCAATGTCATCTAACTAATCATCTGTGAAGAAATTCCTGCATTCGTAGATATATTTATGTTAAATTGTATTTTACACTGGGCAAATATGACCATACTACCCAGATAAATAGCTTTAAACAACGCTGTGTATATTTAATTTATTGCTAGGCAATATTCTATTTCAATACAAATGTACAAATGTATTGGGACACCTGGTCATTCACTTTTATGACGTCACATTCTAAACCCATAGGCATTAATACCGAGTTGCCCCCCGCCCCCTTTTTTCACTCTTCTGGGGAGACTTTCCACAAAATTTTGGAGTGTGTCTGTGGGAATTTTTGCCCATTCAAAGATACCGAACAATTAGGACAAAAACTGATTTAAAAACAGCTTCTTCTAGCTATTTATACATTAGCTGGAAGTAAGACTACATTTTAATCGCTGTTAGACTGTGATCCGTTATTGATATAAAACTCGGGATTAATTAAAGTTGATGTTACTTGTCTAGGTTATTATTGTGAAGAACATACAAAATGGCGAAAAATCAGCTTTTATCAATTTTATTTGCCGCGCATCACATACATTCAAAAGGATGTATCAAAAATCCAGCCTAAATGGTGGAGGAGAGCTCTGTCCAAAACACAGAGAAGAGCAGAATCAGACAGCAGAGTGTAATCAAACTAAGGACTATTTCCAAAATGCAGGTCACGACCCCTTTGAACTGAAAAATGGCTGAGAACGAAAACAACCCTAAATTCGACCACAGGCTACAAATGGAAACTCCTCACAATATGTCCTCTCCCCCAGTAACTCTTCTTTCATGTTCACCAGCTAATCACATTTGAAAACTCTAAAAAGTCTATTATTCTTATCAGAGCCAGCTGGGTTTCGTTAAATGAAAACCCTGATCTTGTGGCTGGTGATCAATCACCATGAAAACACAAAATACCACCCAGCACTCTGCCGTTAATACACACCCCCTTATTTTCAGCATCACGGCATGTTTAGATATGACAATAAAAATATTATATTATAATTATATTATATATATTATATTATATGAAATATTATAACTAATTATTGTTGCCAATGACAGCAAGCCATCGTGAGGAGTAATTTTTACGGAGACAAAAAGTCGTTTGTACGTGTCGCTATAGAGATTCCGTAGGCCTAAGTGATAAAACAAATTGTTTACAGTCGAGTTTGGAGAAATAAGGGTCGAAAAGACCAGAGGTGATACGTTTACATTAGAAAAAAAATAAACCTTCTCAGGAAAATGAATATACAGTTATGACCCGCATTACTGCACTCTGCTAATACCAACTATTGTTGCATTAGAACTCCGCTTCTTTCAGCACAAGGATCCCGCCTTCCGCCGCTACAGATATTTGTAACTTCTTTTTTCCTAACCTGTGGGTATGCAAACGCATATATTACAATCCAAAATGACTGAAAACATTAAATTTTCTTTTAATTTGAAGGAATATGTATGAAACAATACAATTGTATTTAAGTAACTTTAACGCTGAATCTGTTTTGCACTGTCAGGGTTACGCAAGATCAGTCTTTCCCTTCCGAATATGGGGGGTGTTTGGGGGGGGGGGGTGTGTGGGGGATGTGGAGTCCTGTATCATGCTTGTTTTTATTCCAGTTTTATTACTGGGTTCTTTTTCATTCCAGGTTAATATTGTAACCGATGCTTCCGAAGGAAAATTCCAGTAGAAATTTCCAGAAGCGTCGCGGTACTTTTCCATTTGTTTTCAAATACATTTGTTCGACACCTTATGTTAGAAACGCTGGATTTTGAAACACTACACCAGTCGATTGCTTTAAAAACAGCAGCTGTAACCCACTAGCATCGGAAATGTTTTTAATTAGCTAAAGTAAGCCAAAATATAAGCCCATGATAGATGCCTTCCTGATCGTTCATTGATAGAAAACTTGAAACAGTCTTAGGAGAATTACTTCATACTATACTCATAAACATACTATTCAGTACTGCAGGCGTACTGAAGTGAAATCTGCTCTTAACCAGCGTGTGACAAGGTCTGCTGGCTCCATTTCCTCCATTCTTTAATGAAAAACAACACTGTGGGTAGGAACGTTCGATTCACATGGCTTGTCAGCTCACCCTCTGAGACCCTGCATCTGCTCTATCGTCTCTGGGAGGGGCTTGCCGAAGCTCTCAGGAAGCAGGAGGCAGAGGAGGCCAGCCAGCAGAGTGACCCCCCCAATCAGGATGTAGGGCAGGGGCTTGTAATGGTTTCCTGTCAAGGTCAACGCCGTATATTCCATTTATGTGGCACAAATTACAGCATGGCGCTCTAGATTTTTATAATGATTCACTGGAATACATCTACGTGTCACACAAAAGCTTTCCAATGTTACGCACTAGGCTGAAGTTAACTATATACATAAGTTCTATTTCCTTTACCGGAGTCGTATAGCTATTTCAAATACAGCTCTGGAAAAAATTGAGTTCACTCCAATTTTTATTTATTTTTTTAAATCTGCATTTTTAAATCCTGGTTTAATCCTGTCTTAATCCTGGTTTTGCTGGCTAAAGGCTACACTGAACAGCAGGCTGCTTCCAGGTTCAAAATTTCTAAGACAGCAGGACACAAGAAAAAGGTGAAGCAGGAGACACTGGGAATGACCAGAAACCAGTCAGATAGAGGACAGAAGTGACTTTCTAATGCCAGAGATGATGGTCAACTTATCCGACAGAGCCTCATAAAACAGAGGATGACCTCAAGTGACCTTCAAAAAGAATGGGAAACAGTGCAGGTGTGAAGTGCACTGCTAGGACAGTTCATATCAGGCTCCTAGAAGCAGGAAAGAGGCAGGCTGGAGTTTATTAAAAAAATGTACATTTTACACAGTTACTCATAAATAGAATAACAAGTGACACTGAAAATTTTGCTGTGGTCTTTTAATTTTTTCCAGAGTTACATTTCAGATCCATGGTACTAAAAATCCCAGCATAGAGCATAAAAAGCAACCTGAGACACTTTTTCTAACATATATTCAAAATTCTTCTAGCTGTCGGTACCTTTTAATTTTAACAAGATTCTGCAGTGGCACCCAGAATCCTTTGCTGCACATTTTTGTGTAGAATGTCACGTTAAAGTCGCCTTACCGAGGTGTATGATGAAAGGTGAGAGGATGCTTCCGACGCGGGCCGAGGTGGAGCACACCGCCATCACCGTGTTCCTCAGCACGGTGGGCAGCAGCTCAGCCGTGAACGTGTAAGTGACACAAACCGCCGCGGTGATGCAGAACTTCCCCAGCATCTCCAGGAAGATCGTCAATCCTGCGTTCTCAAAGTGGAGGGAAGAGGACAGGAGGTGGGGAGGACATAGCTGTCATTCCAGGCTCACAAAAAGCACAGACCACCCAAACTGGACCTAACGGGGTTCGTTGCTTCACAAGTCAGCATTACCTGCAGGGCTGAAGCGAATCAGGAGGACTATGGCGCCCCCTAGGAGTAAGGTAGAAGACTGGCAGAAGTGCCTGGAGTAGTACTTCAGCATGATCATAGCAACTAAGTTAGCGGGAACCTCGACGATCGCTGACAGGAAGCAGTTGAGGTATGGGTTCCCGAGGAGGTTAGCGGTGTTCAGGATGAGGGCGTAGTAACCCAGAATGGTGACAGTCCTTCCGAAACAGTGAACACGTTTTAGGGGACAACTGATGTGAATGAGGATGTATATATGCAGTCATGGAAGTAAAAAAGTGCACCCTACATCGGTTGCATGTTTTCATTTACGTATCAGCGTAAATGACAAGAGCGTCGTCCTCACCGACTTCTATGACCAAACAAATCTAACCTTTGGTGACAATAAAAATAAAAACAAAAGAAAAAACAACGCCATTTACTTAATGAGTGTGATCGTTTTTTCCAAAAAGTAAGCCACCAGTCATTAACTTTTGGCTGAATTGTTATGTAGAATGGATTGCAAGTCCTCTGATTTCTCAACAATCAAGTTATTATTGTAAATTATTGTGTGAGTTTGAACAATCCCTAGATTTTGTTTCAATCCCCATTTGGCAAACTCAGTGGACCCCCCCCAGTCAGCAAAATCTACCATGGGGGTCCTGTGGGTAGGGTCGCTAAAATATGTCCAACTACAATCTCGGAAGGAGATTCCAACAACTGTATACCGCAAAAATATTTTATTGATTAAAAGTTGCATTGCAGTTTCTAGGATGAAAATTTTACACGCCCCGTGATAAAGACTTTCGCTGGAATAAGGAAAGTGTACTTCGATCGGTTTGTCTTTGCGTGTGACATCGCAAAACTCTCTAGTGGTGCAACAGCAATCAGCAAAAGAACCAGAGTAACCCCAGACCTACTTTGGAATCTCTGAGGACGGCACTAGGTGACGGTCTGAAAGATCTGATCTTCTGCCGGCGAGGTCACTCACCACAACAAAGAGCACAGGATTGTGATGGAGACAGTATTACGGTCCTTCGCGATATCCAGAATGCCGTGTTTCCTGTTTCTCATAGAGACCATGTACTCGAGCTGTCAGGGTAGCAGCAGCACGTTCATGAGTGCAGGGTAACATACCGTGAATGGACGAAAGTACTGGGACACCAGGCCATTACACTTACAGGGACTTTTATGACGTCACATTCTAAACCCATAAGCATCAATATAGAGTTGGTCCCCCTTTGCAACTATAGCAGCTGCCACTCTTCTGGGGAGGCTTTCCACAACATTATGGAGTGTGTCTGTGGGAATTTTTGCCCATTCGTCCAGAAGAGCATTTGTGACGTCTGGCACTGATGTTGGACGTGAAGGCCTGGCTCACAATCTGCCATTGTATTTCATCCTGAAGATGTTCGATGGGGTTGAGGTCAGGGCTCTGTGTGGGCCAGTACTTGTGTCCATACAATGTTAATACTGTAACAGTCACTGATGAACTCCACTGAAGCAGCACTGATGTTTTGGAGTTAAGGACTCAAAATGGCCAGACTGAAGGTCTGTCTAGTCAGACTAGAAGTTTCTTGGCGTGTAGAGCAATGTTTCTCCATCCGGTTCTGTGGGACCCCCAGACAGTTCACATTTTTGCTCCCACCCGACACCAAACACACCCTTACCGGGTATTCGGTGTTCTTGATTGGCTGGGAGCTGGGAGGGAGCAAAAATGTGGACTGTCTGGGGGTCCCTGAGGCAATGACTTCAGGAGAAGTTAGACATGCTTGCACATTAACCTCAGAAAATGTCTTTTCTTTTAGTAACTGCCATGTTCCCCTTTGTTTTAAACAAACAAAAAAGAACATCTTCATTAGAAATACATAATCCTGAAAGAACAAACTCTTGTGCAGGCTGTACAGGGTGTACTTAGGAACACTCTGCCATAAAGTCTATTACAGACGCTCCTCAACTCACAAACTTTCAACTTATGAACTTTCAGACGTACGAACTAAGAGGACCGTAAGTCCAAATTGTGTTCATTGGGCTCCCATTTCCTGTCCGCAACATCGATTTTTTTATTCTGTGCGACAATTCCGTCTAGTACGACTTCTGGCCGCTACTCCCGCCACGCAGCCGCGTAGCGCGCGTACTCCCAGCATCCTAGTGCTTTGTACTTGCGTATACCCTTAAAATGATGTTGAATGATGACTCACGAACATTTCAAGTTACGAAACGCTGTTCGTAATGTATCTCGTTAGTAAGAAGGGGAGCGTCTGTAAAGTACAAATTCATGTCAAATACAATGGTTAATAAAGAATGCGATATTTGAGGTTTGGTACAGTACCGTATATAGTTATTATTATTGTTATTATTATTATTATTATTATTATTATTATTATTACCGTATTATTATTCTGACTTATCTACAAATTAAAGACAGACTTGGGGAGTGGATCTTATTCGTAACCTGGGCACCAGCTGCCTCAGTCATAAGAGAACTCAAGGGTACTGAGTTCATGCAGTAACTTAATTTCTGGGTACTTCACCTCCGTCTGGGTGAAGATGACCGGCGGTGCAATAACCCCGTTCCTCCGGGCAGCGTCTCGCAGGACCGCCTCAGCCTCTCGCACCCTTCCTTGGGAGAGTAGCCAGCGAGGAGACTCTGGAACGATCCTGAGGAAGACACACTGACTCCATAACGCTGTGGCGAAACAATTACATGGCAGCAAGAAGCTGGCTGGAAATGTAATACAGGCCATTTTTAATCAATAGTTCCAATAGTTTCAAATGTTTTAGCACATTATTATTTAGCTATTTCCGCGTCTGTCCAATACATCCATCGATTTTCTGTGATCGCTTTTCATATCCGGTGTTGCAGAAGGTCAGAAGCCTATCCCCGTGGCTACAGGAACAAGGCTGGAAACAGCTCAGGAAGGGGTACCAACCCATCACAGGGCACAGTCACGCACATTCAGAGCTACTGGAAATTTAGTGATTCCAGTTGATCTTAATCTATTTGAAGACTGTGGCGGCGAAAACCCCAGCACAACACAGATGGAACAGGCAAACTCCACACACACGTCAGCGTAGAGACTCAAACTCTGGTCCCAGAGCTGTGAGGCAACAGCGCTAACCACTGCATCACTGTGCTAGTGTGCCAACATGCCCCCTCCCCCCACACTGTTTCCAAGTCCAAGGGCTGAATTTCAGGAAATGAACAGAAGAAAACAAAATGAGTTTTCCTAATTCCTCATGAGAAAAAAAAAACACAGTGGCTCTGTGGCGCAATGGACTTCTAGTCAAATGCTTGAGAGGTGATTCAAAGGTTGTGGGTTCGAGTCCCACCAGAGTCACTTTTGGGGGTGGTGTGTGTGATTGGAAGGTGTCAGTTTGAGTCTGAGGATCAGCAAAGTGATGCCCCCGAGCAGGGTCCCTAATCCCCGGTGACTCCTGGGACTGTCTGACCCTGCTCCCTCAACCGTACGGCGCTTTTGAAAAAAAGACTCTACTAAATAAATGAACTGCAGCCGGGCCTAGCGTTCCGGAACACTGTACAGTGGTGCGCCACAGTCTGGTGTGAGAAACGTGGAGGCGGATATCTCCGCCCAGCCCACCTACCACCACAGAGGGATGTAGAGAATTCCGGAAGCAGCCATGGCCACCAGCAGCAGTCGCCAGCTGCGGATGAAGTATCCCGCCAGGGGCATTGCCATGTAGCCCAGGCTGGAACTCAGGAAGACCCCCAGGGAGCAGAAGACCACCCGGGTCTGTGGACTCAGGATCTCAGAGCCTGCCGTGTGCATCATATATACCAAAGTAAACCCCTGTAACAACGCATTACGAAATAATAACACCTTATGTAATAACTCAATAAAATGTAACAGATATTCGCTTCATTATGTAATGCCCCCAGTATTTTATAATAATTTGTCACATTTTGTAATAGATATTCTGGACACAATATGTATTGAAATTTCCCTGCATTCTGTAATAAATTATTACATATTGCAGCGGTTATTACAAAATGCGGGAGTAACAGTTTTTTTTTTTTTTAAGACAAAATTGTAATGCTGCGCATTATGTCATAAATAACCAAAATGGGTATCTGCATTGACACATTATGCAATGTTATTACATTATGCATCATCACAATCCTTTAGTCATTCATTCATTCTTTAACATGCCTCTGTACAGGATGTGCTGCAATGCCAAAGAGAACTTGATTGTCACCAGAAATGTCACTGTAGTTCTTATGCCAAAGTGGATAGTTCTGGCCCAGAAGGTAAAAATCCAGACCAAGATTTTGTTTTAACCAACCAGCCAAGTACTCTGTGACTGTGACTATTACGCTCATCTGGGCGGTTGAAACTAAATTCTGGTCAATTTTTTACCTTCTGGACTTGAAGCAGTGCTCTTATGCAAGTCCGCCATGCAGAAGAGACACGCATTTTAAACAAATTTTCCTGGTTGAAAACTAAAACAAACACAAACAGCGATTTGTTCGTCATTTTTTAGACTTATGCCAAGTAATTCATAGAAGGAAATAGATTTGTAAAAGCTGCAATAGAAATAGGAGCGTTACAAAGCAACAGGGGTGCTACAGACCCAACACGTAGGCTATCAAATAGTTGGAGAATCCACCAAGGCCAACGAAGAAAAAAATGGCGCTGAAGGCCTCCCAGCTAGGCGAGAAGATCTGGATGGAGATGGTGACCGTCTGCAAGATCATCATCGCAAAGAGCAGTGGTCTCCGGCCATATCTGAGAAGGGAGACAGCATTGCGAATCAATTATGCAACCAATTCTGATTGGCCAGTTTGGCAGCATAAAACTCTACGCTATACCTGCTAGGCCTGTTATTGGTGTTCCTCCCTCTACTAGTTTTTTTGGGTAGAATGCCATCAAGACCCGCACCACCCTCTATAATCCTACACCTTCTGCCAAACATCTATGTCTGTTCATCAAACACCTACTCCATCTTCTAGAAACGCCTCAAGACCCATCTATTCCATGAATTCCTCTACTAGCCTGATCCCTCTTTACGTTCCCTGAATGCTCTTGGGTTCCATTTGTCTTAGGTTCTTGCTTGTGTAGTTCCTGCTGGGCATTCACTGGAATCTCAGCCTAACTGCAATTATGCGTAGTTGACTCTTTCACTGCATGTATGCTTGTAAGGTGCTACTCACCTCACTTGTACGTCGCTTCGGACAAAAGTATCTGTTAAATATGTAAAATGTAAATGCACAGTGTGAACCAAGCACACAGGAACCTGTCAGACAGATGACCGGAGATGAATGTCCCCACCATCACACCCAAGAAGTAGACTGAAGTCGTCAAGGGCCTTTTGAACTCATTGTCACACACCAGGTCCCACTGCAATCGAGACGAGTTTTAAGCTTATTGCCATGAATGAGACGATGAAAAAAACGTAAAAGTATACCGTCACTGACCGATGAAAATCACCTACGACCCTTTTTTGATGACTTTTGGAGATACACTTTCTTCATCGGACAGCGACAATATATACATGAAAAAATAATGCACTACGTGTATAGAAGACAGAGCTATGTGACTCTTCAGCTGCAAGTCTCGGCAAGTACTAGAAACTGTCCTAGCAGGACCTCAGCAAACTAGCATTTAAAGAGCAATGATCTCAATGATCTCAACGGTCTTACAGCAATGGAAGGATGTTTAATGGCTTAATGTGGTACCTACTCATTCCTGCCCTATTCTGACGCAAACCACGCAAGGGTCCTTACTTCAGTGACGATGGTCGACTGGTATGTCTCATTGCTGTATTTCCAGCCGTTCCTGCAGCTCTCCTGCTCTATTTCGCTAACGTTGACGTCCACATCTGGAACGTAGCCAAGTTGGGAGAAGTTGCTGACGGCAGCGAGGTTGTAGATGGTACAGGAGCTACGTCGACGCTCGCCATCCTGCGTAACCACGGGAACGATCGATTGTCGCCAAGCCTCAGTGATGTTGTACGATTCGGGAATCAGACACTCGTGATGCGGGATGTCACCTACAAACACAATGTACATGCAGATGAACCCATTCGGCAAAATACTGGCCACCAGAGAAAATAAAATCAGACACTGGAAAGGTCCCCATGTTCCAATAAATGACGTTATTTCATCATAATCCCTAATTTTGCCATGCATCGAAGTTCCCTTCATTTCTCGATATCGCTTCTTTGCTGTAAGTGTTCTGAATCCGGAGAGCCTTGTAGGACAGCTTTTAATTAAATTATGAATGGCAAGGGTCAACCTTAATGAGGGTTTAACCATCTATTCATTTATTACCAAGAAAAGGGAGGAGTAAAGGTTAATTATCATCGAACATCTCCGGCCATGACTTGGTGTTAAGATGTAACAAATCCAGGTAACCCAAGACAGGGAACGATTACCTATGATGTTTTATTACCAAAGAGGACGGAAGAGGCTAAATGAAGCACTGAACTTCATTATTGTTGCATACCTGGTCTGTTATCCATAGAGTAACATCTATAGAATGATTGCAAAAAAATAACAGAGGTAAGTAGATCTTACAGATCTAACACCCCAATCTGTCCCTCCTGTGTTTGCGTCTACATGCTAAAACTGCATTTAATTTCATTATTTACAAGTTTGTAGTTATTTGTTCTGTTGAATAACATAAGTCAAGTCAAGTTTATTTATATTGCACATTTTTAAAGACAAAGGTCATTCATAATGGTTTACAAAAAATGAAATAAGAATAATGGATACAATTTAAATGTATATAAAATATATATATAAAAAATCAATGAACATAAAACATTCAAAAATAATTAATTCTGACTTGAAAAACACAACTGAAAAACAAAATTCGTAAAAATAAAGTTGGGGGAAAAATGCACATGGTAATTACGTAACTGGCATACTGTCCAGGACTACCCCAGACCTGCAGTGCCCTGTGCAGACTGGGAGACGCTCCAGGTCCCTCAACCGCAGACTCTGACCGAGGTAATTAGTTATAGTTACTCATGCAGCATGAACTGTTACTGAGCCAGAATGTTTTCCTGGAGTTTTTCTCTTACGCTTCAAATGTTTCCTTTTACGCAGTTATCCTGTCCAGGACAAACTCAAAGGAGGACATCTTGGGATAGCATGATTTCTCAACCCTTAACGTGATTGTAATAACATTATCTATTATTACTCGCGCCCCACAATGGGTTGAAAATTAAACCTGTCATTTGTTCACTCGTTAAAGGTCGCGTGTTAATGTTTTGAATAGTTCTTGGCGTGTCTTCCTGTAAGCTCGTGCTGTAAATACTCCTCTGCTGTCTTTGTGAAAGACGTGAAGCTTTCAAGTTGAAAAACGGGTATATTTGCATTGTTCAAAAATTATTCGATGGGGAAAGACTTACGTATTAGTACATTGATGTGTCCAAATCAGAAGTAACAGAAATGCAGAAAATGTGGAAAATTACTATGCAAAGTCAGATATAAGTTTTATTCTTCCGTTTTACAGTATTTTATTTGTATGTTCCTTACACGGCTGCAGGACAATGCTGGAGAAGAACTGATAGCCTACATAGATACATTGTTTTTTATGCAATGAAAACACAAAAGACATAAGATAAAACTTGGAATGGAAAAAACGTTTTATGCTTGCAATGACGTCTGGAATGTACTTTTACTGCTTTCATTTTCCTATAAATTCTGACCGAGAAAAGAATGCACAGTATTCAACTAAACACATCCCAACACAAGGTGGCACTAGATAATAAATATGAATTATATTTGGAAATATGGGCTCTTTGCACGTCAGCTTCCGCGTTCATGGAAATGCGGCTCGCTCATTTCCGGTCTGTGAAAAATGGCTTTGGTTTATACATGCCTTTTACAGGACCTGCCCAATCTTATGATCAACGAGGTATATCGCTTTTGTAAATCCTTCTCCAGAGTACCAACGAGTAAATTATAGAAGGGCTTTAGGATGTTTGCCTTGTTTTACATCCACGGATTCGAAGGGGAGTCTTATTCGTTCAACTTTGTGGCTTACGTCAGTTATAGCTTACGCTAATAGACGTTACTCCCGGACAGTGATAGTGTACAGTATGCATGTGGCAATGAAGTAACTATGAACATCCCCAGTACACATAGCGTTAATTTCTGTTTGCTATTCTTAGTGTCAAACAGAAACACGGGAACAGGGAGAGGTGGTTGCTTCAGATCCACGACACACGACAAACATCATAGTGTAAATTAAAGTATATGGCAGCACTGGTAATTTGTCAAAGTTCTAATTGAAGCTGTTCAATATTCAGATTTGTGTTACATAGACTCACCAAAGCTTATGATAAGCCGCCATAAAACGAGCCACGGAGATGCTGCAGCGAACGCTTTCAGACAATGTTGTGAAAATACTCTGAATAAAATTGAATATTTAGGTACAGTATTATACTGTATGTTATAGCGTATTTTAATTATACACAGTTCAATAATTTAATTTGTACAGTACTGTAATTTGAAAAACGGTTGTACTATATTTTGCAATCAAAATTAGGGACGCTTTCCGTTTTATTACCTATTATTCGTGTAAGAAATATACGTGTCAATTGTACTGAGACATAAAGACGAAAAAATTGGTTATGATGATCATCCGGTTATAATGATCAACTTCGCCCAGGCAGACGAGTTCACTATAAGCGGTAAAGTAAAATGTGGCAATAAATTATATGAAATGTGAGTATAAATATGTTGGATTTGCCAAATTTCCCAGAAGTATGCGTGGAAACTTAAAACTCGATTGTATTTTGAGGACGTGGTGCCCTTAGGAAATTATTATTGTTTTTTTAGCTTCTAAAACACAAGTTCATCCTTTCTTGCGCTCACAGTTACTCAGACTGGAAGCAAGTGAGCCCTATTTCACACTGGCGGACATGACGTCACCGCTTTATGTACAAGGAGCCTATTATCTCTTTAAAGTTTTGAAACTCTCTCTGTAGCCAAAATTCAGTGAATGACCCAGCGGTATGATCAGAAATAGTACATGTCAGACTAATTGCACCCATCTACTATCAAAACATCAACTAGTAGAGTAGGACGCCCTGGATGGGATGCCAATCCACTTCTGGGCACACATTCACATGCTAATGGCCTGATTACACATTTTTGGATGGCGGGAAGAGCATTCAGAATTAACCCCCAGGGACACCGGTAAGATCTCCAGGCACAGAGGGGGTGCGGGCATTTCCCACTAGGACACTGTGCCACTCCCCATTAACTTCATATTGGTATAAGACCGCATATTAAAGCCATAACCCCCCCCTGAGCTGACACTAGACATTCTCTCTATGATTTCCTATTCATAAGACTCCACTCTCTGTGAAATATTTCGGTGACACTTTACATAAAGCCATGTTTTTATGTAATGCATAGACACATTCATAAAGCATTATAAACATGGCCATGTGTATGCATTACGACTGCTCTATGAAGCTCTCAACTATAATGCATTATACCGTAGATTGTTAGGCATGGCGTTGCACCAGTACTAAAAGGTGAAATTTAAAAGGACCACTAGGGGTCAAAAACCATCAACTGGGAAAACAGGAACCAAGTATAAAGATCAAGTGCCACAACAAGCAAACAGGCAGCACAGAGTCACCAGCACAGAGTCACCAGCACAGAGTCACATCTAACCAGGGAACAAAATAAGGGAAAAAGTTAAATACACAGGTAATGAGAACTAACAAAGGGCAGGTGTGAATTAGGAAGCAAAACAACCAATCAGCAGGGAGAACAGGTAGCACAATTAACAAGTACCGGCACAGGAAAATGGGCAACAGGTGGAAGTAATAACAGACGATCACTGAGCTAAGAAGCTTAACAAACGAGGAAACAATATGACACTATAGGAAGCTAAAGCAAAGCAGAAAAACCACAAAGGCACAAAGCACAAGGAGGGAAAACCAGGGGAACTAAGGAACTAAGACTTGGGAACAGACTAATACTAAACACTAAACAATAAAAACTCAAATAAGAAAAACAAGTGAGGCTAGTTTTAAGCCAGCCTGAAACCCATGACCAGCTGGTTCAGTTTAAACCGCCTGTTCAGCCCACTGAGCTACATAGCAGTTCAAGGTGCATGGAAACACAAGGCTTGGGAGAAGTAACAGGAAGGGCAACACCACCTGCTGGCCAAATGGGGAGGAGACACAAAGGACAGGGTCACACTGACCCTGACAATAGATATCATTATAGAACAAAGCAACCTCAATGCTTATACCGACTATTATAATGCATTATAAAGTTATCTATATGAGAGCGTCATAAAGCATTTATATTGCACAATAAACATGGTTATGCGTTATGCCTTTTTATAAATATTTATAGACATGTTTACATGCTACATGAATAGATTTTTATATTCATTTTTGTTATGAATGGGTTTATAAATTACAAAAAACATGGCCTTAAGTAAAGTGTTACCAATATTTGCAAGTGGTAATGAGTCAGTGATTAACCTCAAACCGGAGAAAGGCAGATTCAGTCATGTAACAGGGTCACATTAGTCTGAAGTTCAGAGGGAGACACGATTTAGCGTCGCCTGGCCGTTATGTAACTCAGTTATGGCACTCCAGCAAAGACCTAGTACACCCTTGAACACTTCATTCACGCTTATTCTGATTTTACATGGCTAGTAATATCAACTACAGAGTACGGCCACTGTATTAGAATCATCTGAAGCTAGAAGCAGAAAACATGGTGCGTATCGCTGGTAATATCAAACGTATCGAACGTGTTCATCATGGCGAACTGTATGTTCACACAGACGCGCCGATAGACGGAGTGCAGGCCGTTTGGCGTAAGAAGTACGACTGCTTAAGACAGACCTTCAGTGTGAACGTAAGAACAAACAAAGCTAAAGACAAATATGAACGAAATCAAGCAAAAACCCTACACATCCGTTAGGGACACTGTTCTGGGCACTTCATGGTCTGAAGAGTTTGTGTGAAGGGTGTGTGGGGTCTACCAGCATCGTGGACGACCCCACACACCCTTCACACAAACTCTTCACCCTCCTGCCATCTGGTAAGAGGTACCGA
>JAODKE010000053.1:3464380-3496652 GCA_026779605.1 Mormyrus hasselquistii
TTATTTCATTTCACTGTGTACTGTACCATGTATATTGTTGAAATGACAATAAAGCAACCTTGAACCTTGAACCTTGAACCTTCACGGAAAATTGGTCGTCATGGTACACCCACTGGCAGATTTTGGTATGGGTGGCATGGGCAGCCGCCCAAGGTGGCATATTGCCCGGGTCGTTATGGGGCGCGGGCAAAAAAAATTTAATAAAAAAGAATGGTGACATCCGCAGAATCACCTTTCTATCCCTCGCGTCACATGATATCACATCACCCTGTGGGTCACTTAACCTTGTCGCGATTATAATCTGTGAGCCAGGCAGGCTACCACTCAGAAGTATGAGATGGGAACAGGGGCGGGGCCTGGCTGACCTCAGGTGGCCCCATTGGAAGCTCGAGGAGGGGGGAGAGGAGGAGTCTATCAAATAGCGCACCTCTAAATTTGTATAGAACCAATGGAACTGGTAAAATCTGTCACACTATGAAATGCTACAAGATAAATCACAATACATTTGTAATCCTGTAAATATATACTTCCACAGACACATTGTTGCATTTTTTTCCTGATTTAAAGTCAGTCCGGACACCACTAAGGTGAATTACTCCAGTATATGAGTCTGAGGCAACAGTGCTAACCACTGCACCACCATTCCACCCCTCATCACACACCCCCTCGGAAAATGGGAAGTGTGGTCTTTCCATACAGGTACCTGTGTCAGGGTACACTTTCTAATACAAAGAATAATGACTTAGTTTCCGAAAATAATTTCCAAAGTGAAGAATTTCGCCTGAGAAGAGCTGGTTAATGACAAACTACTTATTTGTACTTATTGACTGAGGTCACAATTGGCCATTTTTGCTGAATTGATGCCTTTAAATGGATTCTTGGCAAACAGTCACAACAGAATCAACAGTGAGACTTACATGTTTTTGGCTGGGGGGGGCACAGATATTCAATGTCAGAAACTTCATGATGCAGTGAAAATTGGTAAAGACACAGTGAAGGTAAACCAGAATTGTGTAGCTCTGAAAGAGAAGGGCAATCCCAGTCTTTGCCTTTAGCAAAAAGTAGTATATTCAAGTGTACTAGGAGCATACATATTTTATACTAAAACTGAGGCAGTATACTTGAAGTTTACTTTTTATATACTATATTTTATATACTTAAGAATAGTATAGTGAAGTATTCTTGACATACTGATAAGTATAAAGAAAAGTCTAAGACTAAGTGCATTAATACTTACATTTATACTTTAATACTAAAGCTTATACTTTAGTATACTTTACTTCTCAACATTCTGTCTAGTAATTTTGCAAATACATCGCAGTCCAGTGTACAGACAGTATGAGTTAAAGTTAAGAATACTTTAAGAAGTATATTTCAAGTATATACATAGTATACTACACGTAATATGCTAAGCAAGCTTACAAGAAGTAAGATGGTGGTGCAGGAGGTAGTGCTATCGTTTGGCAACCAGAGGGTTACAGGTTTGAGCTCTGGATCCTCCTGACCCCATCAAAGTGTCCTTGAGCAAGACACTGAACCCCAAATTGCTCCCAGTGAGCAGGTTGGTACCTTGCATGGCAGGGTAGAAGTATATATCTAGTACACTAGTAGTACTGTATATAGATGAGAGTATACTTGAAAGTATATTTTATAAACTTAAAAATGTTCCAATTTAGTCCGAAGAAGTATTAAATTGGTATACTTTCTAGTACAAGTACATGGTCCATAGTATACTTGCTATACTTATACTCAAACATACTTAATAACACAAACTTCAAGTATACTACTTTTTGCTAAGAGTGACTCCCCAAAGCTACTGCAGATCACTTATTTCTTAGAAGAAAACCAGGACCTCCCAGTGACATACATGCAATGTACATGCACTGTAACTCTAAGACCTGCTGACATTTGCTTTAGAAAAATCACAGTGCACATTGCGGAACTTTTGCATGCTGCTTCCTAGGAATGGTATACGCGGCAATACGCTGGCTGGCGGGTTGACTTCCAATTTGGCAGTTTGCCATGCCGCCAGAAGGTGGCACCAGTAATGTTTGACAGATTTGTAGAAAAGCTCTTGGCGGAATATTTCAACGGCCTCAGATTCTGCACCCAAGTGTCTAAGGACCCCGCACGTGCAATTCAAAAGTATCCTGGTGATGCAAATATCATCAAATCAGAGTACATGTCAAACACATTTATATGAGTTGAGGTTCAGCCAGGAGACAGAAGGGCTAATTGTCTTTATTGATGGATAATTTCAGTCAGGGGATATCTATTTGTCTCTGCATCCCTGCTGAGTGCGCAAACAAGAGTATATATTGAAGCAATATAGGATATATATAACCAAGCCAAGTATATAATGCCTGTGGTCAATTAAAGGGCTTTAAAAGGCACAGTTGCTATAATGGAGGTGCTCTCTAAAGAATGCTTTGTCTCAAGTGCTTTCTATTCTGGCAATGTGATCCAGTTGCAAAACATCCCATTTGTTAGCAGTCAGCTAGTTACTGTGTGGTAGGAAAATTATACATCAACCTCTCTGATAACTCTAGTCGATCTCTCAGTTGATGAGTAAAGTAATCTCTTTTATTCGGGCAATCCAGCAAAGTGCTCCCATCACACTCTGGCACTCGGTACCAAGTCACACCCATGCACACAGAGCAACCAGTTGATAAACCATAACTCCCAATTCCCTATAAGGACTTCTAGGTCCTGATTGGTCACAAAACACCAACAGACCAAGCTCAAACGTATAACAAACACAATTCTCCTGCTCTATTGGTTTACCTTGGTAACAAGGTAAAATCCACCCGTTTTGCTTAATTTACCAGTCTTGACTGCTATGCTTCAACTTGAGATATGGACATAGATATTGATTATATTGACATTGAATCACTTTAAATATTCGGTTGACCTTTAATTAATGATTGACATATTGCCATTGAATCACTGTAAATACACAGTTAACATATAATTAATGTGATTAACGTGACAATTACTCATACATTTGTACTGCCGTATAACATATTGCCTTTGGCCTACTGCAAATACCTTATAACTACAGCTCTTTGTGCATCAGTTGGGGCAGCTTTGAGTCTCCCCCCTCCTCTCCAAGGCCTGCTCTCTCTTCAGATTCTGCAGAACTAACCGCATGCAGCTATAACGAAGCGAGGTCACATAGTATTAAAAGCAATCTCCTCTTGCCTAAGGCCTGAGACATACCAGACCCACAATGCCTTCCCTCCTGGACCAATCAAATCTCTCCACAGCTGCAGATGGCAGCAATCAACTGATGAACCAACAGGCACCAAATGTGCATCATTTTAAAAGGATCACGGGAAACTGGCCTGTAAAAGGTAGTAAGTAATGTCTAATCTCCAAAAACCTGACTTGATTAAATACAAGTGGTAATAACCTGCCCAGGAGAACTGCTATAACAGACAATGTTGCGTGTATGTTACGGTTCTGACAGAAAAGCTGCACTTTCATTGCAGATAAGTTAATCAAAGATTAATTACGCAATAAGACACTGAATGTTGTTTTATCCGTGGATGCCAGTAAATGGCATTTTTATACTTTTGTTTACACGCCATCTGTGTCTCCAACTCTTGACTCTGGTTCCCCATTAAGGGTCGATCAGTCAGTGTTCTCAGCTGAACAGTTTTCATAAACCATTCCAGTGATTTTTTATCCAGAGATAAATAAACACAAACTCTGGTTTGTCAAAAAGGAAAAAGAAAAACAGACTAATTTTGGTCAAAACCCTGAAAGAAATAAGAAAGTCTTATGTAAAAGGTAATACATTTAACCAGGCATAAATTTCATCAGATACTTGCAACATTGGTCTTGCTCCATCTCACTCTCTAGGGTCACTTTGCACCTTCCTCCAGTGTGCTTTTTCTGGAAATTCAAAATTCCAACAGACCCCACATGTAGCAGCAAAAACAGTTGTACCAAATGCTGTAAAACTGAATTTGATTCCCTTGTAGATGTAAGTCACATTTTACAATCGTACAATGACCCGACTTACTCCATTGATTCCTCTGTAAGACTCCCCTTGGTGTCTCCCTTCTTCCGCCAATTTGTCACTATTTGTACTATTTTCTTCCCACCAGAAATCTGCCAGAGAACCGCACGTGCCTGAACTTTAAATAGGTCCGGCCGCTAAATAGGCCAATTCAGCCGCGGCCGTGCGGAATCACCGGAGTGACCTGGCTGATGCAGGAACCGGCCCAGACACATAATTTAATCTGTATTCACTCTTTGGGATGACTTTTTTTTTGTCATATTTCTATTGGCTCGTGTGTGAGTAGGGAATTGTTACGCTTCTGTCAAGCTACAGTAAACTGCGTGTTTATTATAAAGATACCTGTACTACTGTTTACATTTCTTAGAGACACTAGAGCAGAGGTGGAAAATTCAGGTCCATAAAATACAAATCCAAACCAAGGTTTTGTTTCAACCAGTGCTCTGTGAATGCGACTCTTTAAACTCAACCTTGGTCTAGATTTGTACTCTCTACTTCTGAAATTTCCACCTCTGCACAAGAGTCTTACAGCATCAGGACATATGCAGTTGCAGTTGTGTCAGCTCTCTCTCTCACTCTCTGGATCTCTGTGTATCTTTTTAAAAGATATAAATAATTCATTAGCTTTAAAAATGTATGTGCTATTTTTTCATGTGCATATATTGCATTATAATCAGGTGACATTTTTACAAAAGAAATTACACCAGGCTTGAATTGGAAAATATTAATGTTATAACTCAACGTTTTAATACAATTTTTACTAGCTCTATATTAATGGAAAAACTGCTGATGGAAAGCAATATACTTAACCAAGCGTAGAATTTACTATTATTATTATTTTAGTTAATAATTACCAGAATGCGGCTTTAAATCGATTTATGACCTTAACAGGGAAGTAACGTCTGGGGTCAAAGGTGAGCACGGCATATTTCCTTTGGCAGAGACGCTAGAAATTGCCGCGCAGGGGTCGGGTCCCCCGTGTGGGTTCGGGGGCTCCGGCTCTCCGCGCTCGCAGCCCTCGCAGCCCGGACACCGCTCCTCTCCTGTTACCGCATCTGTGAATTCGCCTTGATTCCCGACAGCTGTCGCTGGGACCCCCAGAGTGGGGTAAAAAGGGACCCGCTTGTACTTTGACCGCTTTCTGGGAGTAGGTTGGTTAGCACTAGGTGCACTATAAAAGCCAGAGACACTCCGTTCACTTTACACCAATGACACATTTTTGCTTACGATGCACGACGGAAACTATGAGGATGTCACATTATTTCTTGGACAATGGGGACCGTTTCAGCGAGCCATATTCTTCCTGCTAAGCCTGAGCATTGTTCCGAATGGCTTCACCGGCATGTCCATCGTGTTCCTGGGGGACACCCCGCCGCACCGATGCCGGATCCCCGAAGATGCCAACCTCAGCGCGGCATGGCGGAACAGCGCTCTCCCTTTGGTGGAGGAAGGCGGCACGCTGCGGCAGAGCCCATGCAGCAGATACAAGCTGGATGAGATAAGAGCCTTCTCGGATAAAGGTTACTTACCGGGGATCGACGTGAACCTTACCGGAATACGACAGGAAGGCTGTAGGGACGGGTGGGTGTACGATCGCGGCACCTACATTTCTACCATCGTGACCGAGGTAAGACGAGTCACACAGATCTAATAAAGTTGCATCCGTTACAAATGTAAACTGGAATTTAATAAATGAATTCTCTTTATTTATTTTGCACCGCTTCCGCATCAGTAATAGGCTACAATCAGGATTGCGAATTAAAGAAACTTCGTATTGCAGTAGGCTACGTATTATAATATCTGTGGTAATCATTTATATGTGTTTCTTTTTCCCTTTTTTCGCAAATGACTTAAAGTTACGCTAGTAACTATGTCCGTTCGGTGGTTAATATTATTTGAATGTTATGAAATCATTATGTTGCTAAATATCAAGCTTCCTCATACAAACGCAGTTTTACAGATCGGTAGTTGGACTATGGTTATAGAGATTTAATGACATGGTTTAAATTAGTGACTATACCCAACGACCATCCTGGGCTATTGCGTGTCTTGCTCCCGTAGATCCTGGGATAGACTGCGGATCCCTACGATAGGGCAAGTGGGTATAGATGATGGATGGATGGATGGATGTCCACTCATGTTTCATACAGATGTGTCCACTACATTGTTATGAGCCTAGAGTTCAGGATATGAGGCTTGGGGAACATTCTAGATGAGATGCCCGTCTATCACAGAGCACACAGTCACACACTGTGGCCTATTTAGAGACCGTTCATGTAAACTGCATGTTCTTGGAATGTGAGAGGAAATCTGAATATCTACCGGAAGCCCGCACGGCAAAGGGAAGTCCACACATGCAATCACACCCGTGACCTTGGTGGTTTGAGGCTATTTTCCACTGACCCACAATACCATCCAAGTGAATATTTAATGGAAGCGGAATACAGTATTGTGTAAAAGTCTTAGGGTGTCAAAAGAATCGTGTAAAGCTATTTATCTGGGTGGTAAGTGCACGTTTGCTCAAAGTTTAGCAGTAGAACTTGAGTAACACAACAAACAAAAAGTTACCGGTATTTCGTTAGATGAACAGCGCTCAGGGGCACCTCGGCCATTTCACCACCAGATCACGTACTTCATTTATTCAATTTGTTTAGAAACGTCTGTGAGATGTTCATTAGCTATACAACGTGTGTTAGTGGCCAGTCCAGAAATACACGGCTGTACAGGATGGTCGCTGCAAGCACTGGGGTGACTTCAGCAGAGGTTTTGAGATGCTGAACACACTTTGACAGGCATGAAATCATGGTTTTCCTCAACGTGAAGCTCATTTAAGTATCATTTTCTTTGATTGTTTATGACGTTTGCATAGTTACAGTATGTTGTGTGTGGGTTTGTTCATGCCCACAGGGACAAATAAAGTTTTTTGAATTTGAATTTGAAAATCCATTTGTACTGCTGTGCACCCACGTTTTCCCTGTCTCACTGCAGTGGGACCTTGTTTGCGATGACAAATGGAAGGTCCCTCTCACATCTTCTCTGTTCTTCTGTGGCGTCCTACTTGGCTCCTTTGCCTCCGGACAGCTGTCCGACAGGTGAGGAGATCAGGATCTGACACTGCTTGTGTTTTGCTGTTGCGTTAGGGTTCATAAAAATGGGATTCAAAATTCTATTGTGAAAGGTAAATTTGATTAAAATCGCCGGAACTATTTGGCTATTAGGATCTCTATTACCTTACAAACAGTGCCAGAAAACAATAATAAAAAAAAAAACTAATGCTTTGTTTTGTGTCCATCAGGTTTGGGAGAAAACTGGTGCTGTTTGCAACAATGGGAGTTCAGACCTTGTTTACGTTATTCCAGGTCTTCTCCACATCCTGGCTCATGTTCTGCGCTATCTTCTTTATAGTCGGAATGGGCCAGATTTCCAACTACGTGGCAGCATTTGTTCTAGGTATGTATGTCTGTGAAGTCATTTAATTCAGCATTTAAACAGCATGTAATGTGTGTAAAATCGTCTCTCTCTCGTGTCTGAAGGAACCGAAATATTAAGCCACTCGGTTCGGATAATCTACTCTACCATGGGAGTATGTATCTTCTTTGCCATCGGCTACATGGCTCTTCCGCTGGTTGCCTTCTTCATAAGAGACTGGAGAACGCTGCTGTTGGTCCTGACTCTCCCTGGCTTCCTCTACGTCCCCCTCTGGTGGTAGGTGTGTGATATGGCACCTCATAGGGGTTTGTGTCCGTAGATAAATCACCTTATCGGCAGGGAAAGTCTGCATGATTTCTTGGGCCTCTGAAAATCTGGGGCACAATTGGATTGGTCTAAGTTTGGAGTCCAATATGATATGCTTTCATGTGGCCCAATCATGAATATCATCAGTCTGCTTCTAGAAGCTTCTAGGACTAATTCTCCCTTTTATTTCAGATATGTCGGATTTATTTTTTGGTTGCGTTGTGGTGGCCAGATCTTTCTCCCTGCTGAAGAATTTGTTTTGAAGTCTTGAAGTGACTGTTGGCCTGAACTGTAACTTAGAAAGTCATTTTATGCTTTGATTTTGACCAATCTGGCAACCCGGGCCAGATCATCCCTGACTCCTATTTGGTTATGCACAGGTTCATTCCGGAATCTCCCCGATGGCTGCTGTCCCAGGGCAGAGTGGAGGAAGCTGAAGCTGTACTCAGAGACGCGGCCAGGAAGAATGGAGTCACAGCCCCGGAGACCATTTTTCAATCTGTCCAGGTGCTTCCTTGTTTTCTTGCCTTCATTTCAATTCAGTTCATTTCATGTCATTTCGCGCTTTTAACAGCCATTGTCACAAAGCATTTTACATTAACCCGGTCAGAACCCCACCAAGCAAGCCTGTGGCGACAGTGGCAAGGAAAAACTCCCTCTGGCAGGAAGAAACCTTGAGAGCAACCTAGTATCACAGTAATTTAAGTCCATATAGTTTTATACGTTCCAGTTGGCTTTATGTAGTTTTCTTTAGGGAGTCCACTTGATGATTCAAGTGGTGTAGGCGCGGCTCCGGAACAGCTTGGAAAAGAGAAGATAGAGAAGAGTTATTACCCTACACCTAACCTAACCTCTGGCAGTACTAAAGTAACTATGGCAGCCTGGCTAAGAGACCTGGCAGGAAGCATAGACATGAGGGTTTCCAGGGGTTTTGGCATCCAGCCAAACTACCGCCAACTCTTGTAGGAAGCAGATTAACATCATAAAATCATTATTAAAACATTTATAAAAGTCTAATATTATTCAGGCTTATCATAAGCTCTGTATGTAGGAATATTAGGAATTTCCAGAGGTCCATGGAGTCTGTTTTCAATAAACCAAGGCCTTCAATATCCAGTATTTCATTTGAGAAACTAAGAAATTTGTCTGCTATCCATGGAAACACACAGGTCCGTTCAGATTCTGACAAAATGAAGCAGAAGTGTTAACCCACATTATACTTTTGAGGACAAAAAAATCAATCATGGTCAAGTTAGCGCCAATCTTAAATCTGAAGAATAACAGAACAGAAAGTCTTTGGACATGGAAAAATACTTTTGCCTCTCAATTTTCAAGCACTGAAGACAAATGGTTCACTTAAAGCATAATGACATGCAGAGTTTGGTAATTCAGGTCCAGAGAGTAAAAGTCCAAACCAGTTGAGTACTCTGTGACTCTTTATGCTCAACTGGTTGGTTGACACAAATTCTTGGTCTGGACTTTTACTCTCGGGATCTGAATTACCCAGATTTGACATGTACAGTACCTAGTTTTTTTAGGTTTCTTTAACCAACACATAAACAGAAATTTACTCGTGAGTTGTGTCATCGTGGTTTTACATTTTGTCCCCTCTGTTTTATCCATTGTCTTTTCTGGGGTCTCCGAGTTCTCTGCAGTGCAGATGTCTGGTTGTTGACATTCTATGTACTTTTTTTTTTTTTTGTTGAAAGCCGGCCCACTCCATTGTCCTTTAAACAAACACTGTTGTCACACGTGTGCCGCAGGCCGATTCCAAGCCCGCAAACTCTCCCTCCCACAACGTCTGCGATCTTGTGCGCACCGGCAACATTCGCTGCATCTCTCTCATGCTGGGCCTGGTCTGGTGAGCGTCGGCGTCTTGACCCCTTCCGGCCGGGCGCCATCCCGCCGTTGCTCGCGTGCGGTTTACGCGAAAAGCTTTCATCTCCGTGTCCGTAGGGTCATACTCTCCATCGGATATTTCGGTTTGTCGCTGAACACTTCCAACTTGCACGGGAGCGCCTACCTCAACTGCTTCATCTCGGCGGCCATCGAAGTCCCCGCCTACACCGTGGCTTGGCTTCTCTGCCGCTACGTGCCGAGGCGCCTTTGCCTCTTCTTCCCGCTCCTGCTGGGGGGGGTGGTGCTGCTCTTCATTCAGTTCATACCCCAAGGTGAGTGCCGTGTTGGGAGAGAGGCGCAGATGAGCGCTTGTAAAACGGACGCTTTGAACCGCGATGGAGAACGGCACATGAACAAATACTCCAGCTGTCTGCATGCAGGGCCACAATTAAAGATGTTGGGCCCCATGAAAGTATATCATATTAGGCCCCCACTCCAGAACAATCCAATTATTTTCTAAGTTTTTTTAGGGCCGCGGTCACTCAGGGGCCTTTGAAATCGTGCCCCCCCCCCCTTACAGCGCCCCCTGGTGTAAGGGCATGTATAATGTATATCTAAAGCGGCATCATGCCATTTACAAACAAAAAAAAAAAACAGTAACGATACCAGTGCCTTTTTCTTTTTACTTTGTTTTATCTTGTTCAATGGCTAGAGGAACAACACTTCGGGGTCCAAACCTCTCCTCAGGGGCACCACAGCCTTTACATGTATTTATTAATCTTCATTACTATCTTTATTAATTAATTAACTTAATTAAATAACACAATGAGTTATTGATTACCCAAACAAAATGTGCCAGAGATCGAGTCAAAAAATTCACAGATGAATGGGAATGTTATAAATACTGGAGGGTCAGTACTGTACTGTATCAATGCATACATACAGTATTTACTGGGCAGAGAGCAGGGAGGGAGCAAAAATGTGGACTGTCTGTGGGTTCCTGAGGACTGGATTGGTAAATGCTGGCATAGAGGGTGTTTTATGCAAACGGCCTCGAGGACAAAGCCTTCTCTGTTTCCTGGACAGGTCTAGTTTCCTTGTCCATCACCCTGGAGATGCTGGGGAAGTTTGGGGTGACGGCGGCCTTCTCGATCATTTACGCCTACACCGCGGAACTCTACCCCACCGTGCTGCGTAACACCGCCGTCGGCACCTGCTCCATGGCCTCCCGTGTGGGCAGCATCTCCGCGCCATACTTCGTCTACTTAGGTCAGTTTTTCGCTCGCTGGCGCCCTCTTCAGGCACTTTTTGGCCTTGTGCACGTTTATACTTTTGAATATTATGTAATAGATGTGATGTCTATCACCACTCCTCCAGCTTCTTTCTGCTGTGCAAAGCAGGGGCTTAGTTTGGGGTTGGAAACCCTGGTTCTTCACATGGGCCATTCAGTACGTTATATTGTACGTAAAATTGGACAAGGATGGCCCGCTACACATTTTGGGTAGCAACCTTGGTCTGAAGGTGAATTGGTGTCTCTGAATTACATAGTTTGTATGTGTGTGTTACATATGTATTACACTATTATATTGTTATATTACATTATTTTGTGCCCACAGTGTGATTAAAAACCTATTATTTTTGACATTGTGGGGAGTATTTTTCGTCAGTCCTCACAACGGGAGATTTAAATTTATAAAAATCTGACTGCTATCAGAAAACGAATAATGCCAGAAGTCTTATTTTGTTTGGTTACTTATGGTTAAGGTTGAATGGAGAGTCCCTATAAAGACATGAACAGGTGTACTGTGTGTGTATCACTCAGGACAATTCAACCGCTTCCTGCCCTACACGCTAATGGGCAGCCTGACGGCCCTCTCTGGGCTGCTCAGCCTCCTGCTGCCTGAGACCTTTGGCCTGCCGCTGCCTGAGACCGTCCATCAAATGCAGACCATCCTGAGGTGAGGGGTGGACGGACCCCTCCAAACAAGGGAGGGGCAAAAGATCATATCTACATGTCTGTTTGGTTTTGGGAAGCTTCGAAATAACCTTCTGTATGAAAAAAACAAAAATGTATAATTCAGGCCTGTATTAATTAATTTTTACGGCTTTGCATTACATTATTTGCAGGTATTTTTTTTTTTTTTGTTGTTGTTGTTGTTGTTGTTGTATATCACTACATTCCTAATGATGGCACCGCGATCCTTTGATGTAAGGCTAGACTGGGTATACTGGTCAACTCAAACCATGACTAATCAAAGAAGAAATAGTCGCGGCCTTGGGGTAATCTTTCGCTCGTGCTCTCAGTGGTAGCCAAGTGAAGCTGGGTCACAGTTTACACAGAAATGTCACCTGTCTGTCTCCCCTTGATGCCTCAGGTGGAAAAAGAAACAAAGATCTGATGATGCCCATAAAACTGAGGAGGAGGAAGAAGAAGAGGGTGCGTAGGAGCGAGCGTGAGACCCAAAGCGTTACCTTTTTATACCGTTGATATGTATTATTGTGCAGTTTTGTAGCTTAATAGTCCATGCAAGACTTATGTAATTTTGTAAATAAAAATAGTATTTTGTGGAAAATAAACACGTCCTAAAACAATGTTTGTTTAATGACTGTATAATAGGCCTGAAAATGTGGCAGTTTTTAATAGAAAGTTAACTGTTTTTGAAACCATGTATTGGTTCTATAAGGAGACAAATTATTTTCCTGTAGTGTGTGATTATATGTCTTCTGACGGTGATGCCAGCCGGTCATGATATCTCCTGCCTCCGGCCCTGTGCCTCCTAGTACAGATGACAGGTTCAACACAACATTCTACTGGATAAGATGGAAGGATGGAAGGATGGATGATATTGCATCTCTGGTTAACGTCACTAGTTAAGTTTTTTTTTTAACCATAAATATGAAACAAAATCTGGACGCACCTACTGAAAATGATTTTTACTTCAGCAAGATCGACCCCAATCACCCCTCCAGGTTATGTAATCACTGTATTATCTTGTGAACAATGAACGAGACAGAGTGGTGTGACAGACCTATCCCCCGCCCCCCCCACACAATCTCCCCAATTTGAACCCTATAGAGGTGATTGGGGATGATTTGGATCGAACATTAAGAACAAGGTAGCCGACTTGTGCCCAGACCTTGTGGAAACTCCTTCGGGCCTGTTGGAGAAGCGTCCCAGGTGGCTACATCTGGAAGCTGGTGAATGAATGCAGAGAGTCTGCAATGCTGCCATCACAGCAAAAGGGGGCTGTTTTGAAGCATCTAAAATGTTGAGCACTTCTCTCTTTTATTGCAATATTTTATATGTATTACTTCATTGCCTTGAGGCCTTTTATTATAACGTGAATAACAGAGACAAATGCAAGAAAACGGGTGTCCTGGCTTTTGACTGGTACTGTCAAAACAAACTTTTGTGTATATATATTATACTTGTTATGTATTGAGCATGTGATTCTGAGTTTATAGTCGGGGGGAAAAAAGAAATGAAATTTTATAGAAAGGAAAAAAAAAAAACTTTTTAAAGTGAATTTCCTAACTGCAGCAGGTCCCCCAGCACCCCCTACTGGTGAGGAAGCAGAGCCTTGTGGATAAGTATTGCGGGGGTGGCTAGCTGTCGATGTAGGCTGTGGTTCTCAGTGACGATCGAGGTGAAACATTGAGGCACGGCTGCTCATAGGGGTTTTACTTCCACATAAATGTTCTGACGGCAGAATGGGGAAAATGATTTGTTCAGAGAGAGAGCCAATCAGATGGTAGAGGAGGTGGGATCAAGACATTTGATTGGTTCATCCTGCATCCTCTAATAGCTTGGACCCACTTGCACTGCAATTCATTTTAAGGAGCCACGGTGACCCACAGGGCTGTGAAGAGCTGTACATGAGGCATTTCACTTTTCCTCCTAAACCGGAAGTCTGTAATTTCGCCTCATGTTTAAGTTCGTTTTGATTTTACGGCACATTCATGCTGTTTCTATTGCATTTTTGGCCCAGTTGTCTAATCATAGAACAATTACCGAATTAAGAACTGAAAATATAAATACCACACAAATATGATCTTTATCTGCCTAAATACATGGCAGATTAAACTCTAGAATGCCAACGCTGGCATCGTCAAGACAAAAATAATGTGGTTTCATGTCACTCGTAATGTGTCTTATTTAGAAACTTGTCGTATGGGTCTTTTATACAGTATGTGCAATTGCAAGCATGTGTTTGGATTTGTATTGCAAAAATACAAGACTTCAGAGCGAAATTTAACCAAACGGTTTATAAAAGCCCTAAGTCCTTGGCATTTTCAGGCTTTTTGTGTCTGATCCAAATTCACTGCTGGCTGAACAAAAAAAAAAAACGTAGAACCGACAGCCCGAGAATTTTCAGCTGTGTGAAATGGAAAGGGAGATGCAGAACAAAACATGACCAGAAGGTGGCAGCCAAGAGACGCCTCAGGCCAAATGTGCGCTGGAGGCAACGCTACCGATCCGGAGCAGTTATTCTCATATAGTCAGATAAAACCGCTGGGGAATCGCAGTCACGTGATGAAGGTAGTTGAAGTTTAACTGCTGCACATTACAGCAAGGCATTTAAACCACTTCATTCGGTCTAAGGATGCGATCTAACCAAATCTCTGCTCTTGATGTGTCAACGAACCAATGAATTCGCTTCTTTCATCCAGCGGAACTTTCTTTAAATTGTTTGTACCGGTGGCTGTTGAGTACAGGCCAGAATTTGGAAGTGACTGATAAACAAGCTCAGTGTCCCAGTCGTTACACCAACCGGTTCCTGGAGCTAAGGATTCTGGCTGAGGTATTCTGCAGTGCAGAGCTGTTGTGTAGTAGAGACTTGGCATGTTAGAAGGTTCTGGAGAAGATGGAGTCAGACAGCGTGCCCGGGAATTAGACGGGAAGTGAGCGCCTGTGCCCATTCCTCAGCGTGGGTGAAGTCCAACGCCAAGAAAGCTGAAAGAGTTTTTACAAGATGTACCCTCTAAGTTTGCCGTGCATCCGCACTCTCGGAAAAAATGGTACTAGTTTGTATCTCTGCTTGTCACTGGGGCTGTATCCTCAAGGGTCCCCCAATTGTACGCTTAACTGTAGGTAATTGTACCTTTTAAGGTACAGAAGTTGATTCTGATGAACATTTTTGTACCATTGCGGTACATTAATGTTGTTTGTATCTTGGAGACGGAGTGGTGGCTCTGCGCCAGTAACTGGAATGTTGCTGGTTCGATTCCCAAGAACGCCTGGAGTGATCTTACTCTGTTGGGCCCTTCAGCAAGGTCCTTAACCTACAATTGCTTCATCCTGGGTATGACGTTAACCTACATCCAGCCCTATGAGGAGGTCCTCCAACTTCCTGGAGAATACCTTGGGGGTTAGTGGCAGGATTGGCACTCCAGCCACTGGGGGGAAAAAAAGAACTCGCACTGGTCTATTTAGACTAGTGTGGCACTGAGGTATCGCCTGTCGCATGGCTGCACCCAATTGCTCCTAACCTCTACCTTGGGGAGTCCATTTCTGTACAGAATTGTAAGGTACAGCCCCAGTGACAAGCAAAGGTACAAACTGGTATCTTTTCTGAGTGTGATGAACCTAAAGGTTCTTTCTCTTGTTGGTCAATATTTAGCCAAAAGTTTGTCAGGTTTTCTTCACTGTTTTTTGTCATATTCAGTTGGAATTATTAGCCAGTGCCCGGTAAAACCAATAGACACAAATCATTAATGTTCTACGTTCATTCATTCATTCATTCATTCATTCATTCATTGTCCAACCCGCTTTATCCTATTGGGTCACGGGGATCCGGAGCCTATCCCTGAAGCATTGGGCACGAGGCAGGGAACAACCCTGGACAGGGGGCCAGCCCATCGCAGTAATGTTCTACATCTTAGAGAAAATTGTAATAAACCTTTTGAGTTAGTGTTCAGGGACTGACATAAACAGAGTTTCTTCTGCGGGGGGGGGGGGGGCATTTTTAATCACCTCTACTCCATTCAAATGCCCTGGCACATTGTCCCAAATCACCCCAGGAATTCCATTCTCAACCAGACCAGCAGAAAGACTTCTGTCAAAGAACTGGCTCTGTGCTTAAAACTGTTGTGTCCTTAATTAAACTCATCGCATTTTTAGACTAGCCAACGTTGTTAATCCCACGCAAAACATGTATAAGAAACTATGGACCATCTTACAAATGATGCTACGCAGTAACCAATAGTAAACCTGTGGTTGAGCGTTATGTTAGAAGGCTACGAAAGATTGTTTAGCGTGCATGTAGAACAACTAAGAATGTCCACCAGGAGGCGATAGAATTCTCCTGTAAATCCGTTCAGCCGCTCGTCCATTTTCAATGCCCACTTATTCAGTACAGAGTAGCGCAGGGTGAGAGTAGCGGACATTTGGTGGGATGGTAGTCCATTGTAAGACTGATTAAAATAACACACAATACCCAAAAGCGGCACTTTGGTGGACAGCGGGAATCGCTGGCTGGGAATGTCCTGTGACTCGTAACAGTTACTGTGGGGCCTCTGGGATGGAAGAGCATTGCAAGAACTCTGGCTAATTTATGATGTTCTAATCAGATGGAGACAGTGGTTCCCGCAGAAGTTCAAACTCATTAAATTTCACAGACTGGTTGGACTCTAATAAGCGGACAAAGAGTCTCTGTAATTAATCCATTTTCCAATCGCAGGGAAAGAGACGGGTCAGTAATCAGCACGGGGCTTTTGTTACTGAAGTGACTGGACTCTCAAAAGCCTCATTTAATCTTTTGTGGTGAAATCGGTGAAATTGGGATCATGCTTGGAATACGTTTTGTGACATAACCCGCAGGCACAGACCACATAAAACGGAACCTAAAGCATTTTATTTGGGAGTCACCAAGCAAAACACAGTCGCTGTTTTCAAATCAAGCGGTCGCGGCGTAATTGCGCGTCAAAGCTAAAAATGTTAGCTCTTTTAGCGAAATGGCCCACATGCTGTTTTCATTCTTTAAAACTATACCAACAGTACACAGAGACCGAGAAATGTCGGGGGAATGGGAGAAAGTAATGCAATATGGGAAAAGTGACCCGGAATCAATTGCGGCATGCCATTCTGTTTATACTAGGGCTCTGTCTGACATATGATCACTGTAAAACTACAAAATACATTGTGCCTGTCAATATCCATAACATTTTATGGAAGCGTAAGTGACATTTTGAAAACATACACCCAGGGCACAAAATTAGCGATTCCTCCTCTGGGTCTCTTCGAAATACCCACTTCTTCCGGAATCTATTTTTTTTAGGATCAGAGGTATGCAGGTTTTTTAATTACCCAGGGAACGGACATTGATCTTTTGGTGTTTGTACAATCAATGGCCAGCAGAAACCTCTCGGTTCTGGGGTGGCTGACAATGCTTGTTTTTCTTGAAAGTCACACTCGGTGCTTTATCTTGACTTATGTTTTGCTTATCCACATTCCAGACGGCAATTAAAACAGGACAACTTCCCTCTTTCTGTCCCCTGTAGCCTCTGGAAAAAGGGTATTAGGTAGTGGTCATTGTGTTTTGAGATTTCCTGAGACCACAGGGGTAGAAGCAGGGACCCCTATCACTATCCAAAACAAAGATGAACATTAAAACGCTTCACCTCTATCTAGAAATGCACTAGAAAAACTGGGCTCCTGTTTTAGGGCCGACTGAACCAGAAGTCAGTGACATATCGCATTAGCTGCTGCGGATGTATGGCGTAAGGATGTAAAAACAGCTGCGGAAAAAATTAAGAGACCACTGTATATTCTTAAACAAATCTGCATGTTTAATCCTGGTTCTGCTGGCTAAAGGCTACGCTCAGCTGCAGGCTGCTTCCAGGTTCAACATTTCTAAGACAGCAGGACACAAGAATAAGGTGAAGCAGGAGACACTGGGAACAGTCGGGTAGAGGACAGAAGAATAAGGTGAAGCAGGAGACACTGGGAACAGTCGGGTAGAGGACAGAAGAATAAGGTGAAGCAGGAGACACTGGGAACAGTCGGGTAGAGGACAGAAGAATAAGGTGAAGCAGGAAACACTGGGAACAGTCGGGTAGAGGACAGAAGAATAAGGTGAAGCAGGAGACACTGGGAACAGTCAGGTAGAGGACAGAAGTGACTATCTAATCCGAGAGACGACCATCAGCTTATCTGACAGAGCCTCATAAAACAGAGGATGACCTCAGGTGACCTTCAAAAGTAATGGGAGACATTAAGTGCAGGTGTGAAGTGCACTGCTAGGACAGTTCAGATCAGGCTCCTAGAAGCAGGACTGGAGACCCATAAAGCAAAGAAGAAGCCCTTCATCAATTAGAAACAGAGAAGAGCCAGCTTGCAATTTGCAAAAAAAAAAAAAAGCATATTATTCAGTCTCAGATTCATTAATTGAGAAATGAGTGAAAGAAAAAAATTGTGCTTTGGTCTCTTAATTTTTAAGGCTGTATACGTGTAAAGCAATGTGCCCACGGAGGCAAAAGACAACGCACTGATCTGCAAAAACCCTCCAAGTGTCCTTATACACGCCAATATACCGTACATGGCAGGACGTGTGGACCACTCAGAACTGTCACTACCTCGGTTTGAAACACTCCACGGTCAAAGTGCCACGTTTGGATTCTAGAAGCCCTCACAGGCAATCTGTCAACAGGGTTCCTGGAATCGGATTACACTGGAGGCCCTGTTCTTCTGGGCGATCGTGGAAAATGCCCGGCCTCTGTGAAGCCTCCTGAATCTGGGCCCCTTCGCATCGCAAGAATGCTGGAAAGGCCAAACGAGTGTCCAAATTATTCAGCGTCAAAGCAGAAGTTAGAAACAGAGTAAAAAAAAAAAAAATCAGAGTGCAGAAGCAGCCGGCCAGTAAGACTGCAGCTGCACTGATCCTTGTGTCTCTGTACCTCCATGGAAACTAGGAAACCCGTTGCTAACAACTGCTCTCACAGAGACAGCTTTGTCTTTATTTCCTGTGGTCCGGCATGGTGACAAAATACATACCGCAATCTGAAATGCTCCCACTGTACTATTACACACCAGCAGTCAGCAAGAAATTTTATAAGGACAAAGGGTCATTTCTGGATTAGAATTGACTACCGTGCAGCAGTACCTTACAAAACCACTTTACACGCCAGCCATTCCCAAAATGAATGTGACGTTTAGGAGCTGGATTCTGTTCATAATAGAGCAGGTAATATGAGAACATGCAGTTAAGCAAGATGGGGGAAAAGTCAGGTTACAACTAGTGTAAAATACATGATAAACTGTAGGAACAAAATTAACAAAAGTTTCAGCGTGTTGGACGCAGAATTTTAGGTCGTTTCACATCTTTTCCATACGTTGAACGGTTTATGAAATAAATAATTAGTTTACACGGCAATTCATAATACGTTCATCACGCATTCGTCATATCCGGTGAAGTCAGTCATATCCTCATAATTGAAATAATCTCTTCTATTTCCCTTGGTGGATAATTCTGCTTTAATGTGTTTTCTATGAATCAGCATGATGCAGGATCGTGGATCCTGAACTGATGTGTTTAAGCCCTTCTCCTTGCATGGTGTGTCATTCTCGTTTGCCGAAATCACCAATAACAGAGGGACAGAGCAGCTTTGGTTGCGCTCATATACTATGAACATGGCTTATTTTTTAGCGAGGATTCATGGAAAGAGCCATTCTCCTCCCAGAAGTCTGCTCTTAACTTAAACCATATTTCCACTCTGAACGTGTCCATAATAGGATGTATCAAGCGTTCCCTAAAACCAGCGACTGCGGGATCCGGCATTCCCTGACTCAGCTGAACCCAAAGTCGGCTTAAAAAGAGAAGATCCGGCATCTCAAAGTTCTGACCGCCACGCAGATGACAGCTCCCTCAAGCCGTGGGGAAGCGCAGCCACTTCACTGCAATGGTGTAGGGAGCGTCTCTCAAGAGAAAATTCCTTCAGTGACGAATAGCTGTAGTAATCCTGCAGAGTGGAAGGAGAAGCTTGTAATTTATTGCATTGCCCTAGAAGCTAAGGGGTATTCGCCTAGTTTCTCAAAGGGGTTAACTTGGGGTCTCTGGCTCCTAACATAAATATCCACCTGACCGCTCTTTGCGGTAATTTGTTTTACTCTTTATCACGCCCCTGTACGCATCTCAAACCTTAAAATAATTAACAGTGCACTGTTAAGACATGACTTAGAATTAGGCCGATCGCCTCTAGTGTTTCACCATATTAGGAGAGTTTTATGGGAAACAAAATTCAGCCGCTTGATTCATTCCGTCCTGGCAGCAACCTAGCGCTGCTTTCCTTGCCATGTACGCCCACAGCGACAACTGTGGCTTCATCCGCCAATGTGAAGCACACATCAGGCTTTAAACATCTTTATTGTCGCAGGGAGAGATGGAGGATCGTATGTGCAACAGATCGATGGATGAGAAAAACACTCAAGCGTATATGAAACACAGATCCGTGTTCTGTTTTGGCCGGTAGGGGGAAGGGAGAACGGGGGTGCGCTGTGCAAATGGCAAATTGAATTTAATAAGACTGCAGTGCACTAGCCACCTGCCTAACAGGTGGAAGCTTTTCCACATTCAAACCGCATTGCCCCTGCCTGCCAAGCGTGTGCACTGAGGGAAAAGGCACTTTTGGGAAACCCGTCAGGAGAAGTTACCAAGATCGACGTCAGGATAATTATTTCCCAAACTGCCATGATTCTAACGTGTAATCGTCCACAAATAACGAAGCGTAGTATGCTGCTGGCACTCCATAAAACGAAGGCTCCCATAACCAAGAAAATACGTGTTTCTTAAAGGGGGTCTTCTGCTGCTTAAATGCTGAATGGCCCGAGCATAGTGCCCATTCATCACAGACTGAAAATGACTTCATGCTGTTAACCGTGTAATATATAATGCGGTTTTACACAAGAGGTCTTTAGGAAAACCCAGCACATCTGTGAATGCCTCTGCGATTATGTCATATTCGCTGAGTTATAATTAAACCAGCCATGTAATTTCGGGAGTAGTTCCTTGGATGAGAAGCACCAGTGCTTTTTAGTTTCTGAAAAATGTCCAGGGAAGTTTCTGCATCCCCTAAGCTATTTGTTTTTTTCAGTGGTCTGCGAAAGTGAGTAAGCCAAGACGAAAACCGCGAGTCATGCCAAATAACAGTGATAAGTTATAAAAAACACGCGTCTTTAAAATGATCTGGGAAAAGCCAGCAAATCGATTTAAATACCTGTGGAAACATAACGAAGTAGGCTACAGTAATATCGCTCGTCTTATGAGAGGAGCCATGCTCAGTCTATACCGTTTGCCCCCGCATGGAAAAAGATATTACACATGACCGTAATTTTACTTTTATGACTTGTCAGACATGGATACTGTTGGGGTCTTTTGAATTTCTTCTTTTTTAATTTCCAAGTGCCGGTGATTTATGTGATGTGGTGCCGGCCAAGAGGGTGAAGAATTCCAGCAGAGGGAGATGAGGGGAAAAGAGATCAGGTAATCAATTCCCAAACTCTCCTACGTAGCGATAGGGAATTCCCAGCAGTCTCTGGCCTCACCGTGACCTGATCACTGACTGTATTTCGGCTATTTGAAGTGTTTCCCACACCATCGGGGGCGATTGGCACCCTATGCCGTTCTCATCGCGGCATTCCAAGGACAGCCCACCCTGCGTTTGGCTGCCCCTGCCAGCCTATTGTTTCCAGACGAGTGGGATCCCCGGCCCTTGGTCTTGGCGATGACGTGGGACGGGCGAGCGGAACATTCCGGCTTCCTGCCCCCGCCACCGTCCCGAGTTCATCCAAAACATGAAGTCACCCTCTCAGACAAATGACTACGTAGCGACAGGATCCTCCCTTCCAAAGCCTATTGTTTCTATGTTTCTATTCAGAAGTCTAATAAACGACAGGGTAACATCTCAATAACTAATCTCAAGTTTTCTGCTCTTGTTTAGCCATCACTGTTATCTGGTGACTTTATTACCAAACCCATTTGTAAAACACAAATGCTACATATTTAAATGTTTTTAAAAGGATGTAGCCTTTCCACTGTGTCGTAGCTGGGTATTCAGAAAAGTCATGCTTTGGAAGCAGAGAGTTTTCCCTCAAGAGAGTCTGCATCTCACGTCACTCTGATTTATCTGTCTCCCACAGCCTAACCAACTGCATTGTGCCTGACATGTTCTCAAATGAAAAACATCTGTCTCACTCACAAGGGTTTCTACACACGTAGCTCCAGTGCCAGAGTTAGAGATTTACTGTTTTGGAAGTGCATGTGTAAACAGTGGGCTTGGAGTTTCAAAACGAAGCCCGGTCATTACCCCTCAAAAAAAAATTCCCCACGAAGGTGAACATGCCTCTCCACGAGGATCCCTGCACCATTGGGTTAACGAGGGCCAAGAGGTACTTTGTCCAGCCTGAGGCAGGAGCAAACGTCCGGTCGTTTTTGACCACGTTGCTTTTCTTGGCGTACGCACATTGGCGGATTTCCATTCGATTTCTCATTTCCAGTAAAGTTGACGCTAAGGTCAGTTCGTCACTTTTTTTTTTGCACCCATACAAATGCATGCTGATCAATAAGTCCATAGGGAGGAATTTTTAAAACCTATATCCACTCAGGCACCCCCACTGACTGATTTATCACGGGGAAGGTGATAGTCTATCACAGTCCAGACTCAGGAGAGGGCAAGAATGAAGACAGAACCCAAAAACCCCAACCACAGATACTATGCTCAGCTTTTCTTGTGACCTTTGTCAGGACACAAGAGCAATGTTTCTCAAACCGGTTCTCAGGGAGGCTTCACGCTCTCTTCCCCCCAAGAAGGTCAAAGTTTTAGCTCTTTGGAAGGGACCGGAAAAGCGGAACACCTGGGAGTCCCATGAGGACCAGTTTGAGAAGCACTGGATTAGAGGACACTGTGAAATATTACAGGCAATATATGATTTTACGTATTTGTAAACATACATCGAATACTTGAATGAGCTTGATACTGAGGTATTTGGTACTTGGTACTGTTACAGGATACCATTAACTCTCATCCTGGCTTATACACACACATCTCTGTCATTTAACCTACAAACATATTAGTTACTTAGAATCCCTATCCATTGCTGCCGTAATTTCAGGGGTTTTTTTGTACCGAGACATTTAAACTAAACAGATCCAGTTCGGTCTTGGTACGCAGTGGCGGTTAGAGGGTTAAAGACATCTGGACAGACACAGCGGCTCACCAGAGACAGGACCGAAGACCCCAGCTCACAATTCTCATTGTGATCTCCCTGAAGCCTCCTGTACAAGTCTGTGAGGTAACACACAGTATGTTTGTTTTATGCTCTTTAAAAATTATTTTGCAGACAATGCAACAATATTTTACGATATTTATTCCTAATCCCCTAGCCCCTTGTTACTGCAGTTGACTCATTACATCTGTTGTAATAGTAGACATTATGTGGTCATGTGTGTTTGGAATTTGTATCCGGAAGGTTGCTAGTTTGAATCCCATGGTTTTTCTTGAGTTGCCCATGAACAAGTAACCAGATGTTTTTGGAGCTTGCTGGAAGATCGTAAAAACAGATAAAACGTGAACTTACTAAAATGAATCACAAGGGTAACTGACACTAAAACTCGAACAACACGTGGGAACCGAGCAATTAGTAAACCAGTAATGACACAAATAGTAACAATTACAAGGTAACAACTAAACACCACAACACATGGCAAACAAGCACAATGACCCACTAAAGAAGAGAACAGCGACAGGCACTTTAAATACACACAGATAACAAGGGCTAACGAGGGCCAGGTGTGGACTGTTTAGAACCAGGAGCAGGTGAGAGCAATCACCAGATACACAAAAGGTCCAAACACTGAACTAAAACAAATACGTTACAAATACTAAAACAAGGAAAACTGAAAAAAAGGGAGCATTTTTAATAATAGATCCAAAACATAGAGCTCCCAGTGTGTAATGTAGTAACTTTCTACATAGAAGGAAGGGCATAATTTAGATGCTTTGTATGCTTTGTATATTATTTTAAAAGTTTTGAAAGGAAATAACAGCGTGATTTCACATGCAAAGTGTACAGTACACTACTATTTGTTTAGAAATTGGTAGTGAATACTTTTTATGTTATTGCTCAGGCTACCAGGTTGTTATGGGTAGAGGTCTGGAGGGCCCAAGCGTCACTAACAAATTGTCATATCATTCACTGAGATTCTCCGCCCAAAACCCTCGCGAATGTGAAGGGGCTGCTGTATTTTGTACATGCACAAATGGCACATGAAGTTTAATTAAATTACTAACTTACTAGAAGTGGCTTGTTCTTCAAAATGCTTTTGGCTTTAACCTAAAAATTAAATGAATGATGAAGCCTTTTAAAATTCTTCCTTGTCACTTAAGTCCCCAGAAGCCTAAAAACAAACACGGCCTTTGTTGCCTTTTGGTAGATTTTTAATCACTCAAAGTCAGAAGATGTTGTGATGAACAGGGTTGGTTAGCCGGCAGTGACAATACATCATATTGGAATGAAGCTGGAATGTAATTGCAGGTGTAATGACAACGGCCCCAAGTGACAATAATCAAGTCAGCGAGGGAGGGTGGACAATGTTCTGTTGGAGTGATGACAACACTCCTAGTCGATCCCAATCTATCCCTCCTGGCGATTTCAGAGCTACGCCGTCTACTGACTCTCCCACCCAGTGCCAGCTGCCCACTTGCACTGTCTCTCTCTGCCGGCATTTGAAGATAGAGGACCTAGTGAAGGTCACGGAGGGTACAGGGGACCACAAAGCCTGATCTCTCCATGCCTGGCTGGCTCTACACCCGACATTATCTTTGGTCACCAACCAGGAGTTCTGACGTCCCACCTTATCCCGACCACGGACCACTAGACGTTTCTCTCCCTCCCGTTTATCTCACGATCTGTAGACACACACTTTTAGGAACATGGTTTTCTCTGGCCTTTTCCAGGCCCTTAACTGTATATTTTCTGTTGCCGTCTTTGTAACAATAACAATAATCCCACAAGGCCGTCAGCAACAAAGTCTCCAGTCAGACGAGTCTAATCCCTCCTCTCCTCCTTCTCCTCCGCTGGATCCTTGTCCGGGTTTAACCGTGCACACCTGAGAGTAATTAGTGAAACCAGCCCAATATTCAGGTGTGGCTGCAAGACAAGATCCACTGCTCAAAAGTGTGTTTAGTGTGGCACAGTGAATCTTTTCATCTTCCAGTATCTAGTTAGACGTACATTTTCAATACTGATGACAAAAAAAATAAGTAAAATTGGCTTATTAATATCATCAATAAGTAAATTAGTGTTACAAGTTCATTGTGGCTCCTACGATTAATGGATAATACAAAATTGATTTGTTAAAAAGATCCAGATGAACTTAGCGGGATGGATTTCACGGTTGTTTGTTTTTACCCACACTTCATGACCAGGCAAATTTTTCATAAGGTTTCTTTAATTACACTGTAAAACGCCGCTGGTCAAATGTGGGAGAAGCCAATCAGGATAGCGAGTTGCGGAATTTGCAAAAGGAAGAGATCAGAATGAAAACGCGGAGAAATAAATAAAATAACACATTGATAGGGTAAGGGAACTGAATTGTTACCGTGTGCAGTTTTCTATCTGCTTTTACTTAGGAAAACTAAAAGGGAATGATGTCCCTAAAGGGCCATGATGTGTTTGAAATATAAATTGTGTTTTGCTTTGCTAACCCTTTCTTAAAAAAAATTATGATGTATGGGGGAGTGACAGGCTACGTTTTTTGTTCCGGTATTATTTTTACATCTACTGTAGATGGTTCTTATGTTCACAAGCATTGGTTTATTTCAACTGTGTGGCATCCTGGAAGTAAATTACTATTTTGCAGAATGTAATAATATACAAAGGTAGTAATGTCCACCTATGGTTTGGTATGTAGGTGTCTGGAAAGAGTAAATAAGCCGAACCGTCTGTTGTCTATCCATCTATCTGTCATCACCTTTCCTGGGGTGTGGTATGGGATTTGAGAACCCACCCCTGGAATTGTCATTGTGAGATGAAACTGAAAACTTTTGTAAGAAGACAAAGTACAGCTTAAATGGTACCATGTTTAATGTTAGTGATAATATTCCTGAAGACCTGTCTTAAGAACAATTAATTGATTGGTTTTTATTTGAACCGTATCACGGGATTTACTTACGTCTGTGCTCTTTAATTCTGTTCTACGCAAGCTCTCCGCAGTCATTTTCAAGGTATCGTGCGTTTCACTAATGTCCTTGTAGTCAGACATCGAAGAGCACGGATTGTTATAATGAGAAGTGAAATGTTTCACTTCTGATCAGAACGTTGCCGAAGGGAAATGAGACGCGTTGAAAGGCTGTGGAGGCCGACAATGCAGCTGAGGTCTCTCAAAGCAATTTCAGTCAATAACTTAAAACCCAGTTTGAGGGACTCAATAGCTGTCTAAAACGTCAAATGTTATTTAAGAGGCACTGAGAAAAAGTCGCTGGAAACTTTTTCATGGTGATATTTTTGCCACGGCTCCCGCTCCTGATTCCCGCTTGTTACGGCTGTAAGTCCGGAGCTGAGTACGGATAATTACACATCGCGCGTGGAACCGCAATCACCTTTTCCGCTTCATTGTCTGGACCGCTTCCCCGCGTCGGGAGAGAACGACTCAGATTGCTCGAGAACGTAGCCACAGAACCGAAACCCAGCTGTCGGTGGGGATTTCACACTCGATCCGTCTCGATCCGTCCTCAAGCAGCCGGATCCCCGCCACATCGATCGCGGCCGGCCGGTCGGCCCGAAAGCCGAACTCCTTAAATATCCCCTTCACCGCTCTTTGAAAAGTCTGCCACGCTACTGAACTCCTCAAATGGGGCTTGCCGGTTCTAAGCTCCTCTCTGGGGATTGCGGTACCACTGGGAAAATATAATAATAGATGTAAATTTAATGGAGTATTAAAATGTCCACGGGCTGTTTCTGATTAGGAGGAACTCGAACGTGAGGAATCGTTCTAAGCCGTGGGCTGCTTGACTGCTATTCCAAAGTCCACCACAAACTCCTTTGGTTATATTTCACTCCTTTGTCGGTTTGCATCCACCCTTTTTATACGAAAAAAACAACGTGAATTTATTTTATCGGACACTTCTGTTCAAAGTGAGAAAGGCCTAGGTGCAGAGAGCAGGGTCAGCCAGAATCCAGTGAACCCACAACCTTCAGATCGCAGGCACAGATTCCTAACCTACTTGTCATTTTCTGAAACACGCAGGTTACATGTGATTTACTTAAAATATATTTTTTTAGAGCGCATTTACACATAGAAGCATATAAATGTAAGAATTCACTAAGGTCAATATAATTCCAAGGACCGATCTATTAAACCAGTATGGATAAAAACAGAAACATCGTTCAGTGGAGATTTTGCATTTTTTTCCTTTAATTAATCTCAAACTGGAATGAAAATCCAAAACAGGACATGTGGCTGAAACAATAAGTTAAAAATTTGAAACGTCTCCTGGAATGACCAGTAAGCATTTCACTATGAAAGGTGTGAAGCGATCAATGACAGTTTATTGTTTTGCAATAAGAAAAAAAATAAACTTGCAACAAACAATTAACAAATATATACAATACTCAATATGTTAGAAAAACACATCATTCCATACGATTTACAGAACGCTTGGCATCAATCTCCTGATACTGGTGCTGCTGGGGAGTTAATTTACGGGCTAATTTAATAAGGCATTACTGCAAGCAAAAACGTTCTGTCAGAATGCAGTATTTTTTGCAGCAACCTGCTCGCCCATAGAAAAATACCCTTTCCTTTTGATTTTAAAATACATTCAAAATATTTTACAAACGTCACCTACTAAAATTCAATTTAACGCAGCTGCTGTTATGGAGAAAATCCAAAGCAAACCAATTCTGCAATGAAATTTAAAAGGTTACTCCAAATCACTGGCAGTGGGATCTAATATTTTTAGAGGAGCTGACCCTGACATTTTACATTAACAGTGAAATGATGTTTTACAATGAGCCCGTCGTTTTGCCAGTACTGATAACTTCGCCGAAACCAAAACTAATTAATATTGTTTCCGCATGTTTATTGGTCCATGGACAGACGTTTCAAAGAGTGTCTTCCCCCCCCCCTGGTCTGTGTCTTATCTCAATTCCCCACCGTTTTCCAAGGTTCGAGAAGCAGTGAAATGTATTTCAACACATGCCACAGAAATGGCTACTCTGAGACTGCGCTTAAGTTGCGAGAAACCTTAACGTCCTTCCCGCACCCATCAGCCTCCCCTCTTCCGGTGTTTGGTGTCCTTAGCGAGTCACTCATCGCCTACAAAAAACGGCCTTCATACTTTATGAGCCGTACACGACATTAAAACTAGCATTAAAAAAAACAACTACCACCACAGAAGTGCTAAGGCTACGGAAAATGAAGTTCCTACTTTAGTACTTTTGAGCTGAAATGACCTATCCGAAAAACCTCAGCAGTTTTCAAAACGGAACGACGTCCACAAAGATTCATACCATGTTAGCGAAGGATAGTGTGCTTTTAAGTGCAACAGACTATGAATGGAGAATGACCCCAGAAAGTTTTATCGGTTGCTTTCGTTAAACCGTATCGCCGTCTGCCGTGCCGTTAGGACGTGCAGTGCATAGTGAAAAATTGTGAGTTAAAAAGAATGAACGGGGATGACAGGTGCGACTTGGAGGGATGTCCCCTCAGACTAGCTCCACTTTGGAGTTGGGGTAGACGGCGACAACGTCGTAGCCCTCGGGCGGCTGCACGCGCGCTTTGGCACAGTTCTCACAGTACAGATTCTCCTCGATGAAGAAGTAACCCCTTTTCTTCAGGTTCAGGCCGCAGTCGTCGCACATGAAGCAGTCGGGGTGGTAGAGTTTGTCCCGGGCCTTCACTATAGTACCCCTGCAGCAAAGACATAGGTCTGGTTAAACTTCGGTAGGGACCAAATCTTCCCAGAACCCCCCAAACACATGCGGTTCTCCCAAAATATGCCCCTACCGTCCATACCCAAATCTACACGTCATTGTCCTGTAGGACCCAATAATGAACAGAAAAGCCAGAGGAACCTTAAGAACGGCAATCGCTGGAAGGGACTTGAGAACGACGACGGCTGCAGGTACGTTGAGAACAACGGATGGAGGACCTTTAGCAGAGTGTGTCGCGTCGAGGTGGGTAATTCGGGTGCAGAGGGTAAAACTCCAAGTCAAGACTTTGTTTCAACCAACCAGAAGAGTATAAAGAGTCACAGAGTTCTCAGCTGGCTGGATGAAATAAAATCTTCATCTCTGGACATAAACTACCCACCTCTGCGTGCCGCGTGGACATCGAATTTCACCACTGCCTCAGCCGGCGTTTGCTTTCATTAAACACTTTCCCTCCTCCTGCTAAACGCAGTCACTGTTTATCTCTGGCAATATGGCACATTTCAAACCAGAGATACTTCCCTGAGGAGTCTAACATAAACACATCAACCTTAACCGTGGAAGGACCTGCTCTTCACGGGCCACGAGGTCGGAGCATCCCTGACACAAGACCCTCACGGCATAACCATGGCAATTCACTCACACGATGCCGTTCCCGCAGCGGGTGCACAGGGACAGCTTCTGCAGGCCGGGCAGAGGGGTGTTGATGGGACTGGATAGCCGGGGCACTGGGGACCGGACCGGGGACCTCACAGTCCTGCCGGGTCGCTCTGTTGGGGAGATACCTGCGAACCAAGCCGCAGGAGTTAGGAGGAAAACACACGGTACCCCTGCCTGTTAAGGAGGTCCGAACCCCGTCCCGCGGCGGCTGTCAGAGACTTTCATCACACCCTTGTTCCTCTAAGTGAAAAGGGCGTCGCGACGGCGCCACCCGCGGTTGCGAAACATGCCGTATTTGCACGGATGGGGGTGGAGTGGGTGGGGGCAGAGTAGGATCTCTTACTGGCAAGGGGGGGGGGGCTTCTTTACTTGCACGTTAAAGTTTAGGCTGCTCTCGCAGTCGGTCCTGGCAATACGGGGCACGTCAGTCACAGGTGGGGGGGTGGAGGGGGGCATTCCTCATAAAGGCGCCAATGCTCACACAGCAGTGTTAGTATTGCACCCTGTGGGGGGCCGTGCCAAACAGAGCCTTTAGCCCAACACTTTCCCCGCTACAGCACCCTGAATGTGGAGGGGGGTCGGGGGGGGCATTACGGTACAGCTGAGCAACCCCAACCCCCCCCCCCCCCCAAGCTTTTCAGACATCTTTCTCCTACCCTTTCGCGCCCTATCCAGGCCGACTGAAGCGAAAGCTCGATTCTGCGACGGTGCTCTGACAAACGCGCTATGCGTTTTCAGCCATGCTTGTCAACCCCCCCCCGGACGAGGTTACCATTCTCCGACACCCTACCCCCGGCAGAACTGCCCCCTAAACACACACCAGAGCTATAAAAGCACAGACGTGCTGCTGTCAGAGTTTTGCAGCTGCCGATTTAATTATACGACAAAAAAACAAACTCTGCTCACAGTCTCAAGTGCTTTGTTTTGCTCTCCTGGCTTCAGCTTGGACGACCTCTGATTATCATAACAGGGAGGTACACGCGTTTGTGCTTCTAGAAAAAATACGGATATCACTATCAGATGGGAGTTTACATCCAGGGGTTAGTCCAAGAACATCCCTTTCAGACCAGATGGGATTTGAAGCACTCAATTAATTAAATACCAAGTCCTAAGGACTCTACATGTCCTGCACAGTCAGGCTTTTTAAAAACCTCTTTTAACACCTGTTAATATTTACAGCCATATTTATATTAATAACGGGGACTGGCACCAATCCGAGCTATGATCAAGTCCCTCTGATAACAGGAGTCCCGCCCGCACCCACAATTCCCCTCGACGGCATCCTTTTGCTGTCCCCCACCGAATGACACTGCGCTTTGTTCCGCAACCAGCTTTTCTCCAAGCCGCATGTTTTACCGATTTACACAGCTGCGTGTGCTTAGTGGAGGGAACACGAGTTTAAATTCGAGTCAAATGTTCACAACGAATCCTGGGACTTAAACCGGCAACCTTCAGTCTGAACAACTGCTCTGTGGATGTCCAGCATTCGCTCGGCAGCTGAATTAATACTTTTAAGGAATTTATACATATAATAAAACAAGAGGAAAGTTTCAGAAGTTAACCGTCCATCTGCTGCATATATTATAGGCAGAAATCCATTATTATACTGTAAGCTTATTCTTTAAGTACAAATATACTGACAGAGCTTAACATATGTTAACAACATTTTATACAGTTTTAAACATTATGTATCTGGGGATTCAAAGTACCGGCCTGTGAGCCAGATTGATTCGCGAGACGGTTTTCTGGCGATGGTTGTCTGTGTGTTTTTTTATTATATATATATATATAATTCTCAAATCTAGCCCGCCGATTGATTGATCGTATTCCATAGAGAATAAATTCTCTAATCGACGTCAGTAAAATTTGCCGGCACCAGGCTCAGAGAATTTTACCACAGACATCCTCCCCGGTCCACAAATTTTTACCGCTGCAACCCCCACTTCCACCCTGGGTTGACAAATTTTACTACTGCTACCTCCTCCCCCCTGGGCTGAAAAAATTTACCGACACCGCCCCCCTCCCCAAAACCATGAGGTCTGCTTGACCTGAGGACCACCTAGCCGGTGCCCCCTCCCCAGTTTTTTGATTTTCAGACCCCTGCTGTAGATGGCACGTGACACTTTCCAACAGTATTGCACGGAAATAATACGAAAAACAGCAAAAGGTTGCACGCAGAGTCTTACCTCCATCTTCAGCCTGTAGTATTTCCTGAAGGTACCGGAAAGATCCGGACTGTTTGGGCTCAGCGATGGGCTCAGCGGGGTCCTGCAGCATCTTATAGACCTCGGACTCGGTGTTGAAGCCATTGCGGCTGGTCGGGGAGAGCGCTGGCGGTTCGGGGCTGAGGAGACAAGGCCTGCCTTGAGACGGAAGGCTTAGCGGGGTGCGGGTGGTCTGGCCCGGGAGGCCTGTCGACGCCTCATCGCGCGGCCTTGGGCGCACAAAATGACGCACTAGGAGGAAGTCCGCAGCCGCCCTCGCTGGCTGTCGAGAGTAGGCGTGCTCCTCGCTGCGTACTTACGCCCCTTTGTCCTACAAAGGCCTCGCTCTTTGATAAGGTACTTGATAGGTGTGCCGACGTGACATAAATCACCCCCGATCCGAGGCGAGGTTACACCCCAGGGTGTGTGCTCCCAATAACACCCCCCCCCCCGGAACCGCGGGACAATGAGGGGCCTTTCCTACACGCTGGGCTCGCGTTACCTCTGGCGGGAGCTGAAAGACAGGCCACTCATCTGCCTCGACAGGCTCCGGTCCCCGTTGTTGTTGGCGTAGAGTCCGGCCGGGTTATTGTACTGGGGGCTCGCTTTCCAGCTGCCATTATTCAGGGGGGGGTCGGTGGGATGTTGTGCTGGCTTTCTGTTGCTAATGCTCCCAATGGGCCGGAAATCCTAGAAGAAATGAGGGCGGGGTGGGAAAAATACACACACATTTACCTGGTGGCCTCAATTCATACAGACATTCAATCACCCCCCCCCCCCCCCCCCCCCCCCCCCCCCCGCCCCACCACCCCCCCCCTCCTCCTTCTCCTCCCCATCTTCTATCTCTTTTAACTTTTTCTTCTTTTAATTTCTTTTTTTTTTTTT
>JAODKE010000053.1:3498235-3521181 GCA_026779605.1 Mormyrus hasselquistii
GGTGACTTCAGGCAGCCGGGGTGGGGGTTGGGCTGGGGGCCGGGCCCCAGGAAGCAGAGGTTCATACCCCCCCCCCCCCCCCACAGGAGTCCAGGGGCCCCCGCTTTCCTTGACTCATCCCTGCAATGTCTGGACCACACACAGGCAGGACCCCCTTCTGGTTTTCTCGCTCGGTGCCACCCCCCAACAATGGTATATTCCGGAATGGGACCTCAGTGCAGGCCAGTTCCACCGTTCATTCCATTTCATCCCCGGGGGAGGGGGAATTTTTCCCAGGGATGGTACTCAGGCTTCCGTATCAAGTCGCCGTCGTGTTGCAATAACTTTTCATCTCTGGAGGGAGCCTCACTCGACTGCTACTTGCACACCACCAAGAATGTACTCATACCAACACTGTTACTTCCACACGCTCAGCCAGCAGGCAAAAAAACAAAAAAAACAAAAACAAACAAAAACTGTTTAAAGTAACACATTTGAAACATAATTATGCTGTAAGATACATGTGACCCGTCTCCGAGCACAGATTAAATCACGTGCCGGTTTCCTGATGTAAACAGGGAGAACAGCAGTCTTTGTTTATAATTTGTATTTCAGTGGTCACACGTGTGCTATTAATAAGGTTTTTTTTAAAAGAATTGGATGGCAGATTTACAATTCTGCACATCTGGTGCATAGCTTACAAAAGTGTCCTGTCAGTAATGCCTTGGACTAAACCTGCCCCCCTCCCCCCTTGTCTTTTAAGTTGCTCTTAGGATATTATAGCTGACCGTTATTTTCTTTACATAAATGTGGTCAAGCCTGGTGTCTCATTAAAACTGATTTATCTGTCCTCTTCCAAAATGGCCGGGAGTCAGGCAGTGCGATGATGTGTGCTTAGTCTTGACACACTCCGTATTTAATATGCAGCCCTATTATCTACTACAGTAACATTAACGACTTGGCAACCCTATCTTGTTATTTTGTCAATATGCTTCGAATAGTTCCTGTTGCTAGGGGTAGCCCATTTCTGAGAAGCTCGATCATCTGGATGTTTCGCGGCAGTTGTATCTGTGGGAATGTGTGACTTTAATAGCCTTGGCAAAGAATGCGGAATATATTTTTTAATTCTCGTCTTTCCTACTCCTATTTACAAAGGCCCGGGTGATATGTAGGAAATTCAGAAAGAGATGTGTCTGGTATATATGGTATGGGGTGATTATTGGCTGTAAATGTAGGCCTTCGTGAATTCCGTTTCAGCGCGATAGCTAAACATGGCCCTTTGGGTGTAGGTGGTGGGTGAAAGATCATTTGAAATAACGCTATAGAGCGTTCAGCGGAGCAGTGCCAGTGTGGCACCGTTTCATCTTCGGAGAGAAGCTTTAAACATTTCTTAACCCAGGAACACCTCCAGGTTGACTAGCTGCCGTCTGAACAGAGACGTTCTGGAACTTTGTTCGTAAATGTCAATGTGGCGGAGAGCGCGAATCAATATCATCTGCTCGGTGAAGTTTTCTTGATAGACTTCCAGTTCCTTGACCATCTCCGCATGCCTCTCAGCAATCCCCGAGCCTGAGAAAGCATTTCACATGGTGTCCCGCATCGCTAAACACATAAAAAAAACCCTTTATTGTTCCTACTTAAATTACAGACGCTGCAGTGCATTCTGGGACCCCGTGAAGAAAGTTCGATGGAGGTTGCATTGCGAGGTCACAGCTTCTCCCCCGTCATTCTCAAAGAATTCGCTCTTCCGTCCAATAAACAGTACAGACCAAAACCTTTTCTCGGGGAATGCTGTTTGATTAATTGTCACTTTAGCCATTGCTAGCTCTTGTGGGAAAGCAAACACACAGACAAATGGGTCGGCAGCTCCTGATCCAGGGGGGCCCCAAGATTACGAGATAGCGAGATTGACCCCCCCCCCGGAGGACATGCGCTGATTAAACAGTTTGCAAAAGGATAAAAGATGTCATATTCCACCACAGCCCACCGAAAGAGCTGAGGTTATTTACATTACAGAAGCTGAATTATTAAATTTACAAGTAACCCAGAAATGACCATAAAATATAAAAGCACAATTTGAAGTAGATGATCTGAGGCTTATTAAAAATAACTACCTGGTATATTTGACAGGTTCAAAATAAAGGCTCCTTGTTCCAGTCATAAAGGGATTCTGTCTTGTCTTTCGAAGCGGCGAAAAAAAATAAGTTACCATGTGAAGTCATGTATTAACCCCATCTGTCAGGACTAATAACTGCTCGATGAGCGAACGCCGCCGCCCGTGCCAGCTTGGCCGCGCATCGCGCGGATAGCGCCGCGCCGGATCGCATTTCACGCCGCCCGCGTTCCCCATCCCCGCGTTTTCACCGGCTGCTCCCATCACGCCAGCAAGTTTCCATTTGCCGCAGTCGAAACATGTGAAAGGTTTACCGTCACCCCTGGTCACATTCTGCTGCCAGCCGCTTCAGCATGCAGGATCAAATAATCCCTCGCCAGCGGGCGCATCATCAACCTTAGTCATATTTTCTTAACGTAAAACGATATTACAATACGGCTGAGGCCTCCGCAACCAAGTGTTTGCCCGATGACACTTTGTATACTATATCAGGAAATACCTTCAACGTCAAGTTGCTTAAATGTCTTGATCACCTAAGCTATCTTTGTTCAATAAATGGTGCCAACTGACTCCGGTACAACAGACAGCTAGGATGGATTGAGTTGGACAGTGTAAGGGGTCAGACTGGGTATGGTTGGTAGGGGCATGTCCATACGAATATTATAGGAGTTCCAAGTGTGTTTAGAAGGGGGGGTTGGGGCTGATTTGTTTCCTACCAGTGTTGGAACCAAACCTATGAGTCAGTGACATCTCCATGGGGTCTGGTGACTAGCCCTGGGTCAGCGATTGGCTGGTTAGGATACCCATGGTCTTTGATTTCAAAGGGTTTGTGTTTCAATGAGTCTCTAAAAGAGTCTTGAGACTTAGAGCGTATGTCTAGCATCTGTCCACAGTGATCAGCTTAACGCTGAAACTCTACCCTGCTGAAAAAAAAAAAACAGCTTAAACTGGCTAAGCCGGTTGACCAACTTAAGATAGTTGACCAGCTTAAGGTATGCCATCACATGATGGTCAATATGGCTGGTTTAGCTTGTCATACCAGCATCGCCAACTTGATAGACCGGCCACACCAGCATGAACAACTGGAGGTGCATACAGTTTTTCCGACATCCACAAAAAGCATTTTGTGACATCCACCCAAACTACACTTCCCCGCTAACAGTGTGCATTGCACAGCCAGAAACATTTCGCTTCTGACTGCTACAAGATGGCCGGTGGTCCGTAGGTTCTGCACAGTTAACCCCGCACAACCCCAGCACGACATACCCCATCATTATTAAAGCTTAGATTCCTTCCACTCGAGCTGGAAATGCAATAACCTGTTTTTATTATCAGCACACATTGGATGAACATTTACAGAAGTCTAGGGGACTGAGCCAAAACAAGAAGCATTTCTGTTACTCACAGCTTCCACTGGGAATAAGACCCTGTGATTCATTAGCGGCCGCCCAAGCACAGGTTAAAAGTGGAGTGGGGGAAAAAAATGAAATCACTTCCAATCATACCTTCCTGCCATTATATCCAGCTGGAATTTCCACATCGACAAGTGAGAGCATCCTTTTCCTTGAGCGTGACTTAATATTTCATAAGGGGACTCATACTTTTATTTTGCCATTACTTTCAGTGCCAAAATCCCACACCCCCCACTTTTTTTCCGGAATCCACTCAACCGTCGTTACTCCTCCCGGTGTTAAGTATTTGTTCCATCTTGTTCCACTGCCGGTGCCCCCTCCCTCAACTTGCCCACCCAACTTTTCTTAGGATGTTGGCGTGCATCACAAGCGGACATTGCTACCACTATGAAACTTCTGTCTTGGCTATTCCTTCCCAACACCCTTCGCCTGTCCCTTGACTCGGGTGTCACTCTGCTCCTTGATTTCTGGGCGACACTGTCCTCCAGGCAGTCATAGACTGACCAATGAGGTTTTTTAAACAGGAAGTTCCATTGAAAAAGGTATCCGTGGCAACGCTCAGGCTCTCAATACACTCCCTCTTCTCTGTAAAAACGTCTGGGGTGTTTCACACTATGAACAGCACTTCCTACTAAAGTGTTACCCAGAGTCTGTTCCCGCTTGCTGGGCAGAAATGCCTAGTAGTGTCAAGTTATGGGACTTGTTAAAATTGCATCATAGGCAAATAATTTGGGCTCCCCGGGGGCAGATCACCCAAAAATGTCTGGTTGTATAGACTCTGTACTCAAAGCCAGCCTCTTTCCTCTCCAAATCTACCACAACACCAAGATCAACCCCTGCTTAAGAAGCTTGTTTATGGCAGTTAGGCATAGTAGTCTCATTCTGAACCCATCCAATTGGGCAGGTCTGACCCCAGATGCCCTCCAGGATGGCCAATCAGGGGAACAGGATGAGGTGAGGTCAGCTTTTGTTGGCCAGGCTAACCATTTGCATCCTGGTCCTCTCAGTCCTCCCAAAGGATTTGCCCTGAGGTCAGGGCAGTACAGTTTCATCGCTGATTCATGCAGAAGTGCCAGTGGCTTATTAATAAAAACACATTTTATTTTTATAAAATGCTTTTCAAAAACTCGAAGACGCTTACAAAGAACACAAGCAGACACCACAAAGAGCAAAAAACATTTTACGGATAGGGAAGGTTATAGGCCTAAGCAAACAAAAGGGTTTTGGGTTTGGTCTTGAAACCAGAGGCCGTGTTCAACTTACAAACAGCAGTAGGGAGGGAGTTGGGAAGCAGTTGGGACACTAAAAGAGGGAAAAGCTACGGTCACCATGGAGACTGGAAGGAGGGATGGAGAAGGAACCAGAGGAAGGAGATCTAAGGCTGAGGGGAGTTTGGTAGGGGAGAAGCAAATCAGAGAGTTATGACGGGGCTTGGTTGGTAAGACCTTTGAATGTTAGAAGAAGTATTTTAGAGTGGATGTGTTCCTCTATAGGGAGCCAGTGAAGACTCTGAAATATGGCCGTTATGTGTTGGTAGGCACAAGTGTGGGTGAGGAGGCGGACAGCAGATTTCAGGACTATCTGGAGTTTATGGAGAGATTTAGCAGTAATACCAGTGAGTAGTGAGTCGGAGCAGTCGAGACGGCTAGAGATAAAGGAGGGAATGGGGGTCCCAGGGGCAGAGTGTAGAAAGGCGGGACCTAAGCCGGCCGGTGATGTGGAGGGGAAGGAAAGCTGTCTTCACTATGGAAGGTATGTGTGCATCAAATGCAACACCATGGTTACAAACCAGAGGAGAAGGGGAGATGGTGGGTTGGACCAAAAGGAGGACGGTCGGCCTAAGCTTCGCAGAGTGTCGATTCTCACCGGATGACTATTACTTCAACTTCATCACTGTTAAGCTTGGGAAAATCGTGGCACATCGAAACTGTGACTTCAGAAACACATGATCAGACATGCACTGGTGGCACAGTGTTTATGGAGCTGCCATAGACTTACATTTTATGCCGTGACATCCTGGATGCCCTCGATACCAAACTGCCAGCTAAAGCCAAACCAAACACCACTCCTGTGACTGTCAGCCTGAAGCAGTCTTTGCCCATGCAGTAACCTTATTTGAATTTATCGAGTTTGCGAAATAGGGACCTTCCGCAGAATTCCCTCCGCATTACCCAGCGCATTTGATTACACCATGATGACTACAGTGAGTGCTTTACAACATTAATTACGTCTAATTAAAATTTTCCAGCACAGCAAGTATGCTATTGGTCTTTTTTATTTTTTTTAAGCTTTTTTGCATTATAATAAATTGTTTAGGCAAGCTGTCCTTGGACTTTTGTTAGCGGTAAATAAATGCTCTCGATCCCTTCTGGGATTAAACACGTCTCGGTAAACAGAGAAGCCGAATGTATTCATTCGTGGCATCGATCACAGGCCTGAACACAAATGGGCGAAGGCGGGAGTCACTGCTCCACTAACACAAACCTCCTGCTGAAAATTAACTCGGTCTTTGGGATGATTACAGCACAGCACATAAATGCACCTCCTCAGGGACTAGTGTTAGATTATGTAGCAGAATTCTGGGAAGCTGTGGACTTGAAGAGAAGTAATGAGCCCAACATCATTACATGGTGTCTCCTGTATTCACTGGATCTGGTCATTCTTCCCAACCTTGTGGCTTCGAGCTTTGCCACAAAAACCAATCTGCTCGGTCCCAGTGGACTCGACTTAAATGGAGCCATCTGCACTGAGTGCATCTCTTGTCTTATGAAAAAGACCAATTAACTGGAAATGCAGGACAGGCACAAAAGAAGCACGACCAGTGCAAACAGTAACAGAGCAAATGCACGGCCCAAAACCCAGTGTCTGCGTGTGAGCCGAGGCTGAATGGCGCCCGCTGTTCGAGTCACTCGCTCAAAAGCGGAGCGTTTTAAGAGCTGCCAGATCCGCGGCTCACTGCGGACTGGAGCTTTGGGTAACACAAAGTCCGATTCTCGCCTTCAGACCCAGAGCAGACCAAGGCATGAAAGCCAGAGGTGTCATTTGTAACTGTGTCTTGTGTTTGAAAAGTTTAAGAGCCCTACTGTGCTGCAGATGGTACTGTACGAACGTGACTATTAGTGAAGGGCTAAAGGGCATAGGCATGTGACATCTAGGGCTTTTGTTACACATTACTATTTACTCATACATTACTCAATGTTATTTATGCATATTAATTACATGTTGATTGTTCTGACTGTCCTTGCTTGTCAAAGTAAATTCCTTGTATGTTAAAGTACTTGTGATAAATAAACAATTCCTATTTGGAAACAGCTAGGCGCACATAATATTATTATTGTTGTCGCTGGGCATGTATGCAAATACTTGAGAATATTTGTGAGTTAAACATTCTAGTTAGATATTTGCAACTTTATATCAAATTCATAATAAATGAATAATAAATGTGGTGATAACAATATAATCGCCATATAAAAATAACGATCGACGTAACAGGAAATGATCAATAAGCACGAGTATCTGAGAATGACAGAAACTGCGAGGCTTGGAGGTTTATTTTCGATCGGAAGATTTTACAGGCTGTTTCAGCAAAAGGCAGTCGTTGCGGGTCAGACACACCCAGTGTTATTTCAGACGACATCACTCACTCAGGCCTGAACACGCGGAGCGCCCTCGCGGGACTGAGCTGCCGTGAGACTTTAATCTCAGGATTGACTTCCATTCTAAGCTTCGCCGGGGATGGATTAAGTAAAAGCTGAGTTATCTGCTTGTGGACATAAATCATGACGCGTTATTCTATTTAATAAAGGGCTCTGTTTAGGAAAGTCCGGGATGAAATCCTTTACGATGAGGCACAGACTTCAGCAGATACTATGCACAATAAATGACTTCACAATTTCACAAGAACCCTGAACACAGACAAAAATAATACATTGTTTGCTACTATAGTCAGTTGTCGTTAAATGATACATGATTTATATCTCAATTTAGTTGATTAATATTTCCATTGGTGTCGCCCATACCTGTAGCTCTGCCTCCTGACATAGCCTGAATGGACTTGTTTTGTCATCAGCAGGTGCAGTCGGGGACCAGACCTTCCCGTCTGTCCTGAAAGAACACATCAGAAAGGCATAAAGTAATGAAAGTGTCACATCAAGCCAATCTACCGCTAAAGACCAAGTATTACCCCATAAGAATACCATAAATCATCATTTCAGGCAGGCCACAAGATTACATCTAAACCTAAATTAAGCGGAACAAATTACTCGAGTCTAGAAATTACAGGAGGTTTGTGAGCTTGAGACGAAGGTCGGCGACTCAGTATCCCAGGAAACCTCGTCGCGAATTATTTAGCTACCAGCTTTCAGCACCGCCTTTCCCTAAAGTCAGTTCCATGATGTTCCATGACAAGTCAACAGCTCAAAGGAGAACGTTCCATCTACCGCAGGTCGTGCCCTCACGCCTACACAGTGGTCCGCTCTTGAGGCACAGTCACAAAGGGCCCTCTGTGACCGCCCCGTTGGCTGAAAGCGCCGATGACATCACCCCACAGCTCACCCGGCAGGACCGGACGCGGGTGACTCAAAAAGCAACAGAGACGAGTGCGGGGGTGCTCATATCAAAACCAGCTCATGCATTTATGCTTGAAGATGTAGATATGACAGCCCACGTTCTGTAGCACGACACGTGAACAAAAGACTACAGATGAGATGGATTACAGTTGATAAGGAAGAACTTAAGATACATAATCTAAAAAATATATGCGCATGTTTGCGTATAAAGAAAAGGAGCGGGTACAGTACAAAAGGCACTTCTCCAATACTTTGTTAAAGCCCAACGGATCTGAAGGATTCGGTGAGATTTGGGAGAAAAATGGACTCGATTGCTTGAAGCAATTCTGTTTATTTTTCATTAGCTGCACAGTTTCAGGAACAGATGCCACGGTTTCAGGAGCTGGATGTCGGAATAGCTAACGAGACTAGCCAGAGGGAATTCGCTGGAAAGCACCTCCATCACAGTGCGGGAAACGACATCATTTAGGCGACGTCGTGTCCAATAATGGGTGCCCTAGCGGACCACAGTAATCTGCAGCAAGAGGAGTCCTTAGGTTCGCCGGCCTCGCCATTAGCTATTAGCAATTCGTCTATTAGCCAATTTAGCTCTTAGGCTATTATGCGCTGTCTGACATCGCCCTGCATGATGAGTCACCATGTTAAGCTGAAGCAGTGCTTCAGGCTGCAGAGGGTTTACTCTGGCGGGGCACCGTTCGGTTCGTTGCAAGCTATAAATCAGTCAATATTTTATTAACGTCACGGCAAATGATTTATAACGGAACGTCATTCGAAGCAAACGGAGGTGTCTGAAGTGGATCCACCAGTGCGAGTTTGCGCGAGCCAGACAGGGTAACCTTAGAAGAGGTATGCCGTTACGGTAAAACGAAGGATAAAACGTCCAACGCGCCCGTTACGGTCAGGATTCGGTTTAACTTTATCACGTGGATGGGATGATCCCCCCCCCCCCCTTACGCCCAGCCGGAGTGTCTCATGGACTCAGCTTCATGATTCACGTGGCCCCGACCTGCCGGCTGGGTGGGGCTCATTCCAAATTACCTCACAGACAGCAAACATCTTAAGCTGCCTGTAGGTACTCATTTCATGAAAGGCCACCTCGACAGCCACCTCGGGGAACATGCAAACTTTCTCTGCTCGCAACCCTGTCACTTCGTAGGCGGTGGATCAAGACTCGACACCGCGAGTGGGGTATTCAGGTATATCATACTTCAAAAAGTCTACCAGGAAAAGAAAACTGACTTGCTTCCTACCTTTTTTGCAACAATAACAAAAGTATATTGTGATTGGCTGGCATGTACCCAACCGTGGGATGTGCCAACCGTGGGATGTGATTGGGTAACCCAGGCTCACCCTGCCCCCCTCCTCTGCACTTTATCGCTTTACCATGGTCAGGTGAAGCTCACTACCAAAAGCTAGCAACAGTAAGGAAAGTCCCACAATGGAAATTACAAGCCGGTCCCATGGCCAGATCATTCAACACATTTTTACATAAAATCTACTGCTTATGCGATTTTTTTTTTCCTCTTATGAGGTGCTCTGATGATGCCTCGAGGAGAAAAAAATAACACAATGATTACCACAACATCTCACATTACTCAGTACTTTGCCAAGTGGTAGAAGTGTTTCTCAAAAAGAGTTTCAAAAAGTGCAGGATGCAACACAAGGTCCCCTGGAAGCGCTACAATCGATGCCCCGAATGACAGACGCTTCAGCGTGATACTGATACCCGTTAGGAGCACGTTTCTGACCTCGTGTGGAAGCCAGTCTATTCCAGTAAAGCTCCGAGGCAGAAGGAGTGCCGCGCAGAATTTACCGATGATGGGCTTTGTGCCTCACATGACAGATCAGTTGAGCTGAAATAGTACTGGCAGTACTCATACTCTAAAAGATACTTGGAGTAATATGCCTTTACCTTTGTACTTATAGTTCAGTGACTCTGAAGTACGTTCATATATTTTTTTCCTTTATGGAGTTTTTACATCCATCCATCAATCCTTATCCAATGTGGAGTCAGTGTAGACCTGGAGCCTATCCAAGGTAACAGTAGGCGAAAGGCCAGTCCATTACCGAGCACAAGTAATGACTAATTTACAGATATCAATTCACCTGAATCTGTATCTGAATCAGAACATTTTTGTGTAGTTAAAACTCCCATTGATATCAAAAAAAAAAATTGGTTCAGAGAAATAACCAATCAGCAATCAAATCGTAGAGGAGGTGGGTCCAAGCGACTAGAGGTAGCCCGGACCAACCAATCATATGTTTTGATCCCACCTCCTTGAGTTGCTTGGACCCACCTCCTCTACAATCTGATTGGTTATCTCACTGAGCCAGTCATTTTTTTTTTGTCCTGCCCTCAGAACATTTTTCTGTGAGTAAAACTCCCACACGCTCACCTGAAGCACATCTCTTTGAACTGCGGGAGAAATCCTTAAAAAATATGGGAAACCATAAAATCCTTGGGATTGGGATTCAAACCCACAACCACAGAAGCATAAGCCCGCTGGTTTACCCATCTAGCCTCCACACCGCCTAGGAAAACGACAATACTGCCATTATATGAAGACTTCCATTATAGCTGCTCTTAGGGTATTTTGTGTTTACTTCTGATGGATCAGTTTATACATTTGCAAAGCTCCAGAAAATGACAGATTTTCCACGTCCTGAATATTGAGGTCATTCTGAATTGCCTCCCCGTGCCTTTTCCAATCAGATCAGAGACCATTCCTAACTGTTAGCATTAAAGCCTTTTCCGGCAAACAGCACTCTCTTTCATCATTCCCTCTATTTTTAGAAGAAACTTGATTTGTGGTAACTGAATATAATCTACCACGGCTTCTCACTGAACATCTCAGCATGTGGTTGCACTGTACACAAAATACCTCAAATACCAAAGATCATATCTGGGTTTAAATGCTATATGAAAGTCTGTAGTATATTACACTGCCTTTCCTAAACACGATTCCCGTTAGTCAGGTTGCTGGTTCAAATCCCAGGGTCAGCATTAGTGATGTCATCATTGGGCCCCTGAGCAAGACCCTTAACCTTCAACTGCTCCTGGGATTGGCTGACCCTGCTCTCTCATTCGTGAAGCGCTTTGAGCGACAGCAGCGTATGAAACGTACTATATAAACCACAAACTCAAAATCGCTTGCTAAATAAATAAAATGTAACTTACAAATGCAACTTCGTAAACAAATCTCCATCCCACAACTCTACATTTAATTCTATTCTCTCGTAAATCGTACATTTCATCATCCCTCGTTCGTCTCTGTGTTCCGCTCCCCAGCACCCGGCCATGACCGCCGTGTCTTTCTCCAGCCTCACCGGTCCCCAACATCCTGTCTTAATTCACTAAAAATCCCTAAAGACCCCAAAATACCTTGGACACATCATCCACAGAGGTGTGCTGCCCACTTACTCGGCATCCCAGTTATCCTCTAGATTTTCCAGTCTGTTACCATCTGCCCCTCCCTCTGCCTGACGGAAACGCTCCTTCTAAGGAGCACGTAATTTGTTCGTCCAGCAGACTTTTCTGGTGGGTTGGTCCCCTTCAGGCAAGCTGAGAATCATCCCCTCGCGGGAGGTTAACTCATCGGCTCAGACCAAGACTCTCTCATTGTGAACCCGCGCGTCGCCTAATTACTGTCAACGATTCAGCGACTGACTCGCCTTCCATTGTAGCACAAAGGCCGATTCTTCTGCATAATTAAAAATGTTACATAACAGTCTAAGCTGTGCTGATCTCCATCTGAAAAGAGTGTCTGCCCACAGAGGTGCCGACCGGGGCCACCGTCGCGGGGCCCCCCGGGGCCCCACCTGCGCCAATTTCGATAGCCGGTTTCGAGAGGCCGTCACACGCAAACAGGTGCAACCAGAGCGCCTGAAAAAACAAAACCACCCTTTATTCCCCTTTTCTGCACAAGTACTCTGGCATTCTTTAGTTTTTACACATCCCATCATGGTGTATGTCCTTGGGGACATACACGCAGATATATATTGTTGAGAGCGAAGCTTGGGGCCCAAGCACAGGGCCGGGGCATTTACCCGCCCCCCCCGGAGCGGACTCAAAGCTCCAACTGACATCCCTACTGCACGTTTCCGCGATTCCGGCTCAGAAGGGCCAAAATCCAACACGAGTTTGCAGATTTTCCTGCTCAGACGCACCCGCTAAACATGGTTACATGGTTACTAGCCGAGTAAGATGCTTTTGAGCCGGGAAATCTGGAATATGTGTCAGCTTCTGGCCCTCCGGCACCCGAACTGGGGAACTCCGCCTCAGTGATTAGTCAAACCTTCCACTCACAGATACCCACTGAGCCACACACACCATTGCCAGAGCATAAGAACGCTGCCTATCAGGGAATCAAGCCCCAGTCTCCTGCTAACCACCACAGGGAAGAGAGCTCCCACTGGGCGTCTCTCTGTCCCTCTGTGCCACACCTCCAAAGCTAAAAACTGTGTTTCGCTATGTCAGACCCATCATGCCTAAATAAGGCAAAATATTTCAGTCATTGTTTTCATTATTTTTGCCCCAAGTACAATTATGTTATTGTGTGCAATACATTTCTTACATATTTATCATCATTAACAGCATTAGCAATTTAATATGTTCTCTAAGAGGTAACCTTAGTTAAAAACAAACAAACTAGCGATGATATACATCAGAAACTGCAGCACAGTAAAGATTTTAACAGCGTTTAAATATCTGTGGAAAGTTATCTGTAGGAGAAGCTCAATAAATGGAAGGATCCACTTTGAAAAAATCCCTAGTGTGACTTATAGGACCTCTAAAGAGACATCAAGCTGATTGTAATCATGTTTAAAAAGCCAGAACACAAATAAAGCAAAAGGGCTCTAATTATTTTCCATGACAGGCCAAACTCTCCCAAGCGGAGTTTTCCCAGCTCACAGCCTTTGAAAGTCTTTATGCCCGAGTTTAGAGTTGGACTATCGTAGCGGCAGATTTATTTAACAACAAATGATCTGGCCTGTAGTCGAAATTGGAGCGGGGAGGAGGATGTCCATAAACAGCGACAAAGAGGGTTTAATTTACGTTGTACAAAATTACAGAAAATACACCCAGTACAAGCTTATGGGACTGAATCCGATTCGGGGATTACTCAGGCATACAGGTCAATTCTAGATTTGATTTAGCCGCAGACGGAAAGCCTCTCTGTTTGGGCAGAAGCAGACGGGTTCCGTCCGGTTGCGTGGGCCGACAGGCAGCACGGACGCTAATCCCCGCGCTCTCGCTCTCGAGGTCACCGCGCACATCAGCCTTTTTGTTTTTTTTTTCCACTCCCCTTGCGGGCTCCTGAAACTGTTCATTTAGGGCAATGCAGGCCCTCACATTCCACTGGGCTAAATCTCCCCCGTGCCAGAGGAGCTGAGGCGGATCATTCGTTTGGATTGAGGGCGTCCGGCGGGCCGCGGAACCGCAGGGTTCCACGGCCTGGTACCATACGCCTCCTCATCCTCCCGTGGCTCAGAGTCCCTGCCTTCCGGCAAACTCCGAGAGCCGTGCCTTGTTGTATAGGTACGTATCGATTCCTTCGTTTCTCCGAGCTGTCCGGCAGTGTAACAACAACAACAGCATTATTCCTATAGACCTATACTTATGCAAATAGCAAATAAAGCTTCATTTTAAAAAACATGTCTATTTATATAACAAGTCCAGGATGGCAGAACCACTGACATATCCTAATACTGATCCCTCTTCACTCTCAGTCTACTAATTACCTGTGAATGGATCTTGTCTCTCTGTAGTGGTTAACCAGATGTAATTGAGGATTTAGTCATATAAGATAATTAAAAGCAAGCTCTGGTAGTAAATGTGGTATTTTACTGCATTTTATAGCTCGTTTAGAGTGTTACATGCATACACCTTGCTGGGGATTCTAATGGTATATTTGTCCTGGGGCTACCTGTCGATGGCGAGGACGAGCTGCGTGCTGCAGGCCTTGATCCTGTTCTGGGCCTCCATGTGAGTCATAGCCTCCGTGCCGTCGCCGTTGATGGCTAAAATGAGATCTCCAGGGCAGAGGTTTCCCAGAGCCGCCTTGCTCCCCGGCGTGATCTAGAATGACGTCGACAGAAAAGACAGAAGAGGCACGTTTCAGTCCGGTGCGTCACGCTTGAGGAACAATGGCGGAGCTGGCGTCTAATCAGCGCCGCGCTTCCCTCGCCGAGCAGCCGCAGAGTCGGGTGCCTGCCGGCACGCATTCGCGCTCCCGCTAATTAACAAACGATTCATCCTTTAAAACTAAGAGGTGACGCAGGTATGTGCTCCAGGCGTGATAAGGTTACCCCCGTCACCGCTCTGTCCAAGAACCAAGACACAGTAGACGTGGCACTCTTATTGCGAGGCGGAGTTCATGTACTGAACAGTCGCGATCGCCGTTACTTCACTTTTAAAGCCAAAACTGTATCGATGCCCCGCTCTTCTAACAAACAAACAAAAAAAAAAAAACCTTCAATATTTTAGCGACATCTCGTTAAAGTAATGCTTTACAAGAGCTTGATATGCTTGTACTGGAATGATCTTTATGGGAAAACGAAAAAAAAAAATCTGAGCGGTTCATGAAGCGGGACACAGATATAAGGGTTTGCAAGACAGCCCTGACTATTTCATCCTCTCCTCTTATCCCTCTCTCTTCAAAGTCATTGTACTTCGGTACATATCAAACGCCGCGCTTATCGAATCATTCACTCAGCCTAACGGGCACAAAAAACTAAAACCAGTTTAACTGTGTAAATAAACGCACAGTCCCGATATGACCAAGCAACTTAGTAGCAATTTCTGCGATAAGAACATTTCCATATATAGGAGGGGCGGTTAATGTCACATTCCTGTGTTACGGGAGCAGACCGGATGCACGGATGGCTTTAGAAAGCCGGGCTGACATAAAGCAGTCATTCTCACACACCACGCGTGGCTCCCTCTCAGGGGATGTTCTGCGTTAGGCCGGCCCGGCGGAGCTCGATAACCTCTAGGAGCTGTGCTCCGAAACACGGGACAGCACTTTGCGTTAAATGGTGGTGTTGATCCCGGGGGGGGGGGTGATGAACGTCAGGATGCCAAGCGACCGAACAGGTTACGCAAAACCACCGGCTACAGACACTCCTACCCCCTTCCCATCCCCACCTGCTCTCTCACCCTGCCCATATCTGCATTGTTTTTATCTTCTCATGAGGCTTCTCCCCGGCAGATGGATACGATATTGGATCCTGGAAACCCAACACGAAAGCCCTAAGTGGAAAACCCGTCGCCATAAAGATGTCATTGTTGGCGAGGAAAAAGCACTAAAATCTCGCGCGTAAACCGGACGAGACAAAAGGAAGGTATTCTGGTGGAAACCAGAGCAGGATGCCCCAAGGACGTTTAAGGCATCCTGGTAGCGCAAGTCATCGGCTGTGTTTTTCATGTACGCCTGGTTAAGATTGCCGAGCTCATAGATCACGCCTCCGCCAGCCTGCGACGCGTGTGAACGGCGCAACTCCTCCGCAGGTCGTCGTTACGATCGCCGGGGTTTCAGACGCATGGTTTCCATTTCCCTGTGAAAATCACACCACGGGAGCCAAACTGCTCGCGAAGCCCCTTGTTTAGAGACTTAGTGGGTCATCTGGGTGAGGCCGCAGCCAGAATTCTCACTTGGGTCGTGACGACTGGCCTATTGCCACAACGGCACAGCGGGACAGAGCACCTCAAAACCAAACAGCCGCTCCTGACTCATTCTCACGGCTCTTTCTCAGAAAAGGCTTCAATTACTGCCGCAGACATGCAAGCACATGTACAGGGACACCCTGTCTCAATGAAAATTCGTGACTTTGACATATAAAGGTTTTTTGGCCCCTGTGTCTTTCCGTAGGGCATGTTACTGCTGGAAATCAGCAAAGCTCTTTTAAGCTTAAAGAGAGAAAGCAAAGGTTGAAAATAGGCATTGTGGGCTAATTGCCCATTAACATAAAACATGGCAGCGAACACAAAATAATCACCTAGTGAGTTAATCACTCAACAACCTCTGTCAAAGAAGCTAAATATCCCAATTCCTGGCTAATCCTTGGATTTGCTAGTTAAACGTTTACTTCACGTAGCAATTTGCATTCACTGCAAAGATGTGAACAGATGTAATATGTAATCAGTTTGTGTACCATTAGGAAAGATGCAGTAAACTAATTTGAGGAAACCAAATTATACGATTAATCGTTGTCAGATTCTGTAGAGTTAAAAAAAAAAAATACTGCAAACAAAACAATGCCAAATTGTAAACAAGAAGCAGACATTTTTTTGCCTTTTTTAGGGAATGAAAATGTTTGGCCGCGTTTAAAAGGCAGCGGGGTCAAACTTTCATTTCGTTCTTGTGGTGAACGAACACGCCGGTTTGTTGTACAGCTGATTATGTGGTTCTGAAATACCGCTGAATTTTTCAATATTTATGCTGGGCAGAGGATAACACCAGCTTCACGTCTGTGTGCTATTTGATAATGCCTCTTTTGTTTATTTCTCAAATGTCTTGAAACATGGTTCTGGCTTTGGCAAGAAAATAAATAAATAAATATCCCAGTAAAACATGTGCCAAGGTAAAATTACATGGAGGGAATTTAAATATCAAACTTATTTTCTTCAAAACAACAATATGGCTTTCTTTGCACAAAATGACAGGTAGATGAGTGCATGCAGTCTGGCAAGTCATTGGATAGGTACGTTACCAAAACCAATATCTTGAAAAAATTATATCCTGTTCACCATTTTCACCATTAGCCACTTACATAAACCGACTTTGGCAACTGCATGTTATCACCAGTCACCAAGCGTATTCAAAATGTTGAAAATCAGTGCACTTGGTGCCAATCGAACATTCTGAGTCTGATCACACTTCCTGTCCTTGGCTTGCTTACTGTTCACTACAGCATGAATTCGCTCGCCAGGTGCAAAACAGAGCTCATCCTTAAACCATCCTTCGTGAACTTAAAATACCCAGAGCTGCAGTCGACGCCCAGTTCTGTACAGCATCTCTCGAAATAATCTCTAACGCGCAGATTCAGGCGAGGCTTCCTTGTGTTTGAATTCCCTCCGCGAGAGGAAAACATTCAAGTAGGTCGGACATGTTTGGCTGTGTACAGCGGAACACCTGAACATCATACTCCAGATGAATGATATGCAGAATATACGGCTCTCTAGAGGAGCCGCGCTGCACCGAGAATATCATCAGGATGCACGTGTTAAACGTTCGAAACCAGTGCCTGTTCGAATGACGCGAAATCACTGCGAGCAGTTCGTAAGGTCCTAGAGCCAGACCTTCAGAAAAAGGGTGTCACAAGTAATTGTTTCAGAGTTAATGTCAATCTGGGGCCAACTAGAAAAGGACCCCAAAGCACATTCCCCAAACGCAAAATCCAAACACACTAGTATGTACATGATGGGAAGCCCAGAACAGGTAGCAGTGCACAAACCGTGCAGTTCGCCAGCATCACCTAGGCCTGGAGCTGTACATAGGGTCAATACGATGAAACTTGACAACACACCCTTTTCCACGTCCCTCTGAAAAGGATTCCAGCATATACCGATATACCGATACCGCCAGAGAACCTCTACACCGTCCGTCTGGCCCCAGTGGCAAAACGCTCTCACCGGTCAGATGAATAATTTCAAAAGCATTTCCCTCAATCTTATATTTCTGGGAAAAATGTCTGTTATTACACGGCAGGAGTGACGTGCTGTGACAAATCCGTATCCCATGATGCAGCATAACAACGGCGAAATTAATAGAGCAGATGCCGTGAGGAGAATGTCGATGGCATTCTTTGACGCCCGTCCCAATCGCCTGACCTCAGTCCCACACGGCGATCGAGGAGGCTGCATGGCGAGGCCGTTCTGACGGCGGTTTCCGTCTCCATCATAGCGTCGCGATCTGGAAAAAATTCCTTGTGGAAGAAATATGCCAGATTCCTGAGGAACACTTCCAGATCCTTGTTGACTTCATGCCACATTGTATTCTTGCTGTCTTGGCAGCACATCTTGTCCCAAGAGCTCACAGAGTGGTATTCTCTTTGTATTTTCAATAACTTTGCAGAGTGAAATATTATATTTCTGAATATCTGCAACTTTCAGGGTTTCGGTTTTGGTCATGCCCGTTTGCTTTGTTTACAAAATACGCTTCCGCTTTGCTTTGGGGGTGACGGGAAAATGTGCACTGTAAATATTTGAAGATTGCAAAGAAACTAGATCACAGTGAAAATTTCTATGACGATACAAACAGTGACCACAATGACTCGTGCACAGTTCACCATACTGGATATTTGAATGAATCAGTCAAGTAGGTCTGTTATCCCTTGAGGTTCAACAGCTTAATGCAATCAGGGTCTCAAGATAAAACAAATCTATACTATACAAAAATATTGTCAGAACCGCATCAACAATATTAATCAACATTCTACCTGCTACTCTATTAGTCTGTATTTGTAACATATGTTTTTAAAAATATATTTTTGTTCTGAGAAAAAAACCCATTAATATTGTTTCTACACAGAAAATTGTTTTGCACGTTTTATATAATTACTATTTATATACCTTGGCTCTTTATGACTTTTATTTCTTGTCTATTGTATCTTGTTTTCTGGTTACAGGTTACGCTCTGGACAAACAACTTTTAAGTTCTGAAAACTTCCTATGTTTTAATGCTCTCAAAAATAGCCATTAAAAAGTCTGAGGATTTTTTGAAAGCACGTCTGACAGAAAGCTTAAGGTTGTCATGACAACAGTTTGTCCTCTAAGCACTGCATTTTAAACAAAGTTCTTTGTGTGACAGAGGTAACAAAACAGGAATAACGTTTTCTAAAGAACCGGAAGATTTGTTCAATAAAAAAAAACTAATTAGTTATGCCTCTTTATAACACCTATACCATTCATACAAATGAAGGTAAACGAACGATAAAGCATATTACTTGCGAAAATTCACGTTAACTTCCATTACAAAGTTCCTGGGGATTTTCTTCAGTCAGATATATTTCTGGTTCTCTCAATAGCAGGCAAAATCTGCCCAAGTATTAACACGCTAGTCAGTCACACAATTCATATTAGTCACGCCGTTACAACTTTGCTGTATAAACAAGGTCGCCACAGAAAAAGTCGCTGTAGATTAGACATTATTTGAAACACACGCAAACTGGAGTGTGGCTATTTTTGTCCGTATCATTTCGCTTGTTGCTTAAATATGATATTCGATGAGTATGACTTTTTTTCCACCCCGCTGCGGGATTCTTCTCCGTGCAGATCAGCGCTGTCAGATGATGTATTGCCGTATTTCAGATAGTGAATCTGATTCATTCGGATGATTATTCATCCACTAATAACAGCCCGAGTTCTCGCCCTTGCTGCAAACCATAGATACGGCTGTCTGATGCCTTCCAGACGATCGTAATCGTCCTTCCCCTAAAACTACAGGTGTTTCAGATAATTAACTGGGAAAAATGCACTTAGTGCGCCCTGTTTAATACGTATATGTGGAAGTGGAAAATACAGTTCTTGTTGCCTCTCGGTGTTTAACCGTGTCAGCTACCAGGACGATCCGCTGAATATGGGAGCGTCCGTTTGATGGTGACCTCATTGATTGCATCATTATGTGAGCACAGTATGCAGACCTGCCTCTCACATGGAGCACCGGGAATGCACTGATGATGCAACCTAATCCGGAATGCAATCACGTCATTTACACTGGGGGTAAGTAGCATATGCGATCTGATTGTCCATATAATAATACCGCTACGTGTGATCCCCGGGCACTGCCCGTACTAAAGTATTGAACTCATTGCTACCATGGGCTATATCCTTTATGGTCGTGTTATAAATCTGGGTGAAACTTTTCACCACTATTAAATTAATCTTTTTCTACAGTATAAACAAATGCAATAAAAATACTATTTGTGCATTTCAAAGCTGAAAATAGCCCCAAATAGTGTTATACCAAAAGAGTATATTCAACAAGAAAGTCGATGCCATATGTAATAATGCACAATAATAAAATTAAAATATATATATATTATTTAAACTGTATTATACAGGCGTACATCCACATTTCTCGTTTGTTTTCGCTGGGGCGCAAAAATACAGTTGTAACATCTGGACTGCTTCATCTGCCCTACAATCCTGTATTACAAACAGTGTCAGCAGCCTTCTTGCGCGTCCACTTGAGCAGCCCGCTGTTTACAGCGTGTGGGGGCGCCGGCTCTCCTGTCCCTGGTTAGACGGCCACACCAAACTCCATTAACCTCAGACGAAAGCTAAACTTCACCGTTACTCATTTTGCAACGTCTACCGTTTCGTTATCATTGCGCAAGCAGCGAAAAAACGCCTGCGTCCCGTTGTCAGATGACTTTCAAGCTCAAGTCTTCGATTGATACCTCAATTTACTTCCCAGATCTCACCAGATTATATTTAGTAATAATGCACTATACAAACAGTAAAATGAAGCTTTACGGTGCCCCAATAATTTGTAGAAACCTTGTATGGGAGTTTTAGACTGAAGCGCTTATTTTGATCAAGAAACAGAAAATTCCCTCCGAATACCAGAAAAATGTCTGATGACTTTACCTACTACACAATGCAAACTTTTATTTTATTTATGCCCGACCGGCTACAATAATCCCTAAAATTACGCCACCTGATTTACACTCAATGCAGGTATAGGCAGTTAAATTATTTACCCGATTGTATCCAACATACCAAATCTTCATACACAGCACTGTTGTTGCTTAGACTAATATTAATAAAGAAACTGAACTTATAACGTCCACTTATAACTTTTAAAAGCCACTTAACACCGCGGAGCTACGCAAAAGAGCGTTGTCTCTTTCCTTCGCATTAATTCATTTGCAGCCATTTCAAGCATTATCGCCAAAACCTCTTCATGCAGCGGTGCGCTTATTTAGATATTATTTAACAGAATATTAAGGAAAGTAGAGTAATGCATAAAAGTGAGCGGTTATAGATGAAACGTACCCGCGAAATGGTTAATGGTGTGCTAAAATCCCTTCCACCCACGAGCCGAAAACCCCAAGGTGAGGGTCCATTCAGGGTTATGGTTTGGGGCATATCTCTCCGGGTACAGTATCCAGAAACCGGCGCTGAGGAAACGTACAAGTCCGGCTGGCAGGAGTTGCAAGGCCACACGGTCTCTTCGCGAACTTTGTTTCTCGCTTGCTACAATCTTTAAATAACACGATCCCTCTCTGACGTCTCAAAAAGGGGGAGTTGTACTTCGTGGCCGCTCGTGAACAGGACTGAATGGGAGGGAGAAGCGCGGCGCCATGGCAACGGTCCGAGTCTCTGTGGCAACGGCCCGGCGCGCTGGAGGATGAGTATTGAGGGGTGCACTGCAAATCCCAGCATGCAACGGGGGCCTGAGAAGGCCCTGCGGCCCTTTCCCGGCCTGTTAAACTACCGTTATGCGCTACTGAGATCGATATTGCACGTTTTCCGGTTGCGCATCTACTTTAATAACTTTTAACAGGAGACAGCAGAGGTGGAAATTTCAGGTCCAGAAAGTACAAATACAGACAATGATTTTGTTTCAACCAACCAGCTGAATATGAAGAGTAACAGTCACAGAGTACTCAACTAGTTGGTTAAAAGGAAATCATGGTCTGGATTTTTACTTTCTGCACCTGAACTTTACACTTCTGCTCAGCGTTGTTATAAATTCAATGTGTTATATATCAACTAATGTGATCGAATGAGCTAAATTTGGTTGTACATAATTTTGAACAGGTCTTCTGTGCCACATCTATAAACATTTGCACTATACAGAAAAATCAGGGTTGTTGTAGGCTAAACATAACACGCGGGAATGTGACGTAGCTGCAAATGGTGGAGGTCGGGCTGATTTGGCCCTTCCCAGTGTTAAAATCAAAACAATGTCCTACAGGGTATATTACATGTTTAAATGCACATCATACTTAGATTTTAATATAATTGATATGGTAAATTAGATAATATGTTCTTGTATATTGATTTATTGATAGTCTGCTTGGTTTCATCTCATTTCAGGTGGTTTCTATTTGGCCACAAACCAACATCAGCATAAATAGCAACACAGGATTTTGCAGATTGCCTGCAGATGTATAATTGGTAACATTTTCATGGCACTCGCTGCGAAACTGTGTTTTTTTGGACGCTAGTTTGAAAGATTTGTGTGCCCTTACAAAGCTGAAAATTGTCAATCTTATGGGACATATTTAAATGGGGGAACCATTGATCCAGGAAAATACACTGAGCAAATGTTTGAGGGAAAATGGAAACATCACTGAGAATGATTTTTATTGTATTTACGTAGAGCAAATCTTGCAGAACGGCATATTGGTAGCAGATGTAAATACAGGAAATGCAGAGACAACTGCAGAGTTCAGAGTTTATTTCTTTATTTGGGTAAAACCATGTTTAATCTTTAAAAATAAATATATTAACCTTCATATTTCAAAAATGCATAACAGCTCTTTGGGTTTTATCCAGAAACCTTGACAGTTATATACACCAGATGGTCAGTTAAATATTTTGTGTTCATTAATAAGGTCTGCAAAACAGGTGAAGTGAAGGTGTCTGAAGCTGCAGTATAAATATTTGATTTCATCACACTAAAATGTTTAAATGAGCACATTCCTCAGTAGAGGCGTGTTGTCCTTGAACACACTGGATATCCTTTATGCTCAAACTTATCTGTCAGGATGGCCAACACCTTCAGAAAGGGATGTAATATCACAAACTGTTAAATTGTGATACATTTCTTTAAATTTATTTGTATATATATATATTGTCACGATCCGCTCCGTTCCATCCTCCCGTGTGCCACGCCCACCTCATTACCTGGTGTTCCTGCC